>MNCI01015499.1:1720404-1772372 GCA_015680685.1 Gnetum montanum
ACAGCGATGGAGTGCTACCCTGAATGAGATCCGTGAGCCTATCGTGGAGGCCCATCTATTGGCTATCTTCAAGGGGGTAGTAAATGACTTTACTAAGTCAAAACTGTATTACCTAGCTCCACGCTCTTTCAGTCAAGCTTTCGCCCAGACGAAGAGCATCCAAGATGCAGCCAAAGCTAGTAAAGATCCAACCTATGTTGCGTACAAAAATACATACGTCAACAAGGACAAAGAGAAGGGCAAGGCCACGACAGCCACGGTGGCCGCCATGGCAAACGAGGCAAAACCCAACAATAACAACAACAAAAAGGTAGCCACAATGTCGACTAACCCCATGCCTAGCTTAAACAACGTGGATCAACCCTCAATGTCAGCACCAGAGGCATCAACCTAGCCTAAACCCAACTTTAAGCATAAAGACCGCTCTAAATACACCCATCTATATGTCAAGCCTTCAGAACTTCTGAAGCAATTTTTGGGGGCTAGGTATATTCAACATAAGAGGATGTCAGAGGAGGCAACCAAACGGCATCAACAATATTGCAAACTTCTTAGGAACCCCTCCTTGGCTACGCCCAACAAGCTACCAGTTCCTAAGAACTTCTGGCTGGAATGATTCTATGACTACCATCAACTTTGTGGTCACAACACATATTACTGTCTAGCATTAAAAGATGACATCCAATGGATGATTGATTAGGGGAAGTTGGTTCTGGATGAAAGCAACCTTCTTTTCCCCGAAAATCAATCCATGCATGTATACAAGGATCCCCTTAATGCCAAAAACATGGGGTATGTCATCAACACAATTAGTATTGATAGTAACCCAAAACCACCATAGTAGTCATTTGTGGTTCGTGTGCCTCAACATAGCGTAGCGACACCAACAACAACAAAGAAGATGTTGCAACAACCATTCATCCTCAAGGTTCCCCCTCGGACATCTGCCCCTGCACCCTTCATGTTCAAAACCACGCTGCTGCCCGCGCTAACACCACAAGCGCCATTTGTCATCAGGGGGCCAAAACTCTCAACTACCCCCACCACACAAAGCCAATCTAAGATAGTCCCACAGCCTCTTCGTTCAAAAAAAGAAGAAGAGCGTCTAACGAACAAGGCAACCAAGGAACGTACCGCATCAGGTTTCCCCAAGCCCACCCCCTTGTCCTCCATGCCTATGGCCCCCTCATCATCAACAGTTGACGTCCCTATGCACACACAAGCATCACCGTCCCATCCAAAAAGGTCCAGCCCCAAACTTGAAACTACTCCTCCCTGAGAGATTCCTCTCCTAGGACGAATGGAGGAGGAGAAGGGCAACAAACAACAAGAAAGTGGACAGGACCTTCTAAATGTCCTTACTCAGGTCAAATAGGCTCTGAAACAAAAGAATACAACCTTGAGCCTGTATGACCTAGTAATGACCTCCACTACACACTGTGAGGCCTTGCTTTGCATGTTAACATTGATACCAGTTGACGAAGACATGCCAATGGAGGAGAAAGCAATCCATGCGATTATGTTTCCTTCTACGCCTGAATAAACATGGCTAGTTCAATTGACATTTCATGATGAGTCCATTAAGGATGACCTTGAGAAGGACCAGGTGACAACAGCACCCCTATTCATCACAATTCCAAGAGTACATGTTGATGATGGGGCTACAACAAATGTCATCCCATTCCTCATAGTGGACAAACTAGGCTTGGTTGATCAAATCAAATCCACAACAGCTTTGTATTTGAAGTCATTCAATGGAGCACGGGTAGTGGTAAAGGAGACTGTCTACATCAAATTTGTGGTAGGGGACCAGTTCCCCACAAACATAACATTCATCGTGGTAGAAGAGATGTCTGGGTTTAACCTGATCTTGGGGAGGTCATGGTTAGCCCAACTAAAGGCCGTCTCTTCACCCATACATCAGGAAATCCACCTACCCTATGTGGGAAGGGAGGTGGTAATCTATGGTGATGAAGTGGCCCACCAAACAATAAATAATGTTGACATGGAGAAGGGTTCAGAAGTAGTAACCTCTAAAAATGAAGCGCCTATCCCCACTGAGGCTACTTGTTTGGCTAATGAGCCGACCCAAAATGCCAGCTCAAAAAATGAAACTACATGGGCCGAGTTACCTTTTCAAGTGGTAGATAACAATATAGAAGAATACCACAACAAAGCCCCTCTGCCTTATACATCATTGAGCCCAAGATGGGTTAGGAAGCAGCTGTGAGAATGATTGTTACTTACGTTAGCATAACCACTACACTACTTCCAACATGATCACTACTTAAATCAACCATATGTCCATTCTTCACACTGTTTGCTTCATATTCATTCATTTACGCTAATGTTTGTCTTATTTCTATTAATCGTTTACATTACACCCACTGTTTACATCACGAAACGGCCCACTAAGGCCTAAAACTAGTAAAAGTTTTCTTTAGCATCAACCAACGGCCTGAAATGGCCCAAAACTACCAACGACATAAAAAGGCCAAAACTAGCAATGGCCCGAAACAGCCTAAAATTAGCAATGGCCCAGAATGGCCTTAAACTATTATTATGGCCCAAAATGGCCTAAAACTAAAACGAGATGCTCCCAAGGAGCTTAATTAATTAATAAAAAAAGGAGACAAAGAATAGACTAAAAATATATACAACACACTAACCAAAATAAAATAAATTTTCTTATATTCCATACTTCATTCAAAATTGTTAATCAATAAGGTTTACAAAAGTTTTTGAGAATCCAAGAACAAGAATAAAACTCTGCCACTACGCTATGAGTCTTCGCTTGTACCACCATCCCCTGCCTTTGTGGGTTCTGTGTTTTCATTTGAATCCTACATAACAAAGAAAATAAAACAATCAGTTAGAACTATGAAAAATTTTTATAAAATAAATTATCACACCATAAATAAATAAATAAAAGAGTGACTAACCCAAGATGTACCTGCATTCATCTCAAGGGGTATCTGATCCAGGTTGTCCGTGAGGCATTGCAAGATCTCCTCCTTAGTAATGTCAACCCAATTCCTGTCTCCCATATCATCGTTTGCTGCAACTTTCTCCTTTTCTATGGTATTCCATCTCAGTGGTCCTGGAGAAAAGGTGGCAGTAATGGCCTCACCCATGAGATAGGTCATCTCCCTTTCGGGAGATTCACTAACTATCACCTATTGCATGAACCTGTCATAAGCCCGGAAGCACCAATGATATCAAGGAATACCTCATAGGTATGCAACTTGATGAAAGCATCACGATATTATTTATGGTAGGTGGAATGTTCCATTTTATACATGTGTTTATGATTCTTCTATGCTTACCCTCACTCGTAAACCTTCATGCTATAGTCCTTCCAATCTTGGTTCTTTTGGGCTAAAAGGTCCATTTGCATCCATTGTTCGATTATTTCATGCATGGCTTCATTGCTGCATCGCACAGCCGTCCAATATCTTGCATAGTCGATGACAGCCGTGTGCCAACTGCCATCGTTAGTATCCTGGGCCAATAAGAATTTGTTTCTAGATTGGAGATCCCCCACCTCAGTAGTTAGATTGGCCTTCTCCTTCTCAAGCCTTTGCACTCGTTTCTAGAGGTCTTTGTTTACATGCCTACATTCCCACAGGGAGCGTGTCGAGTGCAATGTGCATTTGCTTACCTTGTCGTATATGTGACGAGGTACTTTGGTTACTTCCTGTGGGAATTCGGGCATAGCGTCAACCTCTACTACTTTCTTAGGGTACCACTTGAGGTGAGAGGCTATCAACCACAGAAAGAAAAACATTAGTCACAGTAACATAGTGAAACTGCAACAATATAGGAAGCCTAGCATAGAAACTTTAACTTACCCACTTCTGGGTCAATTTGCTTCAGATGGTCTATCAGCTCGTCGACCACCCCCTCCATGAAAGTGAATTTTTTGGGGGTCTCGGTCCATAGTCACAGGCAGATCGAAGAAGGGCCAAAGGGATCAACAATGGTATCTGCTGTATGGTAAAACATGTTAGCTACAGTGGAGAGAACCATGATAAAGCTGATGAACAATGTAAATCACAGTGTAAAGCTCCTACCTAGCAAACCCTCAGGGGTGATAGTAGGGGTGTCACACATCGATACACTTTCAAACAAGTGGTCAAACTCACCAACATCAAAATGGATCCCCTCTCCTTCTAGCTGACCTAGCAGCGTAGTAGCATCCTCAATACTCATATGCCCCTCCTATACTGAACTAGAATCGGTGAAAGGATCATCAGCAGGGGCCTCTTCCTCATCGGTTCAGCCCTTTTCTTCATTAGTAGCGGCCTCTTCCTCATCAGCTGGGACCCTTTCTTCATTAGCAGAGGCCTCCTCTTCATTAGCATGGACCTCTTCCTCACTAGCCGAGGCCCTTTCTTCTACGGAAGGGGCCCCTTCTTCATCGGCTGGGGCCCTTTCCTCTACGACCAAAACCTCTTCATTTTCTCTAGTTACCCCTATTCTAAGGGCCATCACCTCTTCCTCCCCTTCTTCTTCTTCTTCTGCTAATAAAGCATAGTCACAGTAGGCAAATTATACCAACTTAAAGCACATGTTACGCTGTGCAATGCTACCTAGTGTAGCACAACATAGCGAACATTGGTCAAATAATAAAATACACTTACCAATCGAAGGCTACACTCTGAGAAGTTTGAGTCATAACTTCTTTCCCCCCTCTTCATTTGTACGGGGAGTCTCTTTAACAGGGCAAGACCTCTTACATTGAAAGCTAGTTACCACTGTTTCTCCAATGAGGTGCTCTCCCCTTGTCACGCTACCCGTGTTAATGGGGGATGCCTCACCCATGCTGTCCTTAGCATGAAAGGCACGTGCCACCCGATCCCTAGTCATCATTGAAAATGATTTTCCAATGGCTTCTAAGGGATCTTGGTATCATGTGGTATAGAAGACTTGGCAGATCCATAGTTTGGAAATCTAACTACAGTCTTGTAGCACCTAGACACCATTCTCACGAACTACCAAGAATTCTACAAAATGTTGAATGCAAGCTATAAAGAAGGCATGGTGCACATTGAAACAGGACTCAAAATTCCCGCGGAGCTTGATCATTTCAACCTGCAAGCCTTTGCAAAGGTATTTGGCCCAATTTTAGTGACTCCCCTCTTCTATGACATCCCTCATTATCCAAGCTTGTTCAACCCCAAGGATTTTTTCTTGAGAGAGTAGCTTGGGGAAGGCACGAGCACAGAAGAGGGGGTAAATAGTTTTGGCCACTCCTAGCCTGACCTTCTCAATGTAGATCCCCTTTTGTTTCTTTGCCGCCCCTAGCCACTCCTCAATGTCCCCCTGATGGTTTACATCTTTCTTGGTTTTCTCTCCTATGGGGAGACCATCAGAAGGGACACCGAAAAGATTTGAAAATAATTGGCCATTGATTTCAAACATGACCCGTACACCGTGAACCTGTGTATGGAAGTGGTCAGCCTTCTCAAAAAAGGAGTCGGCTAGGGAAAGCATTTTGGTAGGGGGGACACTTGGGTTGATGGCCAAAAATAAGTCCATGAGCCCAACCTCTTGAAGGTTTTGGACAAGCATGGCTAGGGTCCCATTGTAGAGCCAATGCTGGGTCTCCTCCACCTCCCTATACTTGAAAAAGAGATTATTTTCATTACGCCCGGAGGTGATCACAGTAACCTCTTGGGATTTCCTTGCCCCTGTAATAATTAGCAAAATAAAAAAAAGAACAAAAAGAAAAATTTAGCAAAAAAAATGATGATCATCACTCGAACACACAACAATGAATTCACAACTTAGCATACTAGGTTTAAATGGCAAAGGAAATGGTATAAGATCCACTAACATGTCTTCAACGGTGAGTGGCCTGGGGGATACCCACTCCTTATCCAACCAACCAGCTTCCTTACACTTCCCATAAAATTGAGAATACCATGTCAAGTAGGTTTTAAACTCACCCCCAAATTGGCCTATCATGCTAGCATGCACATTCCCATTAGAAGAAAACTCCTACAAGGCCATCTACACTAATGCCAAGGTATCAGTATCACCGTTAAGACCATTCTTGTCAACATAAAACCTAGAAATACAAATAATATATATATACTTTTAACACCTTTGTCTAGCGTAACATGGGTTATACAACACGATGAGATACCTTCACAGAACTCACCTACCGACATAGTAAATGGTCCTAGGTGGGTTCTGAAAGTAGGTGCCCATGTGATGGGAAATGAATAATGTGTTGTATAAATGGTAGCATTTATACTCGAGCATGTCCCAGATCCAACTTAAGCATCTCAAGCCTTTTGGACACTGGTTGGAGCCTTCTGCCTACTCACCCCCAATTGACCCATCAGTCAAAAATTTTAGAATGCCCCGATTTGCCCCAAGCAATAGTGTTTCTATGATTACGGTTACTATCTCTGCTGATAAGTGTGACCAAACAATCACACTAAAATAGCGGAGGAGGAACTATAAGAAGTCCCATGCGCCCTCCCGGAACCAAATTGCCTGTTGCCCCACACATGCATGGGGAGGAGGAACATTGGCCATCGGTTCACTGAGGTAGCACAGAACTCCTATAATCTCAAGGATAATCAAAATGGGCTTCAACATGACCATGCACAACAAAGTATCAACCATTAGCACTATGTTCGGGTGAAGTTTACACATAGTGTAGTGTAGTCATCTATTCACATATAGTGTAGCGTAACCTCTCTTTGCATGTAGCGTAGCATGTTCTCCCGATCACAAATTTTCTTTAATAAAAAACAGAGTCAAACATCATAGGCGATGTTACAAAGTAGCACTTATAGCGTAGCATAGCCATTAGGCGTCGTACTACATAACAACACTGGCTGCGCTTTACGATACACACCACAACATAACAAGTACGCATCGTAACAATTACATATACGTTTAAGGGTGATGACTATGATGCGCATAGTAGCAAGATAGCAAATGAACAAGCACAGGTAAACACATAAAAATACGATGAACATACCCTTGTAGCAAACATAGCAACATAGCAAGCGTAACAAAAAAAGAAGAAATTTGCAACCTTAAATAGCACAAAATCTTGCTATACAAAATAACTCGTGTTACGCTACGATTAAGCACACATTACCCTAGAAAATTTTGCAAATGGCTAAATCATTCCTAGAAATAGTACGTTGTGTCAAACATGCGCTACGCCACTCAAAATCACCCAAACACTTACAACAATGGCGGCTAAGGCAATGTGGAATGCAACCATAGCGTAGCACCCATATGGCTACCATAATTAGCTAGCGGCAATAACGACATGGCGGCCAAAATGGTGACCCAAGACAGTGGCAGCAAATGCAAATTTCACCACAATAATAATAACAGTGTTTGGAAAACAAGGGTAGCATAGCAACTTACTGAGCAGACGGAGCCTTCTCCAACACTTCAACATGTGCCTGGGACAGGCACCCCAGAGTGTCCTTCACCTCGTCTACTTTGGCAAGTCCTCGGTCCTTGTGTTCGCCCTTGGGTGGCATAGCCTCGCTTGCAAATTCCTTGTTAACTACTACACTACACCAGTTCGCTCTCTCTTTGTGTAATCGTACTACACTCTGGGTATGGGCCCTGGGCTCTGACAATGAAAATGACGAGTTTACCAGGGGGTAAACCCCTATTTATAGCCAACACGGTAAAATACTTGCCATTTCTATGACCCGATTAATGTGGTACATCCCTTGTAGCATAGGGCTATTTTGTCGTAATAACACCTTAGCGTAACGATTGTCTATAGTATAACACGTGGGCCCACCAAAAAATTTTGTTCCATCTTAAATTAGCCATCTACTCGTTAACAGTCCGCTAAGACCTTAAATTGGCAATCTTGGTTTACATAGGATGTTAACTTATCATGTAGCCTAATGACGGTCCCCAAAGACCCTAAACTAACAAATTTTAGCTTTTAAAATCTACCTGTTAACAGTCCACAAAGACCTTAAACTAGTAGTTTTGGATTTTAACTCTACCTAGTAGTGGTCTGCAAAGACCTTAAACTAGCAATTCTAGCATATGTTTTAACCCAGTCAACAATCTGCCATGTCCTATATGGCATCTCACCACTCATTTTGTATCATAAACCAAATTATATATTATGTGATGATCCACTACAACCTTAAACTAGCAGTGTTAGCATTTGTTTCTGGTCTTGATGTAGTCCACTAAGACCTTAAACTGGTAGCTTCAACTTGCAAATTTTAATGATTATTTTATGTTGTATTCCAAACATTCATTGCATGCTGTCACTACAAACAGGTATCACTTGACGTGGTTTTTTTTTCATTATGACAGGTTTGACAAAAATGGCTATGCATGATGATCTACATTCGCTTTTCACCTTGACAGGTCCTCATGGCAAGCTTACGAGACACCTAAACCCAAAATCAATAGACTGGGAATCTTCTACTGACAACACTGTAGCATCCCTAGATTGGCCCAAACATTTGGTCCAAGCCTTAGACTTAGAGGTCAGGGATGTGACCGAGGACCCTCTCATTGAAGCACCCATAATGACACCCAGGGGGAAATAAAGACTTTAAAACTTGGCTCCCTCCTAGATCCCCAAATAGAAGAGGACGTATCTAAGGTTCTCCAAAATAATGTTAAAGTATTCATGTGGTCCTATAATGACATGCCAGGCTTAGACCCACGGCTAATACAACATAACATTATCTTAGACTCGCATATCAAAACAGTTAAACAAAAGGCTCAAAAAATTAAACTAGAAATCACACTAGCCATACATGATGAAATTACCAAACTATATCAAGCAGGCTTCATCTGCGTCGTCGATTACTCGGAGTGGGTATCGAACATATTTGTGGTCTCCAAGAAAACAAGAGGTATATGAATTTGTATAGACTTCTAAGATCTGAACAAAGCAACGATTAAAGGTGACTTCCCATTACCAAGTATTGACCAACTTATTGACACTAAAGCTAGTCATGCTTTACTATCCTTTATGGATGGGTTCTCAGGTTATAATCAAATCCACATCAAGATAGAGCATCAGTTAACAATTACTTTCATGACCCCTTGGGGAACCTTTTGTTACACTATGATTCCCTTTGGTCTCAAAAATGTCGAAGCAACCTATCAACAAGCCATGACATACATATTCAGTAACTACCTCTTTGAGAGACTAAACAATTATATGGATGACATGGTAGTCAACTCTAAGATGCCTATTGATCATCCAACTGATCTAGATGTAGTCCTCAAGTGTTGTCATAGGCATGACTTGTGTCTCAATCCAAAAAAATGTGTTTTCCATGTTAAAACCGGATGCATGCTAGGGTTTTTAGTATCGAAAATTGGAATACAAGTGGACCCTGACAAAGTCAAGGCCATTGTTAACCTAGCACCTCCTACCAACCTTAAAGAATTGCGTGGGTTACAAGGTAGAATACAGTTTATTAGAAGGTTTGTAGCAAAGTTGATCGAGAAGTTACACCCTATGCAACACTTGTTATAGAAGGGGGTTAACTTTGAGTGGACGACATAGTGTCAACAAGATTTCGATGACTTCAAGAAAGAGCTTTTGCACCTCCCAACTGTTTACCCACCACAGAGGGATAAACCTTTCTACATCTTCCTTCCCACTTCGGACACGTCTATCATAACATTGTTATGCCAGAAGAGAAATGATGGCTCTGATATCCCAGTTTATTACTTGAGCCATGGACTGATAGCTTATGAAGTGAAATACAACAAAGTAGAAAGAAATTTTCTCGCCCTAGTATTTTCACTAAAAAAGTGGAGACATTACCTATTCCGTAGCAAGGTTAACATTATATGCAAGAGCAACATACTTCGGGCTATCACGAACAACTTATATGAGAGTAGCAAGATAGCCCAATGGAAAGCTATAACAGTTGAATTCGATTTACACTATGTAGCCCAATCATTGATGAAAGGACAAGCGATAGCTACGCAGCTCACAACCTCACCCATCGATGATCGGGCAACCATAGAGCCGAAATTCCCTGACAAACATGTTAACAGCATCAACCCTATACCATTACACTTCAAAGCCACTTTGCATTTTGACGGTGCCTCAACCACACAAGTGGGAGTGCTACTGCCTTCATTACATTCCCCTCAGAATACATTCAACCTTTCGCTTACCATTTTACGTTCCTTTGTACAAATAATGTAGCTGAGTACAAAGGACTCCTTAGGGGCCTTTTAGCAACCCAAGAATTAAAGATCTAACATTTGGCAGTCTGAGGCGATTCCCAACTCGTCATCAACTAGATTACCGAAATCTATGCTTGTAAAATGTCACATTTACAACCTTATTGTGACTTGGCCAAAAGTTTGCTGAAATAGTTTACAACGATAGGCATCCAGCATGTGCCACGCAATGAGAACACTATAGTAGATTTCTTAGCCACGCTCGCGTTAAATGTGTTGCCACACCTATTCGCAAATTTGCCTACTTCGATAACGAAATGCACAGACCTTATCACTTAAGTGGTACACGTTGCCTCCATGAGTGTTACCGATGCCTAAGAGTGGTATGCTAATGTTAAAGCCTACCTTCAACACGACGAACCCCCACATGGCTTAACATCCGCTTAAAAGGATGCAATTCAAAAGTGAGCCTGGTAGTATGTCCTTATAGGAGACAATACCTTATGCAAACGCTCCTTTGATGGGATATTGCTAACTTGCATTAGTGGGGAAGAAACATAGAAAATCGTTAGCAAAGTCCATGAAGGACTATGTGGAGGACACATAGCTCCCAGGGCTATGACAATAAAAATCAAATGCCTAGGATATTACTGGCCTTGCATGGAACGAGATTACCTTGCCAAAGTTAGGATGTGTGATACATGCTAATGTCATGAAAATCTTATACATGTTTCACCTACTAGGTTGCATCCTACATAAATTACGTGGTCATTCCAACGATGGGGGCTAGATATCATAGGACCCATCACACCTAAGTCTTCTGCAGGACATAGCTTCATCATCACCACCACCGAGTACTTCACAAAGTGGGCAGAAGCTATCCCCCTTAGGAAAACTACATCTCAACAGGTTTGCCACTTTATCTTGGACAACATAGTAACAAGGATTGGTCTTCCCATGACTATTATGATAGACAACGGGCCACAGTTTAGTAGTGCAAAAACCAAAATCTTTTGTAGCAACCTTGGCATCAAGCAATCCATTTCGTCGTCATACTACCCATAGGCAAACGGACAGGTAGAGGCAACAAACAAGGCTATCATCAACTTGCTCAAAAGGATGCTTAGCAATAGGAAAAGATGATGGCATGAGCAAATCCTCTATGTGCTATGGGCTTACCGTACAATGTGTGGAACGGCCATAGGTAAGACTCCTTATAGCCTGGTCTACTGATTTGAAGTGGTGTTACCTATTGAATTGCAGGTACCATCACTTTGAATGATCCTTTCAAGTGTCATGAAGGATCATTAACCTCAACTCCATAGAGGAGGAGCATGCTCAAACACTTGGTCATATCGAACGGTACTAAGACAAATAGCGGAAAAAGCATCATTCCAATCAACATCAACAACTAATCAAAAAAGGGGACCTAATTCTCAAAGCTGTTTGTGAGCATGTAAGTAAGTTCTCAGCAAATTGGTAAGGTCCATTCATAGTTACAAAATCCTATGAGAATGGAGCCTTCAAATTGGCAGACATGAATGGTAAAGAGTTTACAAACCCCGTGAACCACTTGTACCTCAAGCCATACTACGTCTGATGCAAAAGTAAGGTAAGCTAGATAGTCTGCTATGACTATAAACTGGCACAGATAGTCCGCTATGACTATAAACTGGCACAAATAGTCTGCTATGACTATAAACTGGCACAAATAGTCTGCTATGACTATAAACTGGAACAAATCGTATGCTATGACGTAAAACTGGCACAGACGGTCCGCTACGACCTTAAACTGGCCCATCCACTATCCGCTATGACGATAAACTAGCACAACGGTCTGCTGGGACCTTAAACCAGTACATCTTATGGCCTACCAAGACCTTAAACTGGGTTCATGGCACAATGCTCTCGGCCCACATCCATGATCCCACAAATAAGTGAGTATGCACAGTGCCAACATGGGGTGGGATGTTGCAGTTTCAGAATGTAGTTCACGATGATAAGAAAACATCCTCTAAAACATATGTAATGCCACTGCCCTTGGAATCTTGCTAATCCTCCAGAGATGTCGTCTGACATCGTGCTGACCTTCCAGAGCTACCGCTACCACAACCCATTTCCCTAGTGGTAGCTCCTGTTGTCAGCGCTTGTTGCTGGAGTCCCAAAACTATTGTGGCCCAGCCACAAAGTTGCTACCCTCCAGCCCCCACCATCATCCAAGCTCAAAATATGTTCAACTGCTAGGCCTCTTAGCTTACAGATGAACTACATGATGTTTGCCCTGGGCGGGGCCTCCTGAGCACTCACATCACCACAACTCCTAGCCTCCCCGGTGCCAACCCCTTCAGTCTGCTGCTACTAGAACCACTGCTAGCCTTCCTAGTTTGGATGTCACATGCTTCAGCAACAATGCTCCCAACCTCAGCAGCGTTTGAAGCAAGTGGAATTCTACCCTCACCTCATTTCATGGTTACATTTTCCTGGTCTACCTTCTATTGTGTTTGCAAGATACAAGCCAAGGTGGCATCAATCAAAGATGCATTTTTCCAAGAAGACAAGACACTGCATCGTTCTGAGGTAACCGTTCTGACTACCTTGGCTACTTGGGAGTGCACATCCCATCCTTCCTCTTAACCTTCTTCATCTCGTTTCTCACACCTACAATTTCCTATTTCACATCTCTTTTACAAGCTTCCCTACTACATATAAAAGCCTTCCCACATGCTCAACCGCAAAGTCCATGATGCATGTAACATAGCTCGCCACATGGAAAGCGCCTATAGGTAGGTCAAAGCCCCCCACATGGATGTAACACAATTCATCTTAGGGAGGAAACACCTATCCTAAAACATTAAGGTTGTTTGCAAGTGAACGTGGTTAAATAGCAAAAGAAAAGCATAAAAGAGCAAAAGAGCTCAAAAAAAAGTGTGCCCAAAACAAATGGCACATCAAATGTTTCACAACAACCATCTCTAAGCATTCCGATTGGAGGTCAGAAGCTAGCAAAAGAAATATGCCCATGCATACTGGCTCCCTCACAAGCACTTCGACGAGGGACCACACTATGTTACATCTTTCCCTTTTCTGAACCTATTCCCTCAACTCCATCCTTTCTCTCTTTCCCTACATGACTACCTTGATACTCCCAAGCATAGCAAAGCAACATCTGAGAAACCATTGGAGAGTGATGTTGGCATCTTGTCCTTCATGTTGTTTCATATTCTTTATCAACATCTCTTAGGCAGATCCTCCAAACATCGACAAAGAGGGGCCAATGAAACACCATAAAATTTTAAGACCCTCATGCTTTAGCAGAGTCTTAGAATTTGGGCAAGGATTTTCACAAGTGCAGCATCATGATGAGTCCATAGAATGGTGGGCACTAAGGATCCACTGTACAGTCTGGCAAGTTTTCTATCTCCAGGGCTGACAAGCTTACTGGACTCTCTAGTTTGCCCAACTAGACAATTGACTCGACTGGTAGTCTACCCAAGGACCATGATAGGAGTTGTCGAAAGTGTTTGGGATGAGCAAAATAGTTCAGAAAGTTTTCTAGCATAGAAGTATGCTATGCTATGCTATGCTATTCAGCATAGCAAGCCTCAAAGAGATTAATCAAGCATCTAAAATGTAAGTTGATGACAAGTTGATCTTCCAAAACATTTGCCCATATGTTGCAACCATCAAGAAAACTTGTTTTACCAACAGCGTAGCACAGCATAATAGGGACAAAGCGCACAAAGGTCCCCCTTTGCCAAATGACTCCAACAATAAGATTGCACTTAGCCATCAGGCCTCGAGCAAGGTTTCTTGGTAGAACATGGCAGGATTGAACAATGAAGCATGATACACTAGCTGCTACGCTGTGCTATACTACGTAGTGTAGCAATGATGCAAAAGCGACAGAAATGTTCCAAAGGTGAATTTAACAAGTCTAAAGGCTTTCCAACATATGGAGGACAAAGGTTGTAGTTGGTTGCCTGACCAAAACTCACACAAATGCTCTTGGCTCCTATGCAGGTTTTTCTATCAAGACCAGTGGCTACACTATGCTACCCTACGTAGCATAGCACAGCGTAGCGAGTAGTTACTTACGCTATGCCAATGTGCTGAAAAGCGTAGGTAGTGCAACATTGGCATGGAAGCATCAAGACATCCTCAGTCTCTATAACTTGTTGGCAATGATTATTCTTGCCCTGATATCTCTTTGGTGGAAAAAATTAGCAAGTTTGCTTTACTTTGCATACCCCTAGTCAATCCCCCAAAAATTGTTCCTACGCTTGACCCTGCTTGCAAGAGTAGGAAAGACATAGTCCTGGAGCATAGGCTCCATTTTGGTTGCATTGTTAGCACATTGGATTCTAGCACACATGGTTTCAGCAGTATGGTCACAACATAAAAAAGCTCACCTCTAGCATCTCACACCTACATAGTACAGCCATGTTTACACCTTGTGGAGCCTAGGACACATGGCATCTAGACTGCATTTTTCTCCTGGTCCTAGCCCTATAAATACCCTGGCAAAAAATGCTCGAGGGGTTGGCAAAAAAGTTGTCTGTTGGGTTGACTATTGGCTTTTAGCATCGATTGGCTTTTAAGTTGGCTTTTGGAGATCATAGTTAGCAATTTTTGGCACTTTGGTTGGCTTTGAGTTTGCTGGTTGGCTCCATGGTTCAGAGATCTATGAGCATACTACTCTATGTAAGCTGTGCCTCTTCTGTGTTGCATGTTCTATTATACACCTTTTAGCAAAGCAAAGGATTAAACTCGTGACCTTGGGGCAGTGCACTTTCTCACCCAAGTTGTTTTTGCTATTCACTTACTATCATCATTGTTTTTGCATTATTTTCACCGCTTTACATTTTTCGATCATCAATTTACTTCACATTTCTCACTTTTGAAACAAACGTTTACAAAAGTTTAAGATACACCGATTAATCCTTGTCTGATCGACCAAATCGTTCAGGGCACCCTGCTTCCGTTTCTCTCCAACATGGCCCTCACATGGATCCAAGGTTAAACTGTTCACCCAACAACCTCTCGGTGTTCCAGCCATCAACGTTTTCAATCGCTACAGAATTCTTGTGATTTGTATGGTTGGATGTAGGGGTACCTCGTCACTCATCATTAGTGCTATTGCTAGGGACTATAGTTCTACATGCGCTATCTAAGCTGAGTGAAACTTAATAACCTCATTATTTAAACCCTAAGAGTCAAATCTTATGAAAATAAAATCTATTAAATTAAATTAAACCTTAACTACACACTACCTATAAATTCATTAGCATAAAATATCTTCTTCTCACAAGAGTCCATCTCTGCCCAGGGCAATCTAGGTGCCTCAACAATACCAAGTGGTAAATGCTCATCCCGATGAGTATGTACCTAACTTCATCTTCATCTTGCATCAAGATGAACTATTTTGGTGGTGTAACATGGAAGGCAACATTGTGTTGCCACCTAATCAATCTATTCTAGCAATGCTCTAGCTAAGGCTCACACGACATGGGTTTCAATATCTTCATGGAGAATACAAGATGTGAGATCCCGACTCAAGGGATTATCATCCCACTAAAGCATAAAGATTAAGGGATCATCAGCTAGAGCACCAACAAGAGCTTGTGAAGGGCAAGGGGTCAAACATTTTTTACCTTCGCTTCGTCCATTTGATGGAGGTGACCACTTCTTTAGTGATTCTCCTCTCTTTAACTTTGTTCAAGGAGCCCTCAACTAGAATGTGCAATCCACAATTCATAATCCAGGTTCTAGTCAAAACGGATCCAATGAAAAAAATGGATTTGAAGAGGTAAGTCAAGATAAGGGGGAAAAAGAAGATCATGATCACGATCATGGTTGTAATCTTGGAGAAAAGGTGATAGGAATCAATGTAGAGAAAGTTCTCCTTCTTCCTCTCCTTCATCATCTTCTTCTTCTTCATCATCTAGCTCAAATTATGGCCATAGAAGGAATAACCATGATGGAGGTGATCGACGGGACTAGAACAACAGAAGGGACCATTAGGACAATCATGATCGAAGACATGGACAATCCAAAGAGACCCATCATCAAGAAAGAAGGGCTAATAGAGAACATTGTAGGCACCATCACCATGGCCTTGATGAACCTCTACTTGCCACTTGGGACATGTTGAACATTGTAGAGGCTCTAAGAATTCCAATGAGGCACTTGAAAGATAGCAAAATAAAGAGGCTGAACATGAATAACATCACTCAATTTGAGGAAGGATACGATGTGGATCTGCAAAATCATCTTCAGGCCTTCCAAGATGCATGTGCCTTGCAAAATATTAAAAATGATTGGTAGAAGCTAAAATTATTTCTAAGGACACTCATAAACAAAGCAAAAAATTAGTACCGATCATTGGAACCAAAATCAATCATGCGGTGGAGTACGATGTTGGAATTGTTTAATGTCAAATATTAAACATACTCCTAAGTATCCAATCTAAGGAAGTAGATCCATAGGTGGAAACAAAGAAGCCATGAGCCCTTGGATGTTGCTATTGGCTGATACTACTCTCTATTGCATAGATGTCCTAGCCATGGATACTCTCAACTTGATTAGCTTCGCCATATCATAGACGGGTTGTCGTTTGAAACCAAGAAAACGGTGTCTATGCCCAAGGGAGATTAATAGAGTTAAGCACCCGCTGGATTCAAAAGTTAATTGAGTAGGTAACCAAGGAGGAGGGAGAATTGAGAAAATGAGAAAGTGCAGAAGAATATAACATGGATCCTTCTATCCGAAAAAGGGGGGTTCGATTTTGTGATAGTGAGGATGAATTAACAAGAGATGAGGTGGCTAATCAAAAAGCCTTGCCACTCTATAAATTGCAATCTGAAATCATGGCTAAGACTGATTAATTATGGGACTCCATGGACAGTAGGTTTCAGGCTATCTTAAAAATTACTGAAGAGTCTAAGGAGCAAAGTGGTGAGCGTGAGTGCGAGAGATGTAAGGAAGCTGAACATGCCATATCTAAGGGTAAGGGTAAAAAGGCTACGATAAATATGGCTATAGATAGTGACTTAGATGATGGTGGTGGTTGTGACATCTGTCAATATGAACAACCTAAGGGATGTTGTCCAATTGTGTCACACTTGTAGGAATCTAGGGTGTATGCCTTACATCCATGACTTGCATAAAGGCAAACACCCAAAAGATTGCTTTATCCATAAGGCAATCCTTGACAGTTCCACCAACCATAGCAGTGCTATCCAAGTGGAACTCCATTGCAACCCTATGAATTGTACCAGCAGTTATAGCAACCACAATCATAGGTGTTGCCACCTCCAAGACAACAATACCCTTACTGGAAACCAGACCCCTATGGTTACTATGTTCAACAACTTTCATCTCCATAGGACTCCTCTGGTCATGTTGTCACTTACCAACCTCACACTACCCTCCTAAAGTATACCAATCACTCTATCCAAGGAGGGATGCCACCTACTATCCTCATGCACCTCCTGTCCCTACACCCACTCCTCCATCTCCTACATAGCTACCACCTGCTCCATCCATGCAAAGTGAATTGCCTGCCCAACCATAGCAAAGGAACACTATAAGGACAAATAATCTACAATTAATTAACCCATCAAGTAGTCAGAACCACAAATAAAGAAAAGATCCTTCTTTCAAACTCACAATCCACCAAAGCCCTCAAACACATCAGTGGTTGGTAACCTTGCCCCTTCACCTTCCTTTGTTTCACCTTCATCTGAGTCTCCTTCAAACCAAAATCCCTCTCAAATCCATATTGTAATGTTGACCCATGTTGTATCTGATTGGATTTGAGTTGGTAACCTGCCCAAAAAGTTAGTTGATCTTGGGAGCCCCCTAGTATATTGCAAATTACTAGGAATAAGCTTTGTAAATCTCTTCTTAGCTTTGGTTCCAGTGTTAATTTGATCTCGCATGAGATGTACAAAATGTGGAACCTTCCTTCCTAAAAGAAAAGTAACATCTAGCTAGAATTGGTGGACCAGTCCATCACTGTTCCATTGGAACTTGTAGAGGACATTGTAACTACCATTTGTGGATGGTCATATCCTATTGATTTCCTAGTAATCAAGATGGAAAACTGCAAGGGGGACTTTCCAATTATTATGGGAAAGATATGGTTAAGCACCATTGATGCCAAAATGGGCATTAGAGATCTTTCCTTAAAGATCTCAAAAGAAAATGAATTTGGAAAGATCAAGAAGAAGAGGGTTCCATGTATTGCATACAACAATTCAGGGTGCCATTGTGTGCAAAAGTTATGGTCAATAAAGGGAACATATACCTCTACATGCAAGCAATGTGCACTAGAAGCTAAAATCCAAAGATGTCTGTACGTAGTAGCCACAAATCAGGAAGGCACCTAATAGCTGACAACTGATTCCAATAGCAGTACATTGTGTATGGAACCTACTAATGGCCTAACATACGAATATGTTGCAAGTATGGATGAACGTGAACAAGTTCATCATCAACTCTCCAAAGGAGTAAATGATGATGTCAATTGGAAAGAGCTGAAAATTCTTGATAATTTTAAATAAGAGCCCCTTGAATTGAAGACACTACTAGCTAGAATGGAGTATGTGTTCTTGAAAAATAGAAGGCTGATCATTATTAATCCCAAACTTGCTACAGAACAAAAGAAAATGTTGATGAAGGTTGTGGAAAAATAGTCAGCAGCTTTTACTTGGTTATATTCCAAGCTCACTAGGATAGATCCAAAAATATGCCAGCACCGTATATACAGTGACATTGCTATTAAGCCGAAACAATAGTCATAGTGACATCTAAATCCCAAATTAAATTAGATTGTCAAAGACGAGATTGAACAACTCCTCAAGATGGGATTCATCTACCCTGTCATAGGTAGTGAGTGGATCAATCCACTCGTGATTGTGCCCAAGAAAGTGAAACACCAAAAAATTTCAGGTCTTGGCATCGTGATTACAAATATGGCTAAGTATCAAAACTGTGGCACTTTTTCCATATTTTTCCAGATTTGCAAAATTTTTCCAAGTGATAGAATGCTGGCACTTTCTGCAGATTCACATGTCATCCTGTCACGATGTGTAGTGTAGCACCTTGTCTACTGCAGCATAGCACCCAGTTATGCGACATAGTATAGCGTAGCGTAGCACCATGTCTACTGCAGGATAGCACCCAAGTATGCTACTTAGCGTAGTGCAATGTAGCACCATGTCTACTATAGCGTAGCACCGAGTTACACTACGTAATGTAGCATAGCGTAGCACCTTCTTACGATGCGTAGCGTAGCACCCGATTACACTGTGTAGCATAGCGCAACATAACATCCTATCATGCACAGTAGACATGGGCAATTAATAGTAGATAGTGTACAGTAGATAGTAGACAGTGTGCAATAGACAATGGATGGGCACAGTAACACGAGATGAGTGTAGTAGACAGTAGCAATCGGCATCTCGTGTATCGCACATAACACAAGACAAGTGCAGTAGATAGTAGTAACCAGCATACCGTGTACCATGCATAACACAGGACAAGTGCAGTAGACAGCAGCAACTAGCATCCCGTGTATCGTGTGTAACACAGGACGAGTACAGTAGATAGTAGCAACCAACATCCCATGTATCGTTCGTAATATGGGATAGGTGTAGTAGATAGCATCCTATGTCCCACACGTAACATGGGATGAGTGTAGCAGCCAGCATCCCGTGGTCCCACCCACTACACTGCCACATGGCACCTGATCTGCATTTTGGGCTAACCCTAGCCCTATAAATACCCCTGTTCCCTCTTTCAAGAGAGGGTTGGCTTTCATTTTTCACCAAGGAGGTAGTTGGCACTTCCATTTGGCATTTAGCACTTTGGCATCTTAGCTCCATGGACGAATGAGACCCAAAGCAACCCACACCAATAGAGAGGCACAACTACACCGTGCAGTACACTATAGCCCCATTGTAGCCCAGTAGAACCTCACATGGTACACCGTGGCTACCAACTTAGCAGGCACAGTTCAACATAGTAAGCACCAAACTTCATAGCTTGACATCATCGATGTTGTGACTGCACTCCCACTGCACCTATTTTACATTGTGTATACCTTTGTGAATTAGCTATGCTCCCCTAATTTTGGGGTGGTGCATTTTCTCTTCCAAGCTCTTATTTTATTCTACTACGCCATATATGTTGCATTATTTTGTGTTTATGCATTCTTATTATCCTGGTTACATACTTTAGTATGTTTCTACTGTCGTGTGTGCCACATTTTCTTTTGGTCCAACCTCCACGCGTCACACTCTAACATCACTATTCACAATCGGTTATTTGACATTGCGTAAGTTCCTGTCTAATCTACCAGACTATTCAGGGCACTGTATTTCTATTCCCTCCAGCACGACCTTCGCATAGATCCAAGGTTAGGCTGTATGCCTGATAACCTCTCGGTGTTCCAGCCACTAACGTTTTTAGATGTCATAATTTTTGACGCTAGGAGGAGGGCTTGAAAATCCGTGTCCTTTTTGTGTATCACAGGTAATCCTACATGCTATCTGTACCCCATCCCCAGTAACCTATTAGCATAGACGTGACACCCCTATGGTTGTCTATGTACCAAGTGGTGTAAATTGGTTGCCATGACAATTCCTCTAGAATCCTAAAGGACGAAAGCTCAAAACAGTTTACTACATCTTGTTGCCTGTGTCCCGTGTAGCATGGTGTCCCTATTAGTGTAGCAAGTCTAAAATTGTCTATTATGTCACATTACCAGTGTTCTATGTGGCATAGTGACCCCACCAACGTAGCAGCTTCCGAACAGTTTACTATGTTACGCTAACTATCTATTGTGTTACACTATCTACTATGTTACACTGTCTACTATGTTATGCTACCCATGTCCTGTGTAGCGTAGTGGCCCTGTCAACATAGCGACCCCTCCCAGCATAGCGAGCGTAGCAAGATTTAGTGTAGAGAGCATGACAAGCTATAGTATCAAGCTCCAACGTAGCAAGCATGACAAGCTACAGTAGCAAGCTCTAGTGTAGTGAGTGTGACGAGCTACAGCGTAGCAAGTGTAGCACCAGAGTTGGCCATTTTTAGTAGTTTTCATACTTAGCATTTTTTCTGCATTGTTACACTTAGTCATTTTTTCTATGTTTTTATACTTAGCCATTTTCCTGCTATTAATAGACTTAGTCATTTTTCTGTTGTTTCTCAGAGTTAGCCATTTTCTATAAACAGCAACTTGCACAATCGATCTATGAATATGAATCCAGATCAACCTTCCATGTTGGTGTCTAATACATTTGAGACTACAATCCAACCAAAGCATGCTACACTAAGCCACGAACAATACAATTTTGTTTGTGCCAAAATCCAAGCAAGACTACCAGTGGATTATCTTGATTTGGAGGCAAAACAAGACTATGATAAAGTCCATCGAAATGGATGGGAGTACAACCCCTCCTTGTTTGACGTAATCCCACTTATGGAGTCCTATCACCAATTGTTGTCTCAACTTATCCATGCAAACAAGCATGATGCAAGGACAACCTACGAGGAAGCCTCACTAAAGGAAGAAGATGAGTTTGAGGCCCACTCTGAGCACGAAAGCCCCCTCCACACCATCTTTCGATGACCACTCCCTAGTACAGCCCCTCCTCGATTCGGTCCACCCGTCCTCTCCAAGATGGTAACCATGCTAATTTATCCTTCCTTGCAAGCAACTAATGCATTTTCCCAACACTATGCTCATGCAAGGGCCACCTCTTAGCCCCAGACAAATCAGGCATCCTACATCCCTCCTGTCTCATTAGTATCTGTGGTGTCTGTTCGACCCACTCATGTGTGGCCTACTTTGATCACCGCACCCATCGCTCAGCCAACACATCAACAACCATCCACTACAATGTTAAACTGGAAATAGCCGTCTGCTACAATGTTAAACTGGCAACAACCGTCCACTACGATGTTAAACTGGTAAAGCTCGTCCACTACAACATTAAAATGGCAACAACTATCTGCTATGATGTTAAACTGGCAAACTTCACAACCAAAAATTCTACCCTATGCTATGCAACAGACACAAGCCCAGCCAATGTAACCAATTGGCACATCCCCAAGCTTGGATCAGGCATTCTAGCTGGTCCAAAGCTTGACGGAGGAGATCAACCAGCTCAAGGCTACCTCCTCTGACACTATTAAAATGATGGACTTCTTAGGAGATGATCCCATAAGTCCTACGGTACCACCTCTAACTCTCCTGACTGGGGTCCAGATACCACAATTCACCAAGTATAATGGTGAAGGGGACCCCAATGCACACTTGGTTACATTTCGATTCGAGTGGCTACTTCTTCAAACCTGGCTACACGCCATCATGCATGTGTTCCCCATGTCACTTATGGATAAGGCCTTAGACTGGTATTGCATACTACCCAAGGCCTCAATCTCCTCTTTGGAGGATCTCATAAGCCAATTTGTGACATGCTTCAAGTACAACCTAAAGCCTGAAGTAACCCTCAACCAGCTGATGCAAGCTAAGCAGGGGCCTCTAGAGCCCATGCCAAAATTCCTCCAATGTTGGAATGCTACATTGAGTGAAATGCATGAACCCCTAATAGAGACACATCTATTGGCCATCTTCAAAGGTGCAGTAAATGACTTCATTAAGTCCAAACTGTATTATCTAGCCCCAAAGTCTCTTAGCCAAGCCTTTGCCCAAGCAAAAAGCATAGAGGAAGCAGTGCAAGCTAGCAATGACCCAGCTTATGTGGCCTACAGAAACCAACATGCTCGCAAGCAAAACACAATCGTAGCAATAGTGGCCACAAGCATAGAAGTAACCAACTAGGGTCCAATAGCTAAGTAGCCCAAAGCCCCACCTAACAAAATCGCCAACTTTGGTGCCAACTCACCTACATTGGTAGGGGCCACCCCAAGGTCCAACTTTTAGTGTAAGGACCACTAAAAGTATACACGACTACCAATGGAACCCTCTAAACTATTGGAGCAACTCTTGAAAGCTGGGCAAATCCAACAAAAACATGTATTGGTGATTATCCATCAAAAACATGATAGGTACTACAAACTACTAAGGAACCCCACATTAGCAGTACCAATGAGCCCCTGGTCCCACAACATTTTAAATTGAATCAATACTATCATTACCATCAATTGACTGGTCACAGTATAGACAATTGTCATGCTTTGCAAGATGACCTAAGAGAATGATAAAGCGAGGCCAACTGGTGATTGACACGGAAAGTCAATACAACACAGATGATGCCTCCTATGTCATAAATTCCATTAGCATAGGTGGTAAGCCTAAACCTATGCAACAACCTTTTGTGATTTGTGTGCCTCCTAACAAGGTAAGGATCTACTCGGCCTCCACAAACAAGAGGCCTTCCTTTGATATCAAAGTGACACCTTCAGCATCCACAACACCCTTTGTGGTCAAGGTTCCAAACCAATTGTCTGCTAAGACATTAAACTAGCATGACGCAGCAACAACAACCGCTAAGCAACCTTTCGTCATCAAGGTGCATCAAAAGGCTAGTCACACAACAACTCCTACAACAACTCTTAAACTACCTTTTGTCACAAGGATGCCACAACATGATGGCCCTTCACCTACCCAAAGCCCAACAGTGGGCAACATCTTGGTCCCTCCTCCTTCAAGGGCCAACCCCACTATCAACCTGGGTAGGCCTACCAAATGGCAATGCAAGAGGACAAATGAGTGCCTCGCGACCCCCATGGTTGAAGCAAAGGCTATAATCAATAAGAAACAACCAAACACTGGGACCTCTACCCCCAAGTAGGCCAAGCAAACCAAGCCCAAGTCCCCTCTATGAGAGATCTATCTCTCAAGCCACATGGAGGAAGTCAAGGCCCACATAATAGCTAATGACAAGGACTTCATAACTACACTAACCCAAGTGAAAAAATGCTCAAGCAAAAGAACACAACATTGAGCTTGTACAACTTGGTCATGACCTCATCTACTCATCGCCAAACATTGGCCTGAATCTTGGCATCCATTCCTATTATGGAGTACATCCCTACAGATGAGGCATCCATCTATGCAATGATGTCAATCCCTACACCACAAGAATTGGCCTTTCATCATGATGTAGTCAAAGTCAACCCCAAACAAGGAGAGCTCACTATAGCTCCACTATCCATTAGCATACATGTTGGGTAGTGCACCATCCGCAGAGTGCATGTCGATGATTATGTAGCAACAAACGTGGTCCTATACTTCATCATCGACAAACTAGGCCTAGCAAATGAAATCAGGCCAACCAAAATCACGTGTCTAAAATCCTTCAATGGATTGCACATCACTGTCAGGGGTACAATCATCTTAGCCTTCGTGACAGGAGAGCAGCTCCCCACCAATGTAAATTTCACTATCATAGAGGAGATGCCAAGTCTCAATCCAATTCTAGGCAGGCCTTGGCTAGCCCAGCTATGCACCGTCTCCTCTCCCATCCACCAAGAAATCCACCTTCCATACGAAGGTGGTCAAGTTATCATCCATCATGATGCTGCCTCCTCTTTGACTATCCATGACATAGACATGGCGCAAGTTTTGAAAGAGGAGTTTCTTGGTGATACACCTACGAAAACCAATGCAACATTGAAGGCTAACACACCCAAATGAGCGGTTGAAGCCAATAGCCTCCTAGAGGATCCTAAGCCTTGCACACCCCTTAATCCACACCTAATTAGGAAGTGACTACGTCATCAAGACATTTCCTTAGCCAAAAACACGTTAAGCACTAGCTTATCCCTTACCTCCATTGGCCATGCATTTTTGGTTTTTTCTTGTGTTGCATTTGTTGATGCATTTACATTTCACTGGCTTTCCTACTTTACACATAGCTTTGCTTTTTTTATGCATTTCTACTTTGTTTATGCAACCATCCACTTAGCTTATGCATTGCATTTGAAAAACATAAAAAACACATTAAAAAAACATGGCCCGAAAAGGCCTTAAACTAACCCTTGGCCTGGAACGGCCTAAAACTATTACTTTTCATTCATGCATTTCAACTCTATTTACAATAGTTGCAACTTGATATTGTTTTTCTAGTTGATTTTTGCAAGATCTTGCAGGCACACAACATGACTACATATGTAGCATTGCACCTTACACAAGTAAGGTAAGCACTAGTCTGCTATGACTATAAACTGGCACAGATAGTCCATTATGACTATAAACTAGCACAGATCATTCTTGCATCATGACTTTAAACTAGCACAACAGCTCGTCCTTAGGTCATGATGTTAAATCGGCACAACAGCTCGCCCTTGGGTCATGCTATTAAACTGGCACAACAGCTCATCCTTGGTTCATGACGTTAAACTGACACAACAACTTATCCTTGGGTCATGATGTTAAATTGGCACAACATCCACGGTGTGCTACAATGTTAAACTAGCATCTAGTAGTCTACTAGGACTATAAACTAGCACATCATGATCTTCCAAGATCTTAAACTAGGTTCACAGTCTACCAGGACTTTAAATTGGTATGTTGCTAATTTGTTCGAGCACTTGCCATTGGTGAAACCCTTGGGGAAACTCATAGCATCATCGCCTCCCACCATTCTCCTGATCTTTCAAAGGACTTTCCATTAGTACGACCTTCAGAGGACTTGCAACATCATTGCCTTAGCACTTTCACTAGCTTCCAAAGCACTTGCATCTAGCACAGCATTTGACACATTTACAACATCTTCACATCTAGCACTTGTGACATCTTCACATCTAACATTTACATTGGAATTTCATGTTGTGTGGTTTTCTTGCCTTCTTGGAGTTGTGTACAAAGCCTCAAAGGTGGTCGTGCAAAGATGCATCTCATTGCAGCAACAAGTCACCACATTGCTCTTATGTGCATGATTGGACTAATTCAGCCACTCAAGAGTGCACCTCCCCCCTCATCCTTATTACAACCTCTGCACATTCACTATGTATTTCTAATATCCTCTCATCTCCCACATACTCATGATTATACATCCCTCGGATGCATACACACTATGATGCACATGGCATTCTCTTCACATCAACTATAGAATCTATGGTCGATGTAACATAACTCATCCTGTTGGGAGCCTCTGTTGTGTGGTCAAAGCCGAGGTGGATGTAACATGAATCATCCCTAGGAAACAAAGCCCATCTCCTCGATGACCAACTTGCAACTAACATTCAGTAGTAAGCCAAACCCAAAGAAGGTTCGCCCCACAACACAGCAAAAAAAAAGAATGGGGAAAAACACATCCCCAAGCAAATTGACAACTTTGTAGCTTCACAATTGGCCCAGCCTTGGATCGACTTTGACTCTATCATAAGCACTTTGATGAGAGGTCAACATTTCAAGGGCGAACCACTTCATGCCATGGTCACTGTCAACCATGTTGAATTTGCATCTTACACCATGATCCATTATTTGCATTTCATTCCCACAATTCAAATTTTATCTCTCTAGCATTACCTATATCCCCTTGTCCCTTAGCATAACCTTATTCCCATCTCCTGAGCATGGTAAAATGATATTCGATCTTGTGCCGATGAGTGATGTTGGTGACATGTCTGCTATGGTGTTTTGTAATTCTTTATTGATGTCTCTCAAACCACTCCTCCAGACATCAACAAAGAGGGGCCATTGAAACACCAAAAAATTTTAGGTCTTGACATCGTGACTGCAAATATGGCTAAGTGTCAAAATGATGGCACTTTGCCCATATTTTTCCAAGTGTTGAGTGTAGTCAACTCCAACTACCAGATTTGCAAAATTTTTCTAAGTGATAAAATGCTGGCAATTTCCACAGATTCACATGTCACCCTGTCATGTTGCGTAGTGTAGCACCTTGTCTGCTATAGCATAGCACCTAGTTATGCTACATAAGCTAGAATAACATAGCACCATGTCTACTGTAGCGTAGCACCCAGTTACACTGCACAGCATAGCATAGCACCTTGTTATGTTGCGTAGCGTAGCACCTTGTTATGTTGCGTAGCGTAGCACCTTGTTACGCTGTGTAGCATAGCACAGCGTAGTAGATAGTAGACAATGTGCAGTAGACAGTGGATAGGAGCAGTAACATGGGATGAGTGTAGTAGACAATAGCAACCAACATCCCATGTACCACATGTAACATGGGATGAGTGCAGTAGACAGTAGCAACTAATGTCTCGTGTACCACACATAACACAGGACAAGTGTAATAAACAATAGCAACCATCATCCCATGTCCCATGCATAACATGGGATGGGTGTAGTAGACAACATCCTATGTCCTACACATAACATGGGACAAGCGTAGCAGCCAACATCCCATGGTGTCACCCACTGCACTGCCACATGGCATCTAATCCACATTTTGGGCTAACCCTAGCCCTATAAATATCTCTATGCCCTCTTTCAAGAGAGGGTTGGCTTTCATTTTTTACCAAGGAGGCAGCTGGCACTTCCATTTGGCATTTGGCTCTCAGCTCAATGGGCGAACAAGACCTAGAGCACCCCACACCAATAGAGACGCACAGCTACACCATGTAGTACACTGTAGCCCCATTGCAGCCCAGTAGAACCTCACATGGTATACCATGGCTACCAACCTTGCAGGCACAGTTCAACACAGTGAGCACCAGACTTCACATCCTGACACCACCAAGGCTGTGACTATGCTCCCACTATGACAATTGTACATTGTGTATACCTTTGTGAATTAGCTACGCTCCCCCAATTTTGGGGCAGTGCATTTTCTCTCCCAATCTTTTATTTTATTCTACTGCACCATACTGTTGCATTATTATGTGTTTGTGTATGCTTGTTATCCTAGTTACATACTTTAGTACGTTTCTACTGTTATGTGTGCCATGTTTTCTTTCGGTCCAAACTCCGCGTGTCACACTCTAAAATCACTATTCGCAATTGGTTATTTGACATCATGTAAGTCCCTATCTAATCGACCAGACCATTCAGGGCACCTCATTTCCATTCTCTCTAGCACAGCCCTCGCACGGATCCGGGGTTAAGCTGTATGCTCGATAACCTCTCAGTGTTCCAGCCATCGATGTTTTTGGACATCATAGAAAGGAGGCAAATGGCAGGTGTGCATCGACTTTTGGCTGCTCAACATGGCAACTTTCAAAGATCATTTTCCATTACCTTTTGTCGACCAAGTGCTAAACACCATTTTTGGGCACTGCTATTACAACTTTCTGGATAGTTATAATGGCTATAACCAAATCTAGATTGTAGTAGAGGACTAGGCAAAGAGAACTTTCACAAGTCCTTAGGGAACTTTCGCTTACCATTAGATGCCATTCGGTCTATGTAATGCCCCAGCCACATTCCAATGATTAGTTCTTAGCATTTTCCAATAACAGGTCGGTAGCAGGGTAGAAGTCTTCATGGATGACCTTTCTACCTATGAAGCTATGTTCAAGAAAATCCTAAACTATCTTAAGCAGGTGTTGAAATGATGTGTTAAAACAAACCTTTGACTTAATTTGCAAAAGAGCCATCTTATGGTCCAGGAAGGCATAGTCTTGGGGCACCATATTTCAAAAGCAAGAATTAAGCTGGACCCTGAAAAAATAAGGGTCATCTAAGGAATAACCTTTCAACCCAAAATAGTTAAAGAAGTGCAATCATTCTTTGGTCATACTGGCTACTACCAATGCTTCATCAAGAATTTTTTCAAAATTTCCAAGCCATTGGTGAAATTGACAAAGAAGGATGCATCATTTATCTGGACCCTTACATGTGAAACAACATTTCAACAACTAAAGCAAAATTTGTTGAAACCCTTATTCTACAAGCACCTAATTGGTCCAAGTCATTTCATGTAATGACTGATGCATCAAATTATGCTTTGAGGGTAGTGCTTATGCATATGGATGATCAAAAACATCCATATTACATCCACTATGCAAGTCAAAGTATTGCAAGTGCATAGCTGAACTCCACCACCATAGAAAAGGAATTAATGGTAGTGGTGTTCGCATTCACGAAGTTCAAGTACTATGTGCTTAGTTATGAAGTGTTTATGCACACATATCATAGTGTCATTTAGTTTCTAATGAATAAACCAACGGTGAGCCCCCATGTCATAAGGTGGATCATGATTTTGTAGGAGTTCAGTCTCATGATGATAGATCAAAAAGGTGTGGAGAATGTGGTCGTAGATCACTTATAACAACTAAGATGGGATGACAAGAAGAAAGTGAGCCCCTTATCTAATCAATTCCCTGATAAATTTCTCCTTGCAAGGGTAATTAATGTACAAATGCTTGATGAACCAAAATGGTATGACACCATCCTTACTTATCTGCTCAAGTAACAACTGCTGCAAGGGCTAGACACTAGAAAGAAACAACAGTTTCTTCACCAGGTCAAGCATTTCATGGAAATTAATGAAAACCTTTACAAAGTCTATCTTGATGGCCTAGTATGTTGGTGTGTCCCTAATACAAATAAACTATGCATTTTCTAGGATGCTCACAAAGGTCCTTGTATGGGCCATTATGCTAGGAGACACACGGCCATAAAAATCTTCATGGCAGAATATTATTGACCAATAATATTTAGGGATGCACACTAATTTGTTCATGCTTGTGATCATTTCCATAGGGATGGTGGAATGATAGCTCAAATGGAGGGGCCACAATAATGGATTAAACCTCTTGAGTCATTTGATATTTGTGACATTAACTTTATGGGTCCCATTGCACCTTTATCAAATGGAAAGGCATATATCATTGTCGTAATTGATTATTGCACCAAGTGGGTAGAAGCAACAGCCATCACCGACTATACATCTACCACTACTACTCAGTTTGTACAACAAAATATCATAAATAGGTTTGGTGTGCCTTGTGTGTTAATTTCTAATAATGGAACTCATTTTACAGGTGCCAATTCTAAAAACTTATGCAGCACTTGGGGGTTGAGCACAAACTCATAACACCATATCACATCTAAGCCAATGGTTAAGCTAAGGTCACTAATCAAGAGGTTACAAAAATTATAATGTGCACCATTAGCAAATACTGAAGGGACCAGAGCACCAAATTAAATGATGTCCTCTAGGCTTATCGCTCCACATGGAAGCTTCCCATAGGTTATTATCCCTATGAGCTTATGTATGGAAAACTACCAACACTGCCCATCCAATCCAAACTTCATACACTCTCTACAGCCTATGACATTGACCTAAATCTAATTCTAGCATAGAAAGAATGATTAATAAACCTTAACTTGCTAGATGAAAATTAGTTAATGGCCCTATCATCCAATGAAACACATAAGGCATTCAATAAGAAATGTCATAACCTCAAAATAAGAAAAGTCAAGTTTCAACTAGGAGACAAGGTCCTCTATTGGAATCCTACACATGTACCCCAACAAACCAAATTTCAAACATTATGAAAAGGACCTTACATTATTGATGAGAATTTTCCATCTGGGGCCATGATCATCTACAAACGTGATATCCTAGATAAGAAATAATTAGTCAACATCCAACAAGTGAAACCTTTCCATGAGCCTAAGCCAACCAACTCAATAGCCACCTTAACAAATGGACAACCATGCTCAATCTTTCAGATCTCCCCCTTCCAACTTACTCATGGGGGAGATGACCACCCATACTAATACTTTTTGCAGCTTCTCAATCTTTTGACTTTTTTGTTTTACACATTTTTAATTTTACAAAAAAAAATTTTCATATTCTTTCTTTTACATCTTTTTATTTTTTAGGTTATTAATATTTTATAATTTTTTATACCATCATTAATATATCTGATATTTATTACATAATCTTTTACTTTCTTTTATATCTTCTTGTGTTTGATGTGTTTCTCTACTTTTTCTGCTAATAAGGTGTTAGGTACAATGGTAATGTGCTACTTGATGGTGGTATGTTTCATTTATAATTTGATTGTTAATGTCTGGTTTCTAACTTTGAATGTTATTACTGATGATTGGGACATGGTTTCTTTTCATGTAACAGGCAATGAGTCCACATCATCCACCCATCCACATACTCTATGATTTTCCTTGTTTTGGAAACATGTAATCCCTTATTCATTAATGCAACTTTAATAAATTGGTGACTTGTGTAATTTCCAAAATTGGGAAGGAATCAAAGGTTTGGACATGGTGTGGCTTTAAAGGGATGTGGTATTCTTCATGCTTTTCTGTTTTCTTGTGTGAGGGAGTGTTTTCATGAGCTTCTCACCATTCTATGTCATTTTACAATAGGAATTCAAATAAGTCCTTGCATGGTGTGGTCCTCATAAAAAAATGAGGATTCAAAGCACATCCCTTAGATAAAATAAATGTGAAAATGCATGGGTCTTTGCATGGTGTGGTTCCCATTCAAAAAAAAACATGGGAATTCAAAGCACACCACTTAAACCAAGTGAAAGGGCTACAAGAACTAGTTATGGTACTTGTCTTGTCTCCTCTAACTAAGGCCCTTTCTCACATTCTACTTTATCTCCAATTTGGAATGGTGGTTATTTTGTGGTAGCATTCTTGTCTCAGGGGATGAACTAGTCTTAGAATGCAGATGCAAAGTCACTGAAAGTGGTTGGTTTTGGTCTAGACCGAGGATGGCTCCTACCAAGTCATTTAATCATAAACTCCACAAGGGACTTCATGTGACTATAATTAGGAACTCCATTCCATTCTCTCTATCATCCACCTATGTTTTTCATGCCTCACCTCACTACTGGTTTCATGTTTTGATTCAATGTTTTGATTTGATGTGTTAGGTTTCTTATTCTGTTATTTTTGAGTTTCTGTACTTAACTTTCCATAACCATTAATCATCCATGGAACCCACGAACTCCTTGGTTTGAAGTTATGCAAGGGCATAAAAGGCCTATGCCTACTTTGGTGAGGATCCACTTGCATATCTTTTGGTTTCGTAAGTTAAGTTCTTTACTACAATCAAATTCTTTTTATTTACCCCATCCATGACAACCAATTGTAAGCAACTTCACAACTATATTTTAGTGAATTTCTTCTTTTTATTATTGTGAATTTCTATACCCTCTTTCTAGTATTCCTTGTGTTAAGCTTTGTCTAAATTTTATGAACCTCTTCTCTTACTTAACCCATTCATCAATCTTCCCACTAACATTACCAAGCAACCAATCTATCACAATCACAACTCAGCTAGATAAAATCACCGACAAGACAAGGTATTCAGCTATTATCTGTTACACTTTATATACAAATCCTTGATTTTGTCGTGATTGCAATGGGGAGCATGGACTGGAAGCAGGACTATCTTCACCAAGGAGGATGCAACAATATCACTTGCGGGAGATTGTTCATGGCCACTGGATCTCTTCTACCTCTCCCTCATTCTTCTATTGCCAAGAAGGGTTGGATGTCCATTGGATCCGAGGGTGTTCTTTCCTATTATCATGAACACCCAATTTTGTACACAATTGTAATGTTGTATGCTTGAGAACTTTTGTATGTCTATCCTCTCTATGTCACTCTACATGTCAGTCGAATAGTCCACACCTCCTAATATATTTTATAAAGGACTTGTTTCTCTTCTTTTGTACTCAAGGACGAGTTTTCGTTTAGTCATGGGGGTATGATAAATCGTGTTTTCATACACTTCGATATCAGAGTGGCTGTGATATCAGGTACACAATATTGGATATGCAATATCGTGGCCCAAGATGCGATATCATACATTTGATATCACATGGTTACTCCTGGGTCTATAAATATAGCCCCCAGGCACACGATTGAGAGTAAGTTTTTTGATAATTAAGTAGTGAAACTCTTGTAGTTTTTCCATTTGAGAGTTAAAATATTTTCCAAGTGCCTATATTAGGAGGTCTAAGTGTGAATAGATCTTTATTCAAGCATTAATGTACCTGAATGCACCATTTTGTTGGCAATAAAGACGAACTTTTTTATTCATCCTTGCAACACTTGAGACTTTGTTTCTTATGCATTTATATATTGTGATTTCATGTAGTTTACATTAATGTTATTCATGTAGTAATTAATTTGTATTAATTAAGCAACTCATTAAAATACACAAGCATGACCCCCCTTCAAGCATATGTGTGACACTTGGTAGCTCAGAAACGGTTAGCATTTGACAACCCAGCCGTGTTAACACAAAGTTCAGAATGTGTCTAAGAAGTAGGAATGGTTACTTGTGTTAGGCTAGATTAGACCATAGTTTACTTAGCATTTAATTACCTTTACTTTTATTTTTGTATTAGGTGAGTAATTTGATAAAACACAAAATAATAAAAATCTTATGCCTCAGTCACACTTAACCATACAATTACATTCCACAAGTGGGACTGGGAAGACAACAAACGGACAACATGCACGAACTATTTAGCTCTAGTGTACTTAGTAGTTATAGTCTGTGGAATTCGACCAGATTGCACATGAATGCCTATGATTCGTATGGTTGGGTGTAGGGGTACCTCACTACTTATCACCTTATATCCAAGCACATAGTGCCTGAATTTTTCCAAAGCAAACACCATTGCCATCAATTCTTTTTCTATGGTGGTGTAGTTTAGTTGTGCATCCACAATGCTTCAGCTTGTGTAGTAGATGTAATAAGGATTTTTACGATCCTCTAACTACATAAGCACAACCTCTAAGGCATAATTTGATGCATCTTTCATGATGTGAAATGGTCTAGACCAATCTAGTTCTCATAGAATTGGAGTTTCTATGAGTTTCTCCTTTAGCTATTGGAATGCATTTTCACATTCCTTTGTCCAAAAAAATGGAGCATCTTTCTTTGTTAGCTCAACTAACAATTTTACAATCTTAGAGAAATTCTCTATGAATCTTCAGTAGTAATTAGTGTGTCCAAGAAATGACTAGACATCTTTTACAATTTCTAGTTAATGGGTAATTCCTTGGATGACCCTTATCTTTTCAAGGATGACCTCAATCTCTGCTTGTGAGATTTTGTGCCCCAACACAATGCCCTCCTAGACCATCAGATGGCACTTCTACCAATTGAGCCAAAGATTGGTCTTCACACATCTTTTGAGCACTTGCTTAAGATAGTCCAAGGCTTACTCAAATGTAGCCCCATAAGTGGAGAAGTCATCCATGAAGACTTCCACCTCACCACTAATCTGCTACTGAAAAATGCTGAAGACCAAGCATTGGAATGTTGCAAGATCAAGCCAAAAGGCATCCTTCAATATGCAAAGTTCCCCAAAGATTTGTAAATATTATTTTGGCCTAATTCTCTAGTGTGATTTGGATTTAGTTATAGACACTATAACCATCTAGGAAGCTATAATAGAAATGCGCAGAAATAGTGTCCAACACTTAATTCACAAATGGCAAAAAGAAGTGATTTTTGAATGTTTCCATATTCAACAACCTGAAATCAATACAAATCCACCACTTTCCACCTTTCTTTGGCACTATTACCAATGGGCTAACCCACTTGCTATCCGTAATGGGGTAGATGAACCTTACCTTGAGAAGTTGTTCAATTTTCTCTTTGATGATCTGCTTTAATTTGGGGTTCAATCGTTGTTTTTTGCTACATCTTTGGCTTCATGGTTGGATCAATATAGATACAATGTTGGCATATCCTAGGACCAATCCCTGTGAGTTCAAGATATGACCAAACAAAGGCTATTAGTCATTTTTTGAACACCTTCAACGACATTTGTTTTTGTTCAAGAGCAAGATTTGCATTGATTATTAGTGGCTTCCCATTTTTCAAGAATGCATATTCCATGTTAACAAGTACATTTTTCAACTCAAGGGACTCTTATTTAAAATTTTTGAGAATTTCTAGCTTTTCCCAATTGGTATCATCAATTTCATCATGAGAGAGTTAGTAATGAACTTCCTTTAATTCATCCATGCCTACCACGTAGGCACATGTTAGGCTCTCTGTAGGTTCCATGCAAAGTGTTGAGCTACTCTTAGGGTCAATTGTTAGCCACTGGGTGCCCTCTTGCTTTGCGGTTGCTGCATATAGGCACCTCTAAATTTTAGATATATTAGCACACTGATTTCATGCTTTGATAGATATAATGTTAATGGCCCATAGTTTCTGCACACAGTTGCACCCTATATCTCTACACCTCCTAAGAGTTTGGAGCAACATCTCAAGCATAGATCAATCAGGAGGCATTACAATGTTGTCCTTTATATCCTGCCACCATAGTTGTTCATCCTAATGCAAGATGAAGGTGAAGTCAGGCACATGCTCATTTAGATGAGTATATACCACCCTACATTCTTGAGGCACTGGCAGTTTAGTATCATCATGCCTATAAGAAGAAGACATTTTGTAATTAGAATAAGATATCAATATGCTCAAATTATTATATTTATTTTTAGGATGATTTTGACCTTAGGGTTTATCCAACGATGTTAATGATTTTCACTATGCCTAGATAGTGCATGTTTAAACAAAAAGAAGTCCATGCCAACAATGATAATGATGAGTGGCAAATACCCCTACACTCAACCATGCAAATCAGTAAGTGTTCACGTGCAATCTAATTGAATTTCGTGAACCCCTTGTCTTCCGATACACTAGCCTCTAAAAAGTGAACTTGCCCTAACAATCATTTATTGTCCTCCTAATTACACTTATGATATGCAAAGGTATGGTTAAGTGTAATTGAGGTGTATGATTTTTATTATTTTTATGTTTTATGTTTTGGGTGCTTAAAATAAAGAATGAATGGAATGAAGTAATTTAATTGCTAATTTAATCTAACTAAGTAATCAATCTCTAGCTAATCCTTAACATAAGCATCCAATCCCACTTTTTGAAGACATCCTGAACATGTATAACACTGCTAGGTTACCAAACATTAAGCGTTACTAAGATTACCAAGCATCATGTGCATGCTTGAAGCGATCATACTTATGTGCTTAATTAATTGCTATTTAATCTAGCTTAATTTAGCTTAATTACTTAAAGCATTAAAAGAAATTTTGTAAAACATTAAATGCATGAAGAAAATATTTAATCTAGCTAAAGTGCTACAAGGTTTGTTAGAAAGCTTGTCGTTATTGTCACACACACTATTGTGCTCAAGTACAATAGTGCTCAAAATAAAGATCTATACACTCAATGACTCCTATTGTAGGCACTTGGGAAAATATTCTAACTCTGGGAAAGAAAAACTACAAGAGCTTTGCTACACTATGATAAAAGACTCCCAAACCATGCACCCAAGTGTTATATTTATAGTTCAGTCAAAGTGCTGCAAGGTTTATTCAAAAGCTTGTTTTTATTACCACACACACTATCGTGCTCAGGTACAACAGTGCTCAAATAAAGATCTGTACACTCAATGACTCTTGTTGTAGGCACTTGGAAAAATATTCTAACTCTGGGGAAGAAAAACTGCAAGAGCTCTACTACACTATCATAAAAAGGCTTCCAAACCGTGCATCCCAAGTGTTATATTTATAGGCTAACACACATCCAACGATATTGGATATCCAACATAACTTCTTAGTTCCTAATATTGGGTATCCAATATCAAGGCTTTGATATTAGATATCCAATATTAGAGCTAGATAAAATACACTTCATCACATGGATAATCTTGGATAAAGAGCACAACATGGGAGGACTACCCAACTTATTATGTTACGACTTATGAACAAATAAGTAGTACCATGATCATATAAGACTAACATAGGAATTTCTAAGATCATGTCTTTTGTCTCTATAACTATATTGGAGTGTACATCTAATGATTGGTTTGTTAGAGCATACACCTGACCCTGGACTCTCTGTCATGTCTGATCTACTTATCCAATAGGAGTTTCACATCCTCCTTTACTAGAGGTCTTTGAGTATAGCCACCATCACCACCACCACCAGCTATTTGTTGTAGGCACTCTTTAGCCTAGTGTCCCAACTAACAACATGCATAGTAGTTTGATTAGTTGTTTTAAACATGTCATAGTTGCCCACATCTAAGTTTAGAAATTAATAACTCCAAGATCACCATTTTCTTTAGAAATTAGAAAATCTACCATTTAACATAAGAAAAGCTAAGTAGAGCTATAATTTTTTCAAATTTACTATATGATAATATTTTCCATCTTTCTATAAATATAAGGAATAAATATGGGTTGAAAACAAAATATGCTGGGCCACAATGAGCCTTCTTGTTATTGAGAAGTTCCATTTAGATCACATATGAACTTTTTGCTCCATTTTTTAAACAAGATGATGCCATAATTAAAATTTTTCCAATGCTACTTCCACACTTAGATAGTGATGAGCAGCTAGGTACCCCTATGCCCAACCATACAAATCACAAAGCGTTCATGCCTAATCCAATTGAATTCCATGGACTTTATAGTTTCTAGTGCATTAGTCTTCTAGAAAATGAACCTTGCCAAAAGGTGATTTGTTGTCTTCTTAATTACACTTGTGAAGTATAAAGGTATGGTTAAGTGAAATCAAGGTATATGATTTTAATCATTTTATATTTTATGTTCTTTGGTGCTTTGAAGAGAGAGATAAAGTAATTTAACGACTAATCTAAATTAACTAACTAACTAATCTCTAACTAGTCCTAACATAAGCATTCAGCCCTACTTTCCATATAGGTCTTGAACCCACATATCCACTGTTGGGTTACCAAGTGCTACACTACTGGGCATACCAAGCAATAATGCTATTGGAATTACTAAGCGAATACATGTTACATTCGAAGTGGTTGTACTTATGTAATTAATCTATCTAGCTTAACTCGCTTAATTACCTCATTAACTTAATTACTAGAAAACATTGAATAAATAATTGAAAATATTGAATGCATGAATAAATATCTAAACTTTCCAGAATGCTACAAGGGTTATCAAGAAGCTTGTCTTTATTACCACACACACTATCGTGCTCAAGTACAATTGTGCTTGAATAAAGATTCGTACAATTAATGACTTCCACTGTGGGCACTCAAGAGAAATATTCTAACTTCCAAATGTAAAAACTATAAGAGTTTGGCTACTATTATCAATCTAATGCCATAAATGCAGCTAGTAAGCATGTATTTATTGCCCAAGACAAATCCCTACATCAACAAGGCCGCATTAATGAAACAAACTGTGTCGACGGGGCCTAGTCGATGGGGCCCAATTGATGCAATAGACTGCATCAACGGAGCCTAGTTGATAGGGCCTAGTCAATGCAATAAATCGTATTTCATCATACCCCAATGACTGAATGGAAACTTGTCCTCATGTTCTTTACAAAATTGGGAAGGTATGGGATTATTGACTAACTTTTGACATAACAAAACAAGACAAAATAGACATAACAAAACTAAGTGCCTAGTGTACAGATCAACCACATTACAAAATTGAGCATGATACAAAAATTAGACAAGATCTAATGCCATGAAGATAGAAGAGAAGATCACATGATCCTAGGTGGTGGAGGCTCTAACGGACCTTCTCCAACTCTAGGCATGATCGGTGGCTAAGGTGGTTGTGGTTGTCTCACTACTACTGTGACTTCTGGTGAAAGGTTGAAAGCATCCAGCAATGCTTTCATCTTTTCCTCTTTACTCCTAGGATCATTCATGGTTCATGCAGCTTCACTAATGTGGGTTGGAATTGGAATATCCCATGAACAATGCAATATTAGAAGCAGCTCATTTACATTGATGAACCAAACCGCAACTTGTTTGCACTCAATGTTGAACACTCGAATTATGTCGTACAATGCCTAGTAGTCATTCATTCTTTTGGCTAGGTTCTCAATGACTGATCTTTGGTCAATGAATTCTGCCTTGAGAACCTCAAGTTCAACATTCACCATTGTAAACTTTTGCTTAGTGTCTTTATGATTCTTGAACTCCACTTCATACAATAAGTACAAGTTGGCCACTTGCTTCTCAAGCTTAGACCATAGTTGTCTAGTAGTCAACATTACCAAGTTTGCATAGCAAATATCAAATAGCTCCATGTACTCTATCATCTCTTCAATCTGCAACTCCTTTGTGTAGATTTTCACCTTGTTATAGGCATCAATCCCATCAATGATGGGTTGCCACATTTCTCTACCTTGCTGGAGTTGCTGGAGGGCCTCATTAACTTTGCCTTTGCAAGTTGGATATGCTTTTCATTCACCTCCTTCTGTAGACCAACGTAGTCTCTATAATTATTTTTAACTTTTTTGAATTTCATAACCTCATTTTTCTAGGCAACAATCTCAATGGCTAATTTCTAGTGTAAGGTGTGGACCTTCTCCATGGAGAGATTATGATTCTTTGCTGTCGATCTCCTTAATTTAGCATTTGTTCTTGTGACCTACTCCTGCTATTGATATATGAATTCTTCTAACTGTTGTTTTTTCACATCAACATTCCATAGGCAATGATTCTCTACGATCAAGGTTTCATTTTCATGGTGCATCTACATCAAGTCCTTCCATACTGAATGAGTTTTAGCTTCTGCTACAGACTAATTGAAGATTGTCATTACATTTCTTCCTAAACCCACTTTAGCTATTCTTAAAGCTGCTGAAAAGCTTCATCTCATGTCAATGTAGGGTTGATAAGAGCAAGGTCAGCAATTCAGGCACACAATTTGACAACTTCTATAACTAGGCATTGATTGTGTTCTTGAGGTATTTTACGTTTTCCTTCTAGGATGAGGCACTTTCCCTTTGCCTCTAGCAACTCCAATTGGGTTGCGGTGATGGTATCCTAAAAATCAAAGATAGCCAAAATTGGTTGCCTAATTTCCACCAGTTGGTCCAGTAGTTCTTCATGCTAGGTTGCATTCAATTTCTTACTAATTATCCCTATGGATTTATGCGCATCTTTAAGTGTAGAAACATCTGGTATAGGCATCACAAGTGCATTTAATGCCTCAGTGACTCAATTAGCAATGATCTCCATAGCTGTCTCTTTCCCTTGGTGCTACATCACTAATACAGTTGCCTCCTCAGCCTCCTCCAAGTACACTGAAAAGAAAGTGGCATTCCCAAAGATTTCTAGGAATAGATGATGCTAAAAGAGAAACATCGTCACCTCTTAGGCACTTGGATTTGACCTCACAAGTAACTACATTTGTTGGGCAAACAACATTGATCCACCTTCCTCCATCTGGCTGATTGTACGAGCCACTTCTCTAAGGTGACTCATGGTTGATTTGTATGTAGATGGGTCTCCAACACTAGTTTCTACCTACTAATCCTATTTTTGCAAGAGCTACTCTCAAATTTTCTACATGTGCTCAATCGTAATGCAGGCCTCTAATGATTACTCATGAGTAAGTGGTGGAGGTGGTCATTGCTGCTCCTCTTCTATGGTCATGGTAGGCATCTTATCCTTTATCATCTTGGTCCATGAAGCATTAGGAGCATGCCTAAGTGTATCATTTTCATAGTATACTATCCTTGCCCTTTTGCATAATTTTCTAATCAAGTAAGGGAAGGGCAAGGTTTTTTTTCATGCTCATTCTCCTTGAAGCATTCTCTATCTCTAAATAGATTAGTTATGGAAGGTTTGCTAGAAATTTCCTGCTAATAACAGTGCATGCTTAGGTAGAGAAGGCTATCACCTTATTAGGCCTCATCATTGGATTGAGGATTTAGGCCACTATCTTAAAATAGATTCACTTTACCAGTGTGAGCATGTCAAACTACTTACAATTAACCCCATAACACCAATGAGTCCACTCCTTCTTTGCTCCACGATCAACTTGTGTGGACAACTTTGCTAACTATGTTCTTTCATCAAGCAACCCAAGGACCTACGCAATGTCTTCTATAGAGTAGGACACTTAGATGTCATAGTAGCTCCTACTCTTCTATCGTTCCAAAAGAGATACGTTTCTCCCATGTATCACTCCCCACTAGAAGTCATGATTGACCACATGCAAGAGGCTTGCAATTGAGCTCTGACATCTTCTAGAGCCTATTCAAGGAATAGCCCAAAGTTCAACTCTTGGAGAACTGAGCATTGGACCTCATGGTTTCCAATTACGTTGAGGCAAGCCTGTGTGAGTGTGAATTCCAACCTAGGTACAAGGCCTGACGCTTTACCTCGCTGTGAGTGTTCAGATGTAGCTTCCTCTTTGAGAATCTATCAGACAAATTCCACCTCAGCCTCATTTCTAAGAGGTCCCGTTGCATGGGTTGCCTCAACCTATTATTAACCATATTCTTGTTAGTCTCTTCCTCCTTTGGGCCATTTTTCCCATGGTTGTGATGGTCCTTCCTCCTTTGTGCCATCTGTAACCACACATAACAATGAGTTAGCAAATATTATGTAACTCAGAATGACTGAAATACCTTGTCTCATAGGAAGGTTACACTTGGCTAAGGTGTGATTATGGCTGTATGGATTAAGTATTTAATTATTAATTTAACCTTTGGTTTATCAAAGTTGTTGGAAGGGTTAAATTCCAAAAAAATTAATGATTTAATAGCATTTTATATCTTAACCTTTTAGGGGAGTTAGGAAACGTTTTGAAAAATTATTTTCAAAACCTTGAGGTTTGCTACCTCCACAACTAAGAGCTTATATGATAAATGGTGCGAGATTTATAGGCATGGGAAGGTTCTAGGCTCTGAAAATTGCAAAAACTCCTTGGGCATGATGGACTGAATGTAAAAAATTTAAAGTGTTCGAAAGTATTTATAGTATTTTTTCATTGCATTGACAAGGCCTTGTTGACGTAATCTATTGCATCAATGGGGCCTTGTCGATGGGGCCTCGTTGATGCAGTCTACTACGATGGGGCCTCATCGATGCAGCTATTGACCACCATTAACTGAGTCAAAACTTGAAAATTACAAAGAGATTTTCAACGAAATTAGGATCAAATGGAAGCCTAGATAGCCATGAACATGATGAAAATGTGAGAAGAGGGTGTTGAAGTCCCAAAAATTTAGAGAATTAAGAAAAATAAAGAAAGAGGATGGAGAATGAGAGTTCCAGGAGCACAAAGTGGTTTGCATAATGGAATATGCGAAAGATAGAATTGTAGCAATGTCTAAGGTAAGGGACTTAACTAACCAAAACAAAAGAGAGATGCAAGTGGGTCCTCCCCATAGCAAGCACATGTTCTTGTTATCCTTGCATAACTCCAACTAAGGAGTCCGTGGACCCCACAATTGATTAATGATCATGAAAAGTTAAGAACCAACCAAAAAGAATCTATCTAAGAATTCCAACACATCATACTAAGACATCAAACATAACATAGAAACTAACAGTGAGGTGAGTTACGGTAGCATAGATGGATGACTAAGAAGGTGAAATGGAATCCCGAATTGAACTTGTAAGAAGTCCCTTATGAAATATGTGTTTAAAATGACTTGACAATGTCCATCCTTACTCCAGACCAAAATCAACATCTTTCAATGACTTCACATCACCACTCCAAGACCAATCTACCCACTCAAGACATAAGAGTGCTCCCACAAAACAACCATTATTTCATAAAGAGAAGAAAAGAGAAGTAGGAAGTGAGAGAGAGAGGGACTTAGTTAGAGGGGACCTTCAGGCATGGGTAACATGTCTTTCTAGTCCCATAACTAGTGCTTATAGCCTGTTTATTTGTCTAAGGGATGTGCTTTGAATTCCAATCATGTTTTTTTTTTTTTTGAATTTTTGGATGGGAACCACACCATGCAAAGACTTTATTTGACTTCCTATTAGTGGTTGGAATGGAATAGTAAGAAATTCATGAAAAACACCCAAGCACTCAAGTAAGCAAAAGAGTACAAAGAGTATTGATTCCCCATAAAATCACACCCTCTACAAACCTTTGAATCCTTCCCAATTCTAGAACTACCAACGTTACCCATTGATTAAAAAAAATTAATGGAAAGGACCTCAAACTCCAAAAACAAGGAAAACCATAGAATTTACTGGATGGGTGGATGATGTGGTCTCACTACATGTTCCATGAAAAATAAACCATGTCATAGTCATGAGACAACAAAAGTCAAAAATAAAAACCAAACATTGATAATTACAACATTAAGCATAAACCATCATTAGTAAACAACAATAATGACATTGTGTCCTGTGGTAATAAAGCACTATTATTAGCAGAAATAATGAAAAGTCACACTTAAACAAAGTAAAGTAATATATATATATAAGAAAGTCTAAACTAATCAAGAAAGGTAAAACATATTAACAATGTTGTAAAACAAAAAAAAAATTGAGAAAGTCAATAGAACGAAAAACCAAACAAAAAGGTAAAAATCAACAAAGTGTAAAACAAAAAGGTGAAAGATTAAGGAGCCATGTGGATGGTTAGCATGGATGGCCATGTCTCCCATGACTATGTTGAAAGAAGGAGATCAAAAAAATGAAGTGTGATTGTCCATCTATTGAGGTGGTAGTTATACTAGCTTATCTTGATTCTAGGAAAGGTTTCACTTGTTGGATGTTGACCAACTACTTTTTATTTGGGCTTTTAGGCTTGTAGATTAACATGGCCCCAGAGGAAAAGGTTTGATCAATTATATAAGATCCTTCCCACAACATTTGGAACTTTATCTTCTAGGGTACATGTGTGGTGCTCCAGCAAAGAACCTTATCTCCTAGTTAAAATTTCAATTTTCATACTTTAAGGTCATAATTTCACTTGTTAAATGCCTTGTGCATCTCATTCAAAGATAGGGCCACTAATCAATTTTCATCTAGCACGTTGAGGTTTAATCAATCTTTCTTTTTGTGCTAGACTTAGGTCAAGATTCAAATCACAAGTTGTTGAGAGTGTACAGAGCTTGGATTAAATCGAAAGAGTTGGAAGTTTTCCATACACTAGCTCATAGGGAGAGTAGCCAATAGAAAGTTTCCATGTTGAGTGGTAGGCCCATAAGGCATCATTAAGTTTTGTACTTCAATCTTTCCTATATTTTCTTATGGTCCTTGTCAGGATCTTCGTGATCTTCCTGTTAGTTACCTCTGCTCAACCGTTGGCTTGGGGGTGATAGGGTGTTGTTAATTTATGTTCAACCCCCAAGTGTTGCATCAACTTTCTAAAAGTGGAACCTATGAAATGAGTTCCATTATCATAAATTAGTGCACATGGCATGTCAAACCTATTTACAACATTTTTTTGTACAAATCTAGTAGCAATGGATGATGTACAATTAGTAACGACTACTACTTCTACCCATTTTGTGCAATAGTCAACTGCTACAATGATATATGCCTTTCCATTAGACATGGGTGTGATGGAACCCATGAAGTCAATGCCCCATATGTCAAAGGGCTCCATTGGTTGAATTCACTATTGAGGATCTTCCATTTGAGCGATCATCCCACCATCTCATTGACAACATTCACAAGATCAGATAAATTGATGGACATCCTTGAAAATTGTAGGCCAATAGTATCCTAGCATTAGGCTTTTTATGGGCATGTGTCTCCCTACATAATGGCCTCATAATGCCCTTTGTAAGCATCCTAGAGAATACGTAGTTGATCTTCATTAGGGACACACCAACAAATCAGGCCATCGATGCACACCTTGTAGAGCTGTCTGTTGATTTCCATGAAGTATTTGGCCTAATGAAAAAATTGTTGCTTCTTTCTAAAGTCAATATCTTGTGGTATCTCCTAAGTGAGAAGATAGGTGAGGATGCCATTGTACCATGTTGTTTCTATGGGTACTTGGTCATTTAGTGCACTTATAAAGAGGAGTTCATCTACAAATTGATCAAAGAGTGGGCTTTCCTCCTCTTTATTATCCCATCTTAAGTAAGAGAGGTGGTTAGTAACCACATTCTTGGTTTCTTTTCAATCTATCATCATGAGATCGAATTCCTACAAGATCATGAGCAATCGTATGATATGGGAGCTCACCATTAGCTTGTTCATTAGGAAGCAGATGGCACTATGGTCTGTGTGCATAAATATTTTATAACTAAGCACATTGTGCCTGAATTTTTCAAGAGCATACACCACTGTCATTAGTTCTTTCTCCGTGGTGATGCAATTTAGCTATGCACCTACAATGCTTCAGCTTGCACAATTGATGAGCGATGAGGTATCCCTACACTCAACCATACAAATATGAGCATTTCATGCACGATCTAGTTGAATTTCAAGGACTAAGTACTTATGTGCCTTTGTGGAACAAGAATGGGTTGGTTAATCGTTGTCTTCCAAAACCTACTTATACATCACAATTGTATGGTTAAGTAAGCTTGAGGCATATGATTTTTATATTTTTTATGTTTTTATGTCCTATGCTAATAGGGAAGGAGAGAGATAACTAAGTGACTAATTTAATTTAACTACTGATTGACTAGGCTTTAATTAATCTTAACATCAGTATCCGTTCTCACTACTGTACACATCCTGAACTAGTGCAACACTACTGGGATTACCAAACATTAATTGTTACTGGGTTACCAAGTGTTACACACATGCTCGAAGTGATCGTACTGAGTGTATTTACTTAGGAGAGTTGTAGGATGAGAGAGAGCATTAATTAACTAGGAAAGCATTTAATAACAGTAATTAACATTAATTAATCTATTCTAGATGCTGCAAGGTTTATCATAAATTTCGTCTTTATTGTTGTACACAAGGTGTGCTTAGGTACACAATGCTCGAATAAAGATCCATTCGCTTTATGATTCATACTGCGGACACACAGAAATAATTCTAACTATAGGAGGGAGGAAAGGCAAGAGTTTGGCTAAGGGACTAACTATCCATTGCCAAACCAAGGGCACCTGCCTCTTATTTATAGCCAAGGAGGTAGGTCCCAATATCGGGTATCCAACATCGCATGGTAGGCTCTGATATCGTGGACCCAATATCGCAACCCCGATATCGTGGACCCGATATCGCAACCCCGATATTGCGGTTCATCATACCCCCATGACTAAATGAAATGCATCCTTGAGTTCCTTACAAAATATTGGGAAGGCATGGGATTATTGACTAATTAACAATTGACAGTGGAATGGGATGACAGACTCAACGTGCCTAATGAATGGATCAATAAGCATATTACAACATTAGTGTTCATGACCATTGTGGTGAAAACTTGTACATAAATGACATCCAAGCCTTTATTTGGCAACTTAAAGATGAAGAGAGAGAGAAAGAAGATGAAGTGTATTGTTACCAATGCCGAGATTGTGCCTTCCATTGTTTATCCATAGCCACGCCACCAAACTCGCTCCTTTCTTAAACGCTCCAATTCTAGTCCATCCTAAGTGCTTCCTCCAAGCCTAGTCCACTGTTTTTATGATCACCATCTGCACACAGAACATAGTCACAAATAAGCAAGGATAGATGAACCACAATGCAGTTGATACCTTGCCTCAATATGAAGCGCATTGGCTGAGTTGTGGTTATGGAAAAAACTAGTTCAAAGATTTATCACTGGTAACTACCCAAGGTGTAGGGGTTAAGTGAATAGTAGAATGGAAAAAATAGAAAAATTTGTGCTAGGACCCCCACAACTAAGAGCGAACCTCCAATAGCTATAAGATGGAAAAATATGAGGAACAAGAAAGATGGGAAAAATAACAACGACAACGCCAATAAAATGGATGCCATGGATGGGGATGAAACAAGAAATGATTGATTGTAGGAAATGTTTAAGGAAAAAAAGTTAATAATTACACCAAAAAGAAATGCTAGTGGGTCCTCCCCAAAGCAAGCTCATGCCCTTTATGCCCTGACAAACCCACAAACCAAAGAGTCCATAAGCTCTAGGAATGTCATTTGGAAGCAAGAGTTAAAAACTTACCCACAAGTATTCACCAAAGAAAAATAATGCATCAACCTAGAAAAGGACTAATGATAAAACTAGCAATGAGTTGGAAAATGGGAAGAGAGATGGAGAGGAGAGAATGGAATGGAATCCCAAGAACAAGGTTGTGTAAAGTCCCTTATGTATTTCATGGTTAATGTGACTGAGTAGAACTCATTCCAAATCTGGACTCAAACCAACCACATTCAGTGACCTCGCATCAATACACTTGGCCAATCCATTTTCTTGAAGCAACAAGAATGCCTCCACAAAGAGTGACCACCATCCCAAGGAGAGCGAGATGGAGAAGTAGGAAGCAAGAAATGGCCTTAGTTAGAGGGAACCTTCAAACATGAGTAACATGTCTATCCAATGCCATAACCAGTGCTTGTAGCCCATATTGCTTTATTATGTCTAAGGGGTGTGCTTTCAATTCTCACTTTTTTCTCTTTTTTCTTTCTTTTGTTTTCTTTTTGCATGAGAACCACACCATGCAAAGACTTATTTTTATTCACTCAGCTTCCTGATATTTGATTAATGGAAGAATGGCAGAAAACCCAAGAAAAAGCATCCAATCCCCCAAGAGAATGGCCAGCACAAATGTATCGAATCCCCTTGAAGTTACATCCTTTTCATCCTTTGAGTCTTTCCTTGGTTTGAAAAATACCCAGACACCAATTTATTAACAAGTTTACTTAGAAAAAGGGGACTGTATAGTTCCAAGCCAAAGGAGACCATAGAGTTGTATGGATGAGTGGACGGCATGAACTCATTGCCTGTTTTACCAAAAAAACCATACCTTAATATCAGCATCATAATTCAAAGGTAAAAATCAAACATTAGCAATCAATGTGATATAATTTGATCCACCATCATGAGCACTTATTGGATGATGAAGAAAAGTAAATCAACCAGACAAAGAAATAGCAAAAATATAAACGATGGTGTAAAAAAAAATAAGAAAAGTGGGAAAATGTGTAAAACAAAAATTAAAAAAGAACTAAGGGCCTAGAACGGTTAACATAGGTGGCCATCTCCCCCATGACTAAGTTAGAAGGAGGATATCTGAAATAGTGAGCAGGGTTGTCCACTAATAGAGGTAGCATGTGTACTAGCTATCCTAAGCTCATGGAAAGGTTTGGTTTGTTGCACGTTGACCAACAATTTCTTGTTCGAGCTCTCAGGTTTGTATATTGTCAAGGCCCCTGAAGGAAAAGTTGCATAAATAATATAAGGTCCTTTTCATAGTGTTTGAAATTTAGTACATTGTGGCACATGTGGGATTCTAGTAGAGAACCTTATCTCTTGGTTGATATTTAACTTTTCTACTTCTTAGGTCATGACATTGTTTATTAAATTCCTTGTGCAATTCATTAGATGATAGGGCAGCTAGTTGGTTTTCATCTAGCATGTTTATGGTTACTAACTATTATTTCTATGCTAGATCAAGGTCAAGGTTGAGGTCACATGTCGTGGATAGTGTATGGAGCTCATTTTGAATGGAAAACATTGGTAATTTACTGTACATTAGCTCATAGGGAGAGTAGCCTGTAACAAGTTTCCATGTGGAGCAGTATGCCCAAAGAGCATCATTCAATTTAGTGCTCCATTCTTGCTTATACTTGCTAATAATTCTTGTCAATATTTTTGCAATCTCCCTATTGGTGACTTTGGCCTAACCGTTCGCTTGGGGGTGGTATGGTGTAGTCAATTTATGCTCAACCCCTAAGCATTGCATTAATTTCTGAAAAGTTGCACCTATGAAATGTGTACCATTGTCTAAAATAAGTGCACGAGGCATACCAAACCTGTTTATGATTTGTTGTTGAACAAATCGTGCAGCTGTAGATGATGTACAATCCTTAACAGCAGTTGCTTCTGCCCATTTTGTAAGGTAATCAATGGCAACAATAATATAAGCTTTTCCATTAGACATTGGTGTAAATGGCCCCATAAAATCAATTTCCCAAATGTCGAAGGGTTCTAAAGGTTGGATCCATTGTTGTGGACCCTCCATTCTAACAGTCATTCCCCCATCACGTTAACAGTGCTTACAAGATTGGATGAAATGATGGGCATCTCGAAACAATGTAGGCCAATAATATCCTGCAAGTAGGATCATAATGGTTGTTCGTATCCTGGTGTAATGATCCCCACAAGGACCCTCATGAGTACCTTGGAGAACTCGTAGTTGATTTATATTAGGAACACACCATTGAACTAAGCCATCAGGACACACTTTGTAAAGTTTCCCATTGATCTCCATAAAGTACTTGGCTCGATGAAGAAACTATTATTTCTTCTTAAGGTTTAACTCTTGTGGTATTTGTTGGGTGAGGAGATAGGTAAGAATGCTACTGTACCAATTTTTCTCCATGAGTGATTAATTATTCACTACACCTACAAAGAGGAGTTCATCTAGGAAATAATTAGAAATTGGACACTCATCCTCTTTGTTGTCCCATCGCAACCGAGATAAATGATTAGCAACTACATTCTTGGTGCCTTTACGATCAATCATTGTTAAATCGAACTCTTGTAGGATTACAAGCCATTGTATGATACGAGGGCTTACCATTGGCTTATTCATTAGGAACCTTATTGCACTATGATCTGTACATATATATACTTTATATCCCAATACATAGTGTCTAAACTTTTCTAGTGCAAACACCATAGCCATTAATTCTTTCTCTATGGTAGTGTAGTGAAGTTGTGCACCAACGATACCTCTACTTACATAGTGGATATAATAAGGATGTTTCTGGTCATCTAACTATGTAAGTACAACTCCTAAGGCATAGTCGAATGCATCAGTTATGATATGGAATGGTTTGAACTAGTCAGGAGCTTGTAGAATGGGTGTTTCTACTAACTTTTGTTTCAGAAGTTGGAAAGCTAGTTCGCATTTCCTGGTCCATATGAAAGGTATTTCCTTTTTTGTTAATTCCACCAATGGTTTGGCAACCTTTGAAAAGTTCTCAATAAATCTCCTATAGTAGCCAGTGTGTCTAAAGAATGACTAAATATCTTTGATAGTTTCTAATTGATGGGTAATTCCTTGGATATCTTTGATTTTCTTGGGGTCTACCTCTATCCCTGTGTGAGAGATTTTGTGCCCTAGTACTACGCCTTCTTGGACCATCAAATGGCTTTTCTGCCAGTTGAGCCTCAAATTGGTTTCTACACATCTTTTTAACACTTGCTCTAACTGGTCCAAGGCTTGATCAAAGTTTGCTCCATAAGTGGAGAAGTCGTTCATAAAGACCTCCACACCATTTCCTATCTACTGCAAGAATATGCTTAGAACTAATCATTGAAATGTTGCAGGGACATTGCACAAGCCAAATGACATTTGTTTGTATGCAAAAGTTCCCAAAGGACTGGTGAACATAGTTTTGGCTTGGTCTTTTGGGGCTATTTGTATTTGGTTATATCCACTATATCCATCCAAAAAACTATAATAGCGATGCCCTGCGGTGGTGTCTAAGACTTGGTCGACAAATGGCAATGAGAAGTGATCTTTGAATGTTGCTAACCCTCCATTTTCCTCCCTTTTTAGGTACAATAAATAAGGGGCTAACCCATTTTCTATCAACAATGAGGTATATGAACCTAGCCTTGAGAAGCTGTTTGATTTCTTCCTTAACTACTTGCTTCAGCTTTGGGTTCAAATTCCTCCACGGTTGTCTTTGAGGCTTCATGAAGGGGTCGGTGTAAATCCTATGTTGGCATATCCTAAGATCTATTCCAGTTAATTCAGGATATGACCAAGTGAAGGCTTTTGACCATTTATTTAGCACCTTTAGCAATCTCTCTTTTTGTTGTGGATTAAGCTTAGTGTTAATAATTACAAGTTTTTCATTTTTAAGGAACATGTATTCCATATCGGTGGGCAATGGTTTTAGCTGGAGGGGCTCCTACTTAAATTTCTCAGGGATTTCCAACTTCCCCCAGTTGATATTTTTAAGGCTAAGACTTGGAAGTTGGTAGTGGACTTGCTCTAATGTATCTATGTTATCGATGTAGGCTCAAGTCAAAGCCTCAGTTAGTTCCATGCATATGATTGAACTACTTTCTTGATTAGTTTTCATCCACTGGGTGCCTTCTTGTTGTGTGGCTACTGCATATAGGCATCTTTGTATGTTGATCACTTGTGCACACTAATTGCATGTAGGCAGTGCTAAACTTTACACAAACCATGACCTCTACATGCAATTACACCCCGTGTCACTATATGTGATGCATGAAACTTTCTTCTTCTTGATCTTTCTGAATGTATTTTCCTTTGATATTTCCAGGGAAAGATTGTAGATTCCTAGGCATGTGTCAACTGTGCTTAGTCATCCTCTTCCCATTATAATTGGGAAGTTCCCATTTCTGTTGTTTACTTGAATCACTAGGAAGTTAGCTGGATACGACCACCCACAAACAATGGAAACAATGTCCTCCATTAGTCCTAATGGGATAGTGATGGATTAGTTAGCCAAATCTAAACAAATGTTAATCTTTTTAAGTAGAAGTGGGTTCTAGGCTTTGTACATTTCTTGAGAGATTAAATTGACACCAAAACCTGAATCCAAAACAACTTTGCATCGCTCATTTCCAACGATTTGTAAGTATATCAGAGGGCTCCCAGGATCAGAGAATTTCCTAGGAAGATGGCCAACTTTGATCCAATTAGTGACAGCATGTGTTAGCATGACCGTATGCATTGAGTGTGGTGGTTGGGTTGAAGGAGGCTCTGAAGTTTTGATTGTGTTGGCAACCATTTGGGACGCGACTGTCAACAAGTGTCCTCGAACAGGATTTAGGTGCTTGCTGGTCTCTGGCAACACCAAGGCCCAGATACCTCCAAATAGACTCAGTAGTTAATGTGAGTATGTGTGTGTGTTGTTGCAGTGTGCAATTGTGAAAAATGAAACGATTGCATTGTGTGTAAACTAAAAATGACTTATCTTAAAGAGATTCAGCCAACTTTGCCAAGTACTGTGAGTTGTTGAGAGTTCCT
>MNCI01015499.1:1776057-1824441 GCA_015680685.1 Gnetum montanum
GTGATGTCCCAATAGCTTTCTTGAATCTAATTCAATCTGATCATAATGCGGATTGTAGATAATCGACCCAATTTCCTGAATTTCCATCCATCAATTTCTTGATATAAGCGATAAGCTTTTTATTGGTGGATTCTGCTAGGCCATTTCCTCAAGGATAATAATTTGATGAGGAAAATAAGAAAATGGATTTTTTAAATGCCCATCTGATAAACTCTTCGGATTTGAAGGCGGGTCCATTATCTAATACTAACACTTCGGGTAGACCAAATCCACTTAGAATGTGGTCTTCTAGAAACATAATCACATCTGATGCTAAACTTCCTCTTAGAGCCTTTGCTTCAGACCATTTAGTGAAATAATCAGTAGTTGTCAGAATAAACTTGTGTCCATCTCTTGAAGGAGTAATTGTACTAATAAAATCCAAACCCCATTGCTAAAATGGTCTATCTGCAACATATTTCATAATGAATGTGTTCTCTGGCCTTCCAGCAACAAAACAGCAGCTACCATTGATACAATGGCCAAATGCAAAAAACTATTGCTTCACAGATGTCATTGTTTCAGTTTTTCTCTTTTTTTGATACTTTGACATGCTTATATTTTTACATTAATTTCCCTGCACCAGATGTATAAATGATACATATGAAAATTGGACTTCCTTCATAATCTTGCTAGACTTTGATTCTGTAAAGCCCGGTGTATCATAATATATTTATGTATATATATTGCTGCCTTGTAAAATGAATTTCTCAGAAATTCATAAGCTTACCATAGAAATGGTGCTCCTATACATTTCTTCCTTAAATTAAAAGAATGCCTTTGTTAACTTATTATTTTCCTCTCAAACTGAAATTTTAGCCACTTCTCCAAAAACTCTTAACCAATTTAATCCTGCCTGCTCCATGAAATGGCCAAATGTGCCAACAAATTGATACTAAGGCATCTAAGGAACTAGCCACTTGTGATTACAAGGGCTTGGTTAGACTGTTGGTTCTAAAGAAAGGTCTTTTCTTCATGCGGTTGTCAAAACCAATAGCCCTTGTGGCATTACGTTGCTACAGCTAGGTAGGGATTTCACCCTGCATATATAGAGTAGATGGTAATGGAGCTATTGGTGGAAGAGATGTTGTCGGATGAGAATGATGATATGTTTGTGGAACATTGCCCCTAGGAGAAGGAGTCGTATAATACTCATGAGCTTGGTAATGAGATTGAGGAGTAACGTCACCAGTAGAGTTACATGGAGAGACTAGCTACTGCACGTAATATCCATATGGGTCAGGTTGATGGTAAGGATACTATTGCCTTGGTGGTGGCATTTCCCATGATTGTGGGTATTGCCACTATTGATACTGCTTGATTGGTTGTGGTGGAGTTTCACTTGGATAATATGTTAAGGGTTGGTGGAATTACCTTGGGTTACCTTGAGGATAAGGTAACCTTTGGGGTGTTTGCCTTTTGTTTAATCATGGGTTGAGTGCATACACCCCAGACTCCTGCAGATGTGAGATTATAGGGCAACATCCCTTAGAATGGTCATATTGGCATATCTCACATCCACTATCATTTTCTATATTTGAATCCACAACTTTTTCGATGATGGAAACTTTGCCCTTACCCTTGTTACATGCATGTTTAGTTTCTTTCTTTTTTCTTTTTTCACTACCTTGCTCTCTAGACTCCTCTACTATTTTAAGAAAAGTTTGAAATCTAGTGTCTAGGGAATCCCACATTTGGTCTACTTTTGCCAATACTTCTAATCTCAACTTTTGGATAGGAAAAGTTTTCCTATTCATCATCTCTTTGAGTGGTGACTCTTCTTCATCCTCACAAAATCTTACTCCGCTATTCTGGAGGGAAGGATCTCTATTATACTCTTTTGCACTTTCTCTCTTCCGTAGCTCACCTTCTTCCTTATAAACTTGCTCTAATAGTCTTTCAATTTGATGGGACATAAGCTCGAATAGTCTTCCTTGGGCATAAGTCCCAAGGGTTCTTCTTGTTTCATGCTTAAGCCCATCTACAAGATGGCGTAGTTGATCCCTTTGCGAGTAATCATGGCCAGGACAATAATGTAATAGTGCATAATATTGGCCCATGGTGGCATCCAAGGGTTCATGTCCTCCTTGTTTCTAGCCTTGTATTTGCTTTCGTAGGTTGGACACTTGGGAGTATGTTTGGTACTTATCGTTGAACAATTCTAACATGGTACTCCACCTACGAATGGATTCCATTTCTAAGGACCAGTACCAGCTTTCTGCTTTTTTAACTAGTGTCCGTGGGAACAACTTAATTTTTTGTCATTCATTCTCTATGTTTTGTAAGGCACATGCATCATGGAATGCTTGTAAGTGATTATGAGGATCAGTCTTGTATCCCCCTTCAAATCGTGGGATGTTGTTCATATCTAATCTCCTAATCCTACTATCTTTTTGGTGCCTTGTTGGGATTCTAACAACCTCAGTTATGTCTAACATACTTTGAGTAGTGAGTATGGGTTCATCATGATCGTGTCATCCATGGCGTCTATGATGCCTACATTTTTCCCTACTCTCCCTTCTTCTATGTTGTGATTCTCTAGAGTGCCCTTATTCCCTTTCCTGGTTGTTTCGTTTATGACTTCCACTTTTTGTACCTTTATCCCCATGGTCTTTTTCTTTATGACTGCATCTAGATACTAAAGAAGAGGGTGAAGGGAATGATGAAGGTGAAGAAGAAGAGGAACCATCATCATGATGATGTCTACTACCTTCTCTTCGACGGTCTTGGCCTTGATCACAATTGTAATCAGAATGTCCATCTTTATCATGTGTCTGTGTTCTTTTTTCGGATCCTTTGTGCCTATGGGTATTAGAATTTGGGTCATGAATAGTGGAATGAAGGTTCTGATACACAACCCCTTGGCCAAAGTCAAGGGGAGGAACATCATTGTGTGGGTGATTGCCTGAGGCAGGTTCACCACTCTCATTTTCACTTAAGACATGTGGGACATCTTGGGACCACTTACCATTCAGAGACTTATGATGTCTCTCCTGTTGCAAGTCCCTTTGATGTTGTGCCACCATGGGATGGTACTCTCTTGAGTCATGATCTTGCACAACATATTTTGCATGTAAGTGCTGCATGCCAATTCATGTGAGAGCATGAGGAAGCATGCTTGGAACTGAACGATCCAGGGATAACACTATGTTACCTTCTAAATCTCGCCAACATAGTTGTTCATCTTGATGGAGGATAAAGGTGAAATCTGGTATATACTCATCGGGATAAATATATACCACTAGAAACTGTTGAGGGACTGGTGGATCAACATCATGTGTATTACACCACTGATTGTTTCCTGTTTCAAACCTAGGTTGTGAAGTGCTTTCGTACGAAGAAGGAAACATACTTTTCTGTTCAATGTGCAATGTATTCTCGTTTATTATTTTCTCAACCAACCCTAAAGGTTCATTCTAATGATGTGAATGATTTCCTAAGTTCTAATTAGTGCACAAACAACTAAGTCCCTGGCAACGTCGCCAATGATGAGCGGCGAGGTATCCCTATGCTCAAACATACGAATACAAGCGTTTCACGCATAATCCGATCGAATTCCAAGGACTAAGTGCTTATGTGCCTTTGTGGAACAAGAATGGGTTGGTTAATCGTTGTCTTCCCAAACTTACCTATACGTCATGATTGGATGGTTAATTAAGCTTGAGGCATATGATTTTTATATCTTTTATGTTTTTATGTCTTGTGCTAATAGGGAAGGAGAGAGATAACTAAGTGACTAATTTAATTTAACTACTAATTAACTAGGCTTTAATTAATCCTAACACCGGTATCCATTCTCACTTGTTGTACACATCCTGAACCAGTACAACACTACTGCGATTACCAAATGCTAATCGTTACTGGGTTACCAAGTGTTACACGCATGCTCAAAGTGATCGTATTGAGTGTATTTACTTAGGAGAGTTGTAGGGTGAGAGAGAGCATTAATTAACTAGGAAAACATTTAATAATAGTAGTTAACATTAATTAATCTATTTTGGATGCTCCAAGGTTTATCATAAAGTTCGTCTTTATTGTCGTACACAAGGTGTGCTCAGGTACACAATGCTCAAATAAAGATCTGTTCGCTTTATGACTCCTACTATGGGCACGTAGAAATAATTCTAACTTTGGGAGGGAGAAAAGGCAAGATTTTGGCTAAGGGACTAACTATCTATTGTCAAACCAAGGGTGCCTACCTCTTATTTATAGGCAAAGAGGCAGGTCCTGATATCAAGTATCTGACATCGCATGGTAGGCTCCGATATCATGGATGCGATATCGCGACCCCAATATCGTGGTTCATTAGTAGTGGATGTAATATGGATGTTTTTTATCATCCAATTGCGTAAGAACCACTCCCAAAGCATAATTAGATGCATTCGTCATTATGTGAAATGGTCTGGACTAGTATGATGCCTGTAGAATTAGAGTTTCTACAAGTTTTTCCTTCAACTATTCGAATGCATGTTCACATTCCTTAGTCCAAATGAATGAAGCATCTTTCTTCGTTGGCTCAACCAACTACTTTACAATCTTAGAAAAATTCTCTATGAATTGATGGTAGTAGCCAATATGTCCAAGGAATGATCATACATCTTTAACTATCTCTAGTTGGTGTGTTATTCCTTAGATGACCATTATCTTCTCTAGGTCTACCTCAATCCCTTCTTGTCAAATTTAGTGCCCCAACATAATGTCATCTTGGACCATGAGATGACTCTTTTACTAGTTGATCCACAAATTTGTGTCCATGCATCTTTTTAGTACTTGCTTAAGGTAGTCCAAGGCTTGCTCAAATGTAGCTCCATAGGTGGAGAAGTCATCCATGAAGACATCCACATCACTACTGATCTACTACTAAAAGATGCTAAGGACTAGGTGTTGAAATGTTGCAAGGATATTGCATAGACTGAATGACATCTTACAATATGCAAAAGTCCCCTAAGGACTCATGAATGTTGTCTTGGCCTAATCTTTTTGCACAATTTGGATTTGGTTATAGCCATTATAACCATCCAAGAAGCTATAATAGTAATGCCTGAAGATAGTGTCCAACACTTGGTTCACAAATGGCAATGGAAAATGATCTTTAAATGTTGCCATGTTCAATAGCCTAAAGTTGATGTAGACCTGCCACTTGCAACTTTTCTTTGGCACAATTATAAGTGGGCTAACCCACTAACTATCCACAATGGGATAAATAAACCCTACCTTAAGGAGTTTCTCTAGTTCCTCTTTGATGATCTGCTTCAATTTGGGATTTAGTCATCTCTGCAGTTGCCTTTTTGGCTTCATGGCTAGGTTAGTGTAAATGTGATGCTAGCATATCCTTGGATCGATTCCAGTCAGCTCGGGATATGACCGAGCAAAGGTTGTTAGCCATTTGTTAACCACCTTTAACAACTTTTTCTTTTGTTTAGGAGCAAGTTTGGCATTGATTATTTAAGAATGCATACTCCATGCCTCTTGGAAGAGTTTTCAACTCTAGGGGCTCCTACTTGAAGTTATTAGGGATTTCCAACTCTCCCCAATAAGTATCATCATCTTCGTCATCAAAGAGTTGGTGATGAACTTGCTCAAGTTCATCCATGCTTTCAACATAAGCACATGTTAGTCTCTTAGATGGCTCCATGCATAATGTGCTACTTTTTGAGTTAGTTGTTAGCCACTAGGTACCTTCTTGTTTTATGGTTATTGTGTATAGACACCTTTGAATATCTATTTCTTGTGCACACTGATTGCATGCTTTAATGTATGTACTTTTAATGGACCAAATCTTTTGCATGTAATTGCACTTGTTATCAATGTACATGATGCATGGAATACACTTATTCTCTAGCCTTCCAAATTCACTTTTCTTGGAGATTTCCAAGGAGAAGTTCCTTATGCCCGTTCATGCATCAATTGTGCTTAACCATGCCCTTCCCATAATGATGGGGAAGTCACCTTTGTAGTTTTTGACCTTGATCACTAAAAAATCAATAGGATAGGACCACCTACTAACTATGGTCATAATGTCCTTCACTAATCCCAAGGGAACAATGATTGACTGGTCTACCAATTCTAACTAGATGTTGCTCTTCTTGAGAGGTGGTAAGTTCTAGGCCTTGTACATGCCATGAGAGATGAGATTGACACTGGAACTAGGATCAAGAAGAGCCTTGCATGGCTCATGTCCAGCAATCTACAGGTAAATGAGTGGACTTTCTGGGTTAGATATTTTCATGGGAAGATTACTAGCCTTGATCCAATTGGAAATAGCATGAGTTAACATCATGGTGCAGATCCAAGGTGGCGTTTAGTTTGAAGGGCACTCGAAGGTGTTTGATGTAGAGGATGAGGGTGTTGGAGATGTAGGGCAAGTAGCTATATTAGGTTGTGAGGGTTTGGGAGGACTATTGGATCAAAAAAATATCGTTTCTTGGATTAATTGTTTGAATCACTCGACAAAAAACTTTGTTGTGAATGTAAAACCCTCGCAGCATTTCATTACTATGGTTGTGGAGGAATTTCTTCCTACATTGACAGAGTAGGAGGTAACTGGGTTGAGGGCAAAGGGATGTGTTTAGATGGATGCAAAGGGTGGTATTAATATGGGTTCTCTCCCTAAGTGGATGGTGAACGTGTTCGGTGGTACTCTAGAGGGTAATAGTGATGTTGAAATGAGGGGTGGCTTGTAGAACTTCTTGGAGAAACAAGTTTCTAAACATAGTACTCATATGAATCCGGTTGCCTGTAAGGGTACTACTATTTTGGCAGTGGCATTTCCCATGATTTTGATTGGTGCCATTGTTGGTATTGCTCATATGATTATGGTGGAGCTCCACTTATGTAATAAGCTTATTATTGCTAGTGGAACTACCTTAGATTGCCTTGAGGATAAGGCAATCATCTAGATGCTTGCCTATGTGCTAGTCAAGGATTCAATGCATACATCCTAGACTCTTTTAAGTGTAGCACCATAGGGCAACACCCCTTTGTATGTTCGTATTGACAGATGTTACAACCAGGATCATCATCAAAGTTAGTTTCCATAACTTCCTCTATGGCAGCAACATTGCCCTTACCTCTCTAGTAGGCACATTTAGCTTCTTTCTGTCTCCTATGTTCACAATGACTATTTTTTTCTTTGGATGCTTCAACAATCTTCATAGCAGTTTGGAACTTCTCATCCAAAGAATCCCATAATTTATCAACCTTTACTGAAATGTCAGAAATAGATTTTTGAATGGGCAAGGTTTTCCTATTTACCACTTCATCGAGTGGTGACTCCTCCTCATCACAAAATCAGACCTCCCTTTTCTTGATGGAAGGGTCCCTATTATACTCTTATGCATTTTCCCATTTTCACAACTCACCTTCTTCTTTTGCTACCTGCTCTATAAGCCTTTGGATATAATGTGCTCTTAATTCAAATAGTCTCTCTTGGGCATAAACTCCAAGAGTTCTTCTAGTCTCTACTCTAAGCCCATCTATGATGTGGTGGAGCTGTTTTCTTTGAGAATAACCATGACCAGAGCATTGATGCAAGAGTGAATAATATCTACCCATAACGGTATCCAAGGGTTCATGTGTTCCTTGTTTCTAGCCTTGGATTTACCTTCTTAAGTTAGACACCTTGAAGTACGTCTGGTATTTATCATTAAATAGTTCTAACATGGTACTTCATTGGCGAAGGGATTTCGACTCCAAGGACTGATACAAGCTTTCAACTTCCTTGATGAGTGTCCTAGGGAAAAGCTTGATTTTATATCAATCATTTTCAATATTCTACAAGGCACAGGCATCGTGGAAAGCTTGTAGATGTGTCTACAGATCAAAGTTATATCCTCCCTTAAATCTTGGAATATTATTTATGTCTAAGCCCTTGACCCTACTATCTTTCACATGCATGGTTAGGATCTTTACAGCCTCTACAATGTTGATCATGCTTCGAGTTGCCAACAAAGGTTCATCATCATCATTGCGTTGATGATGCTGATGATGGTTTCTACCACCTCTGTGCTCTTGATGGCCTCGACGGTTATTGTTGTCTCATCGATTATCTTCATCATGATTATTTCGATGATGACTTTTATGAGAACCAACAAATGAAGAGGAATGCTTGGAATCAGATGAAGAGGAAGGTGGACTGCTACCACCATCACAATGTCCATCACCACCGCGATGTCTTCCACCACCTCTTTGCTCATTATGACCACCATCCTTAGATCCCTTGCCATTGTGATGTTTACTCAAGTCCTTGCCTTAACTGTCACTTTTTCCTAAACCTAATTTATGAATAGTGGATTGTAGGTTTAAGGTTACACCCTCATTACCAACAGTAGGGGTGGAGAATCTTCATGTTGAGAATCTTCAAAGGGAGGATCCTCATTGTCATCTTGATTTAGTAGGAATAAGGGATTAGTAAAATGCTTCCCCTTTGTAGCCTCGTGGTGCTCCTCCTAGTGTCGATCTCTATTGCATTGTGTTTCAGTGGGATGGTAGTTCCAAGTGTCATAACCATTCACAACATATTCTCGTGAAGATTTGAGATGCCTAACTTATTTAGGGTTTGAAACAGCATCCCGAGCACAAATCGATCGGGGGGCAAGATAATGTTTCCCTCCATGTCACGCCATCGTAACTGCTCATTTTGATGTAGGATGAAGGTGAAGTCCAGTACATACTCATTTGAATGAGTATATATCACTTTGCACTCCTATGGAACCAATGGTTTGACATCTTCACACCTGTGAGAAGAAGAAGACATTTTGCAAAACAAATAAAATTATCAATGTGCTTTTGTAATTGAATGTTGTTCGAGAGTGATGTTGACCTTGGGTCCATCCAACAATGTTAATAATGCTCACTAATCCTAGATAGTGCACATTTCAACAAATAAAGTCCCTGATAATGATGCCAATGATGAGTGGTGAGGTACCCCTATGCCCAACCATACGAATCACAAAGCGTTCACACATGATCCAGTCAAATTTCATGGACTTTATAGTTTTTAGTGCACTAGTCTTCTAAGCAGCGAACCTTGCCCAAAGGTCGTTCGTTGTCTTCATGATTACACTTGTGAAGTACAAAGGTATGGTTAAGTGAAATTAAGGCATATGATTTTAATCATTTCATATTTTATGTTCTTTGGTGCTTTGAAGAGAGAGATAAAGTAATTTAATGACTAATCCAAATTAACTAACTAACTAATCTCTAATTGGTCCTAACATAAGCATCTAGACCCACTTTTCATACACATCCTAAACCCACGTATCCACTATTGGGTTACCAAGCACTACACTACTGAATGTACAAAGTAATAACATTGTTGGGATTACCAAGCGAATACATTTTATGTTTGAAGCGATCGTACTTATGTAATTAATTTATCTAGCTTATCTCACTTAATTACCTCATTAGCTTAATTACTGAAAAACATTGAATAAATAATTGAAAATATTGAATGCATGAATAAATATCTAAACTATCCAAAATGTTGCAAGGTTTATCAAGAAGCTCGTCTTTGTTGCCGCACACATTGTCATGCTCAGGTACAACAGTGCTTGAATAATGATCCATACACTCAATGACTCCTACTGCAGGCACTTGGGAGAAATATGCTAACTTCCGAATGTAAAAACTGCAAGAGTCAACTACTATTCTCAATCTGATGCCATAAGTGTAGCTAGTGAGCATGTATTTATAGCCCAAGACAAACCCTTGTGTTAATGGGGTTGTGTCGACGCAACAGACTGTGTCGATGGGGCCCAGTTGGTGCAACAAACTGTATTTCCTCAAATAGGAAAGGAGAAGGGTTAAGATCAGGTTAGCAACTGGCTATAAAACCATGCCAAATCTCATGAATAAGTTTTTTTTCAAATGGTAGGACATTCTCTTGATGTAATGCATAGTAGTCCCTTATTTTGTTGGGGCAAGGCTAAGATGCTAATGATGTCATAATTAAGAAATGTTAGCATTTCAAGTAGCTTGAAGGTCACATCTAGTTCAAATGATTTTTAAGGAAAATTCAAACCATTAATCTTAAGTGACATGTATGATGGTCTAATGGCTTGAGATTTATCCAATTGATTTTGGATCATGAGGTATCACAATATGATTGGATGAGACTGATGTAGGGATTTCTTTATCCATTTTCTAACAGTGGGAGCAAGCTTGAATTCTAAGGAGCCAATCCTATGCCCCAGTAGCCACATTACCCAAAAATTGTGCACATTTCATGTAAACACTTATTGTAACTTCAGTAGTCGCTTGGAGTTACCTTGGCAAGTACACCCTATATATATATATTTCTAATCGAACTATATGTCTTGAAATTGGTCGATAATGTTGAATTATAAAAAAGTTCTTATTGAATTATATATTTTAGGTGTACCTACATTACAATTATTTTGAGTTCCCAAAATCAAAAGCATATCCCAAAACACTAAGACAATATTTGCAAAAGGAAAGCTTCCCTTAATTTACCATTAACGAAAACTCTTACAAACTAACGTTCGAGAAAAAAAAATGATTAATAAATGATTAGCCCAAGTTGCATATGCCAAATTTGTCCACAATTTTTGAGACTCAAGTTTATCCTATACTCATTTAATGTTTGCGACATGGTTTCTACCGTCGTCTAATCATGAAAGAGAAATCACCGCCGAAATTCATAGTAGATGAACCTGCATGCATGTTATTATTATTATCATGTTCTTGTTACTCATCAGTCACCTTTTTAACTAATTTGTCAGGTGGATTAACGTTTATTAAACATTTGTAAATACGTAAATAATACTTTAGGATGAATACACATGTTCACATACCCGGTATATTAACGATACAAAATGCTGCCAACAGGAGAGAGCAAACCAAGACGAGCGTAAAATCCGAAAACATAAAAGGTGCATGCAGCAACAGGAGAATACTTGCAGATCTTCAAATCATGAACCTGGCCATGCACGGCAGCAAATCTCTGCTGGGAGACTTGCAAAATCCCATACACGTGCCCCCATGATTTCCGTATCCCATGGGAAATCATGGCAGAAAATTTCGGAATTAAGTAGCAGTTGCTTGTTCCAAAATTCTAATCCTTCCTTCTCTCGGCATCAGCTGAAGCGTTCATACGTACTTCTTCAACAAAACCCGTTTCCTGCGTGGATTCTACATGCCTTGCAGGCCTGGAATTTGACGGCTATATGAACGTATATGGGTTTTGAAAACGTATTATACAGTTTATTTTTAAATTTAAACGTATGAGTTTAGTATGTATACAGGGGAAATATATGATTTAAACCTGCATGACGTATATGTCCAGGTTGGGAAATTCTGAAATTCCAACCCTCGTGCGTTGTATTTATGGCTGCTCCTCAAGCTTAACTCCCTAAGCAGCACTGCAAATCTGCAATCAAAAAGCGGATAAATAAGCTACGAAGTGTGAACTGTAGGTATGAATCCAATAATGCCTGCATTTGGAATTTAATTGTTATTTGTGGGTTTCCAAAGGGTTTCAAGCACTTCTGTTGTTTGAGTTCTGATATTGATTTTTAAAAAAGTGAATTGTCTGCATGTTTTTGCTTGTTGAATGTCTCAAATCCAACAGGTCTTGTTCTTTTGATACAAATTCAATTCATGTTTTGATGCAACAGTTTTTTAAGGATGGTAGTTTCCACATTGTCAAATATCATCGGCTCTGCTCCGATGCAGATCCATGGTGCTGAAACCACAGGCCATTCTTTGCATGTGCAAGATAAGAGGCTGTTTCTTTGCAGGCCCCGCACGTTATGTAGTCTGAAATCATGGGTAGCAATGCCATTTTGTAATGCATCTGTTTCAGGAAATAGGAAGGCTGTCACTGCTTTGGCCTCGTGTGCAGAAAAACAAGAACCCTCTTCTTTTAATGAGGAGGAGTTTCAGAGAGCATTTGAGCAGAGATTCAAGCTGCCCCATCTTACAGATGTATTTGACATAAAGCCCATCCCTTCTACTTTCAAGAAGAGGTAATTTTTTTTTTTGTTAGAAAAAAAACTAGTTATGTATGATTGTGAGTCCCAAATTAGTCGTAATTGCATATATCCCGCATTACAGAGTTGGAACTTGGAATTTTATTTTTATGTATATGATTAGTTTTGTTAATGATGGTATAGCTCAACTTGGAGCTCATTTAGCTTGGAGTGAACCAATAAATTGCATGTTTGAGCTTGAGCTGGCATATTTTGTATGTTCTGGGTATACGTGGTAGCTAACTCAATACCCGCTGTAATGATTTTGGATAATGTTGGTCAAATTGGTTCAAAACTCAAACCAATTACTGGAAAATGCCCATAAAAATGCATGTATGCTTTTTGAAATGCTTGTTAATTTTTGGCATCTTATTAGTATTTTAGTTAAACTATTACGTTGGACTTCTTTAATTTTGATTTTTTATTTGTTGGGGTAATCGCGTAGTATTCTGGGTTTCAAGGAATTTGCCTGGTTGGTTGGAATTTTCCAGTTGTGTACAACGTATTATCTGACTTGTTTTTCAATTTTTGGGGTCGTTTCTGTGAAGTCGCGATTCATCATTGGAGAATCTTAATCCAGAAGGCAATTTGCTCAAGACGTTTGTTCATAACGATGACCGTGTTCTATTGAGGGTATACGAAAGTCTGAAAATTCCCAAATTTCATCCTATTTTTAGAAATTTTGTCATTTTTAATTAATAACCTTTTAACTTTCAGGTTATCAAGTTTGCCCATCCCACATCTGCAGGTGCACAGTGTGTGGACCCTGATTGCAATTTTGTGCATATGTGGTATGTCAGAGTAGATATATTTCCCCAACATTTTAATGTGGAAACTTATGTTTCTTAATCATTCAATATCAAATTTCAGAAGGGTTCAAAAGATGCTGACAATCTTTTTAATTATAACAGGGTTCACAGGGCTGGTCCACGACCACAAATTTACTATGACCCCTCGGAAGTGAAAGCAGCCATTGTCACCTGTGGGGGCCTTTGTCCTGGTCTGAATGATGTTATAAGGCAGGCAAGAATTTTCATATCCTGTGGATATAAATTATTTTATCAGATCTTAATGGACTTAAATTGGGAGCTTGATCATTCACAGTGTTTGTTCAAAGCAGTCATTTGAAATTCGTATTTTCGTACCATCTGCACCTCACTTTAATTCGTTCCCAGCTTTTTTTAAGTGTCCATGTATAGATGAAAAAGACAGTATTTGCATTGTTTATAATTTAAAATCTACTGTATGGTATCGATGCAGATAGTTATAACACTAGAAGCGTATGGAGTAAAAGATATTACAGGCATTGAGTATGGGTACAGAGGGCTCACTGATGATAATATTCCTGGAATCCCTGTGAGTGGTGTTCACTTTTATAATTAAGAGATGATTCTGTTTGAAACAACTTATCTAGAAATAGGTGAAAGCATGTACATAAATCCTCTCTTAACGTAAATGGTTCGCAGCTGTCAAGGAGTGCTGTGAAAAACATCCATCTTGGAGGTGGAAGCTTTCTTGGGGTTTCCCGTGGAGGTGGAAATGTATCAGAAATAGTTGATAGCATCCATGTAAGAACATAATTGTTTCTGGAATTAAATGCCATATTGATTGGAGGCTTATGTATCCATATCATGTTCGTTAAAATCATGATAATTGATATAACTGATTAATTCATTGCAGAAGAAAGGATACAACATGCTTTTCGTACTTGGTGGCAATGGAACACATGCAGGAGGCAATGCTATACACGATGAGGTAATAGGGCAACCGAATGATACGTTTTCAATTGTAATATCGGGGAAAAAGGTGTTGAAGTATGTTCTAATCAGATTATTTAAAATTTAAAGGAACATAGGTAGATTGATGAGAAACATAATGACCTTGAAACATACATTAGAAGTGGAAATAATCACCTCATTAGATCAAATAAACATTATCCATGTTTTTTAAGACTGCATTTTGGCCTGTAATTCTATCTTTGATACCGTAAACATGAATCCCAGTTTTCCCAAGAAGCTATCTTTTGGTTGTGATTTCTCGTCGCACAAACATTTACCCAAATTTATGGGATTTGGAAAGTGTTACTGTCCCCGATATTATCATTTACACTAGTTAAATCTAAGAAAAATAGTTTGCAACACATTTGATCAAAGTTACTGAATTGTTTAGTAGTGTATGAAAGATTTTGCTTTCCCAATTGGAGTTTTTCATGATTAGAAAATTATGTATCTTTGAGTTACAGTGTCGTCGAAGGAAAATGAAAGTTACAGTTGTTGGAGTTCCTAAAACTATAGATAATGACATTTTGATCATGGACAAGAGTTTTGGATTTGATACTGCTGTTGAAGAAGCACAGAGAGCTATCAACTCTGCATATACTGAGGTATTAATCATAGTCGCTGCTAGTATGCTACACACCATGCACTGTATCTTAAAGATTAAAATCCTTTTTTAAACTTTGTTGAATTCATGATGCAGGCACACAGTGCATACAGAGGAATAGGAATAGTTAAATTAATGGGGAGATCCAGTGGCTTTATTGCCATGCATGCAACTCTTGCAAGTGGGCAAATAGATGTCTGCCTAATTCCTGAGGTAACCTTCACATATCTTGAAAAAAGAAACGAAAAGAAAATCTTTACCGAAGAAGTCAAGATACTACATTGCGTTTGTTTTTTGAATGTTCAATCCAGGTTCCTTTTAAAATAGGAGGACCAGTTGGTCTCTTAAAACATCTTGAATATCTATTAGAATCACAGGGATCGGCTGTTATATGCGTGGCTGAAGGAGCAGGGCAGGTAAGGTTTTTAAATATCCCTAGCTAAAAATCGTAAGAAAAGCAGTAGAATCTTCAGTCAGGGGGTAACAAACCGTTCTTGTTTGCTAGGACTTGTTTGCAAAAAACACTCAAACTGATGCATCAGGGAATCCTGTTCTTGGAGACATAGGTGGCCACCTTGTGAAAGAGGTTTGCAGTAAACTCATTTTATTTGATAAATCCTCAAGCAACATCTTTGAAAATTCTAACCTTTTTTCAACATGACGGTAAATATGACTGGTTAAAATAATGATTTCATGAAAGCATAAGTTGGAAATATGGTTTTCTTTTCAAAAAGAAATTATATCACGAGTCGTTTGGGCACCAAACGAAACAGTGACAAACAATGATTTGGTATGGGTTTCTAGATCAGGAAACATTTTAGAGAAATGGGCAAGCCTGCAGATGTGAAGTATATTGATCCAACTTATATGATCCGTGCCTGCCGTGCAAATGCAGCAGATGGAATCCTGTGCACAGTTTTGGGCCAAAATGCAGTAAGACTCTGCATCGATTCCATGTACCATGTCTACATACCAATTTGCTAACAGTTTCTTACTTAGCCATATTTGTTGTAAAAAATTGCAGGTTCATGGAGCTTTTGCTGGATTCAGTGGTATAACTGTAGGAATCCGTAATACCCATTATGTGTACCTTCCAATCCCTGAAGTTATTACTCACCCAAGACAGGTTGATCCAAACAGTCGGATGTGGCATCGTTGCTTAACATCTACTGGTCAGCCTGATTTTTGTTGATCCACTTTGAGGGAAACACGCACTTTTCTGGTCCAGACTTTTGCAGAAGTTTTAGGACTTTTGTTGGTCCAGTTGTTTTGCTGGTATTTCAAAGCTTAGCCTTTGAACTAGCGGAACTGCCTGGCCATTCCTATTAAATTTCCTATTTCGTATGGATGAATCCATTGAAGTTCTGCATATAATTGTGTGCCTGGTTACTAATTCCCGTATCTCTAAAATGCTTAAAAATTCGTTGATTGAAATTCCTCACCACGACAGGGTTTCTGCTTACCTTTAAAATGGAAATTTTGTGTTTTGTGAATGTTAAAAGGGTTCCATATAGTTATCACATGTGGTTCCATCTCTAGGGTCCATATGTTTATCATTGGCGGTTCCATTTTTAAGGACTGTCCTTTGGAATAATGTTCTTGTAGTGCTTTCTTTACTCTCACCAGCCTTCTGTATACTCCTAATGGAAGTTTGTGTTCTCTGAATGTTAAGAGGATTTATATAGTTATCACTTGTCATTCTATTTCTAGGGACTATTTTTTTGGAATGATAGTGATGTGCTTGTTTTCAAGTTTGAAAATCTAAGTTTAATACACTAGTACATTATATACAAGGGATCTTAAACAATGCATCAACATCATGAAATCATATTTTTCATGATGCCCCAACATTTAACTTTTAATAAAACATGTTAAAAATTGTATTGGAAGGGGCTTCCTTTGGTACTTTTCCCTCATGGTATGTTTGGTTGATTAGATGGTGTGGTTTGAAATCATATATATAAAGTTGATCATATTGAATGTGGTGATTTCATTTTTTACGCCAAAAAAAATTGATTGGTTTTGCAAGCAAATGTCATCAAATTGTACTAAGTAAAAAATTTACCCCTTCTATTGCCTTTTAAATTTTTCTTGGATTTCACTTTTTAGCACCACAAATTGTTCCAATATGTGGATCTTTGAACTTTATCTATGTAGATTCAAGTTCTAGGGATTTACATAATTAATCATGCTTTTGAGCGTGCACAACGTTTCACACAGTCTGAACACTAGCTGTATTAAATAAAGCTCCTTATTGCAAACACACTAGGATTTACAATGGCAAGAAGGAAATGTTTATTAGAAATGCTTCTAAGGAGCTATGCGCTTCACTTAGGATTTCTCTCATGATATCTCCTTCTTGGAAGAGCAAGCTATTTATAGGACTCTCAAGGTCATCTAGAGATGCCTTTACGATAAGGATGAACCTAGGGTTGACATAGCTAGGGTTTTGGACGATTGATAGGACATCACACTTATTTGATTGGAATAGATTACAGATTGACATTAGATAGCAATAATTTACATGACTTTAATTATGGATCGAACATTTGGCCTTAGTTAGATTCTTCATCAGTCTTGTCCTTATCTTCTTTAGATTCTTCATGTTCTTCTTCCATGTATGGATCATCATGCAGTAGGAATTCGTGCATATGGACCTCACTTAGTTCCCTGAGGCAACGATATTCTGGATTAAGATGATATAGCTCAAGGATGAGTGGATAGTGTCCATGTCTTCTACAATGGTCAATGATGTTGACATTCGTTGTTGTGTAGATATCTTGGAACCATGCATATGACTAAGAGTTACGATAATCAAGGCGACGGTTAAATGATAATGTTAGGAAATAGGCAATAGCATCTGTATCTCTATATAGCAAATGCCATGCAATAGATTGAATACTTGAAAAGTATTGAAATCCGCCATTTTCTTCTTGCTGAATGGTCCTTATTAAATTTCTAGGAAATGATTTAGGAAAATACTATGGAGTACAACCGAACTTGTTCCATCATACCTGAAAAGAGTCATGTTGTCTACAACCAAAATCAAAGTTAATGTGATAAACATGATATGGGTTTGGATGGTATAATGGTCAATCATGGATAGACTTTGGGTAAACATACTCAAAATCGAGATTCCTGAAATTAATCAAGGTTTTGAGGGCTACTTTATCCCAAGAACCATTGGCTTGCTATTTACCATAGGATGCACGGGTTACACTAGTCCAAACTTGGAGATTTTTGTTAATGGTACAAAACTGATTCCATTGGAACCTATGGTCAATTCTATACTGGTCTGCTTCCACAGTAGTAAGGTAATTATTGGTAATATTACAGCCTCTTAACCTTCTACTAAAACGTCTTTTCCATCCTTCTTGGAGTAGCAAATCTATACAATCACAAAACACATTAGTTTACACATGCAACCCTCTAGTCAGGAAATCTGCCAGAGCATTATGTTTTCCATTAATATATTGAGTTTCAAAATTAAAATTAGCTAAAAATAAACTCCAACATATTAGTATAGTATGTGCAACTTTATTTAAGTTTTTTACCTGTAAGTGTTTATCAAAGTGTTTGAGGTCACTCCTTACTATAAACCTCTTTTCTTGGAGAAATAGTTTGAACTTTTCAATACCCTTAATTATTGCTAATAATTCTTTATGGGTACTATGATACTTTTGTTCTGCATTGTTGAATTTTCCACTAGTATATCTGCATACATAGATTATTCCATCTAAATCTTCTTTTAAGACTACACCCCAAAATTTGTTTGATGCATCTGTCTCTAAGATTATTGTACCATTTGTGGGAAGCCTTAATTGTGGTAAATTCTTGCATTGTTCTTTTAACCTTTTTACTGCCATGGTGTGTTGTTGTGACCATGTTCCAGTGTCTTTAGTTAATTATTCATTTAGGATTTTTCTGTCTTTGGCTAAGTCCTTATAAAGTCCAAATATATAATTTAAACAACCTAAAAATCTTTGTAGTTGTTTCTTTTCTTTTAGTTCATCTGGAAAATTTTGAATAGCTGTTAAAATATGGTCTTGTAAATGAATCTTACCATGGGTTATCTTCATTCTATGAAATTTTACTATCTCGACCCCAATTTCTATTTTCTTCTTCGAAGGTGATAACACTAAACCATTATGATACACAAGATCATAAAAATTATTTAAGTGTTTTAAATGTTGTTGCACATTTTTTGACATAATCAAAATATCATCAATGTACACTAAGATAAAATTATACTCTTTAATATTTTATCATGCACTGCTGACGATAGTAGGAACAATGAAGACCAACAAGGAACCAGGGTTGGATGACTTGCCGATTGAATTCTTTAGTAAATTCCTAAACATTTTGGTTGAGAACCTATTAGATGACTTCAACCAGATGTTGATGTGATAGTAGGTGAGGAAGGAGATCAATTTCTTGAGGATTGTTCTAATTTTCAAGGTATAAAATCTGACCTTGCCAGTGCACTTTAGACCTATTGGGGTTTGCAATATGCTTGTATGCTTGTTTGCCAAGATGATTGTGCAATAGATTACTTCACTCATGGCTAGATTTATGGGAGAAAATCAAACTAGTTTTGTGAATGGATGGTTTCTATAAGATCAAGTTATTCTTTTGCAAGAGGTACTACACTCACTCCATTGAACTGGATTTCTAGGCATTAGCATTTAACTAGACATTGCAAAGGCCTATGACATAATTAGTTAAGAGGCCTTAAAAGAAATCATGTTACGTAAAGGATTTGACCCAAGGCTTATTAATTTGTGTATACACCTTCAAGAATCAAGGTGGTATTTGTTTGATATTGATGGCCATTTATTGGGGTTGATGGGGATAGGGAGTGCACTTTGGTTATCACAAGAGATTTTTATTTTCTTTTTCCCTTGTCCAAGTCATTGACTAGTTGATGTAGTCAAACCACTTCCTTGCTTTCTTGAGAAGTTGCTACATTCTTGGCTTCAATTATCGATAATGTAACACAACTTTGTTTCTTGTTGATTCAACGAATGGCACTTGTGTTCATTTTGAAGGTAAATCCACCTATGAATTTTTAGTAATTAGGATCACCACCCTAATCTGCATCCATAAAACCGTGCAATCCAAAGGAACTTTTCTCATAATAGATGGAAAATTAACAGTACCTTTAAGATACCTAAATTTTTTTTAACAGCTATCCAATGTTCCTTACCAAGATTAGACATAAACCTACTTACAGCTCCCATTGCATAGGCAATATTAGACCTAGTATAGACCATTACATACATGAGGTTGCCTTTAGTATTAGGATAGAGGATTTTGCTCATGTCTTCAATTTCTTCATTTGTTCCAGGGCATTGCTCCATTAATTTCATGCCCACAAACATTGGAGTGTTTACCAACTTACAATCCTACATATTAAATTTTTCCAAAAATTTATTAACATATACAAATTGACCAAACTATACTTTTAACCTTTTTTTATCTCTTTTAATTTGCATGCCCAAAATTTTATTTGCAATACCAAGGTGCTTCATCTCAAATTGAGATAATAGTTGACATTTCAACTTAGAGATTTTTTATATATTATTTCTTACTATTAACATATCATCAACATACAATAGTAATACCAAATAAGTTTGTGCCTCTTTCTTTAAGTACATGCAAGGATCACTATTAAATCTTACAAAACCAAACCTTATCATGTAAGAATCAAATTTCTTATACCACGTCCTAGGGGATTATTTCAACCCATACAAGAATTTCACCAAGAGACACACCATGTTCTCCATGCCTTTAACTCCATAACCTTTAGGTTGTTGCATGTAGATTTCTTTATCTAGGTTTCCATGAAGAAAAGCAGTCTTGATGTTCATTTGATCAAGTTCATGATCTAAAGTAGTTACAAAAGATAATAACCTTATAGAGGTTAACTTAATCACTGGTACAAATACTTCTTCATAATTAATACCTTCCTTTTGAGAGCATCCCTTTGCTACTAACCTAGCTTTGTACGCTTCTCCTTCTTTTATCCTGAAGAGCCACTTGCAACCAATTGGTTTCTCCCACAGGAAAGTTCAACAAGTTCCCATATTTTGTTTCTCATTAGTAATTTCATTTCCTCATTCATGGTAGTTCGCCAAGCTTTGCTAATTTTGAATTACAAGCTTCTTGATAGGATTGAGGAGCATCATTAATATACAAAACATATAAATCTAAATGTTGAGGTGGTCATCTTACCTAATTTGACCTTCTTGATGATTAATGTTCTTCTTAAGGTGGATTTTCCCCTCTATCAGTTTCATCATCAACTTGCTCTATAGTTGATTCTTGGTCAATATCATAATGAGCTTTTTCTAGAACCTTTTCTTCAACCATATTAGGTTGAGATAATTCCATAAATACCACATCTTTACTATACATGATTTTGTTAGTATTGGGATTCCCTAACTTATGTCCTTTTATACCATGACCATATCAAATAAAAATACAATTTTCGATATATAATCCAATTTAGATCTACATTCTTTAGGCACATGATAATAAGCTATACTTCCAAATACTCTCAAATGATTCAAAGAAACTTTCTTACCAGACCATATTTATTATGGGATTCTGCCATCTAGTGATAATGAGGGCATTCTATTGATTAAGTCAAAAGTTAGCATCACATCTTATGCCCAAAATTTCTTTTCAAGACTAGCATCACTGAGCATGCATCGAGCTTGTTTGTTTTGCAACTCCATTTTTCTATGGAGTGCCTGGAATGCTTTTTTGCTTGAAAATGCCATGAGTCCTACAAAACTGTTCAAATTCATTTGAACAAAATTCCCCACCATTGTTTGTTCTAAGGGCTTTAATTCTTTTGTCAGATAGATTCTCAACAAGAGCTTTAGATTCTATAAATTTATCAAAGGCTTCATACTTGAATTTCAAAAAGTAAATTTATACTTTCCTAGAATAATTATCTATGAATGATATGTAATATTCAGAGCTAATGATAGAAGCCACTAAAGCAGGACCAAATACATCACTATGAATGAGATCCAATGTATTTTTAGCTCTTTGAGTATTTGCAGAAAAGCTTAAACAATGTTGTTTTCTATTCAGACAGTGTTCACAGAGAGGTATATGATCTTGGGATTTATCTTTATTTATACCTTTTTTTTTGAAGAAGCTGGAAGAATTTTTCTCCCACATGCCCAAGTCTTCTATGCCATAGGTTCATAGTAAATTTTTCTTTTAGAGAATGAAGAACTTCAACTTTATCAACCATTGTAACACTATCCAATTGGTACAACTGCACACTACCTTTTTTGAAACATCTAGCTATACTTGATTTTTTAAAAAATATTCTATGTTTCTTGTTTCCAAGTATTATAAATAGGTGAAAATTGGTAAAATCATCCACAACTAGCAAATTTTTGGTGAGTTCTTGGACATGCTATACCTTGGGAATTACTATTATTTTCCCATTACATGACAACATTACTTTACTGTAGCTCTTAACAACATAAGTTTCATCATTCCCAAGAAAAATAGGAGAGGATGTAGCTTCATGATATTCAGAAAATCATTATCTTCTATGAGTAAAGCTATATGAAGTGCTTGAATCAATATACCAGCAATTATAATGAGGATTACCTTCACTTGCAGCAGCAGATAAGTCTAGAAGTTCATCCTCAGCATCTTTCCTAGAACCAGATCTAGCCTCTTTTACTTTCTTCTTCAAAAATTTGCAGTCCTTTTTCAAATAACCATAGTTCCCATAGTTCTAACACTTTGCAAGTTTCCTAGGGGCAACATCTGCAACTTTCTTGAATTTAGTATTTTTTTTTTCAAGTGACCATAGTTCCCATAGTTCTAACACTTTGCAAATTTCCTAGGAGCATCTGCAACTTTCTTGAATTTAGTATTATTTTTACTTGAGGATATACTGGAGTGTTGTTTACCTGGTCCCTTAATAACCAATGCTTTAGGAGGTACTGGCTTTGAACTCTGTCTTCAAAGTTCTTTTGTTATCAACCTTCCTACAACTTCATCAAATTTTAATAATGCACTAGTGCTAGTAATATTTTGAGAAATATTATCCTATGATTTAGGAAGAGATTGTAACAAAACAATATATTGATCCTCATCTTCTATATTACTACCTATTGATAGTAATTGACTTACAATAGTATTAAAAGCATTGAGATGAGAAGCAATAGTTTATATTATCAGATATTTTTAATGAGAATAATTATCTTTTAAGATGCAATCTATTTGAATGGAAATTTGATTGATAAATTCTACCAATGCCATCCCATAGACCCTTTGCAATCTTTTCACTTTTCAAATTTATGAGAATAGAATTTGTAATACCTCTCTGTATTGTACCAAGAGCCAACTAGTCCATATCAACCCACTCTTCTTCTTTCATGTTTAGAAGCTTGATTCTGGTGATGTAGGTATCTTGTTTCTTTTCAATCAAAAGATCTCCCATTTAAACCTTCTAGAGATTATAGTTACTATAGTTAAATTTTTCTATTTCCTAATTGTGTTTAGAACAGCTCGCCATTTTAATATGCTTAATGAGATAAGAGCCTTGGTAGTCGAATCAACTTGGCTCTGATACCAATTTGTTAACTTATACTTTAATTAAGCAAAACAATAAATAATAGCAAGCAACAAAAGTAGGAATTTGATCATAAAATTGGAAGAAATGCACCAATAGTAGAAAAACTATCTTGGGAAAAACATACGAAAACCTAGCAATGGCTTTAGCTCCTAGCAAGCTTTAATTCCAACCAAGCATTATAAGAGAACCCATTCAATGGTAAAAGGCCTTGAACAATGGAAGACTTGCTCCTCTCTCACTTGATCACTTAATGTAACTTGATCCCTTAATGCAACCTTGATATTTTTTTATCTTCAACCCATTATATAATGATTTTACAAGTTAAATAAAGATTATAACAAGACAAAATATATACCGTTACAATATACCACAATGGTAGGAGAATCATTGTGAAAGATTTAACGAGGCATAATCTTTACATGTAGCAGAGCGAGTTTTTGCTTAAAATAATCAACATAGCCGTTACAGTCGAGGGGAGATGCGTGTTTGTAAAATAGACATTGAAACTCCACGCAATTAAGACAATGGCGATAGGATAACAACTTTATATATGGAAAATCGTTATCTTTCCTTCCGCCTGGTTCAGTTATAAATACAGTCACAAATACGAAAGCTACAGCTAGCACACATCCGGAGCTTATGCATTTGCACGCCCCTGTCGTTTGTTTCTTGGTGAAAGAGAAGTTTAATATTTATATTCACGCGTTATAAACTTGTTACAGGCTTTTTAATCACTTACCTCTCTGAAGAGATTCCAAAAGAGTTGCAACTAATTTTAATATTATAAGCATTATTGTATTTCCTGACTGTCTAGGAATCAAACGTCACGCATTTATCTGTTACCTAGATTATTGCGACAGTGCCCCAACGGTTCAGGCATCCGATGTATTAGATCTGAACGAAAATTACAAATTCTAGTTGAGCAGGCCGCTACTGCACTTGGATTTGAGTTGCAGTTTTTTGGCCGACACCGACTAACGAACGTTTTTGAGTAATTAACGGATACAAGAATGACAGGTGCTGAAACTAGACGATATTATGATCTCCATGGTTCCTGTTGCAGCGGCAGCTTTACCTATAGCGACTTTGGCACTCTAATCTGTCAAACTGATTGGCCTCATCTCAGATCCATACCCTGACTTCTCATCTTTACCGCAAAGAATTAAGCTGCCTCTGTTACAGACTTCTGTAACGCTACAAATTCACTGTAATCCAACAATCGCACACGCAATTGCAGAAGCTGAAGTGAATTTCTTGTGAAGGTTGAGAAGATCATGGCTGTGAAACGTCCAGCTTCCATAGCTCCATGGCTAGGCCTTGCTGCAGCAGTGTGGGTTTAGCTTCTTGCAGGAAATGGATACAACTTTCCTCTGTATTCTCACATGATCAAAAAAGTTCTTGGGTATAATCAAATACAAATTAGTAACTTGGGAGTGGCTAATGACGTCGGGGAGAACGTGGGTCTACTTGCAGGGGTTCTCTGCAACAAAATGCCCCCCTGGAGCATCCTTCTGGTTGGAGGTTTTGCTGGCTTTCTGGGGTATGGATTGGTTTGGCTTTCTGTTAGTGGAATCATCCGTCCACTGCCCTATGTCGTGGTATAATTTTGAGTTTGTTGTGACTGCTTTGAGTTTCAGCGTTAAGTTCTTGAGTGGATAATTGAATGGGAATTACGCAGATATACTGAGATTTTGTTCTAGGGTTTATGAAATTATTAGGCTGGGAAAGATGGTAGGCATGTTTCATCGGTTCATGTTCCAGAAGGAATAGAATAATAGATTGCTGATCGAAACGTTTTTGAAGTAATGGTAATTTGGGTATCACAGGATGGCTGCCTATTTCTGTGATTCTTCTTTTTCTTGGGCCTTCGAGCCTGTTTTTTGTCTTTTTGGTTGTGGAAAATACCCAGTAGAATTGTATATGTTTACAAGTGGGAGTTCTGAAAAAGTGAACATTTACACTTCCTAGTTTCTAGTTTCAAAGAGTTTATATCGCTTACGCAACTCCTGTGCTAGATTGTTTCACTCATAGAAAGGATTCATACTTTGGTTAACTTGATGCCCAGTATCTTACTCTTGAAAATTAAAGAAGAGGATCGTGCAAACGGGAAAGAAAAGACAGGAAAAGACTGAGAGACAATTTCCTTGATGTTGTTTTCTCCTTTTTTTTCCTTTTTACTCGTTGGTATTAACTTGCTGCTGACTAATTCTTCATCTATGTATATCTTTATAATTGTAGTATTAACCCCATAATTATTTGTTTGCCTGGATTTTTGTGTTTCTCAGCATATTCTGTGTTTATTGTTTTACACTTTTACATAATTTCCATAATCTATGTCTTTATCAACAAATATTGGTGCTTTACTTCGAGATTTGGGTTTCTTTGTTGTCTTCAATGTTAATACAGGATATATGGTGGGCTACAGGTACCACATGACTTCTTAATCGTATTACCTTGTTTCTAGCTTTTTGATGATTTTTCTTTCATTTTAGCTTGATTGTAATAACCATTAAAATGAATTTGTTACAGTCAGTAATGATATATTTGGATAAATTTACAAGGAAATATACTACCAAATAGAATTTGATTAGTTATCTGATTAAGGGGAAGAGAGAAAACTTATAGTATTTAATCTAAGATGTACTGCCAGCATTGGCAAAGTATTTGTTATAGCTGTCATGCCTGCTGTAATTTCAGAAAATTGCAGATACTTTGTTTAACACAAGTCTACAGAGTGAACAGGGTTTTCTACCCTTGTCATTAGGGCATTTTGTGAAGGTACAATATTACTTATTATATACAGGGGACTTACGATGAAATTTGCTTACCATGTTTTGCAGAAGTCTTACCCGTAGTTATAGTATAATTTGGTTACTACTGCTTAAAATTTGCAGCGAATTAAAGCTCAGCTCTTCTCAAAATGTTAATATACTCCATTTTTTACCATGTTAATGTCATCATTGCAGTAGGATTCAATTTTCAGTTATATCTCTCTTTCTCCGCGATGTGTCTTCTTGTTCATTGATTAACTGAACTTGCATAATTTATTAAACCCACGGCGTCATCTATTTTCAGACAGTTTCGGTAGTTTATGGGGGTCCACTATTTCTTTTAGTTATCAACATATTGAGTTCTTCGATATTCAGTACATTAATGTGCGTACTTTATCCCAGGTGTGGTTGGCTCTATGTGTTGCCACAAACAGTGCAACATGGTTTAACACTGCCGTTCTTGTGACAAACATGCGTAATTTTCCTTTGAGTCGAGGCACATTAGCAGGGATTCTCAAGGGTTATGTCGGAATTAGTGCTGCAGTTTTTACAGAAATTTATATTGGAGTTGTAGGCAAGGATTCGGTAAGATTGCTCCTTTTCTTGACAGTGGGAATTCCAGGTATCTGCATAGTTGTGATGTATTTTATTAGGTCCTGTACTCCAGCTACAGAAGAAGGAACAAGGGAGCATAGATATTTTATTTTCATCCAAGTTTCCAGCATCATTTTGGGTTTTTATCTTCTTGCTACAGCTATCATAGATGACACAGTCACTTTGGATAAGGGTTTGCTCTCCAAGATATTTGTTATTATTATGTTGATTTTGCTCCTTGCACCAGTTGGCATTCCAATTAGATTGTTACTTCGAGTGTATATAACCAGCACTAGAGCTTATGGTATCAAGGAAAATCTTCTGTCAAAGGAAGACCTCAGTACAAAGTTAGGTGTTGAAAAGAATGAAGATTCGCAACAACCTACATATGGTTTGACATCAGTAGCATCTTTGGAGATGGAAGAGTCAAATGCAATGCAACAGGAAATAAGTATTCATTGTGTAGCTCATCCCTCGTTTGAAATAGATGTTGAAAGCGATCCAGCGACCCTTCTAGCTGAAGGAGAAGGAGCTGTCATTAAAAAAGGCAGCCTCGAAGAGGAGAAGACTTCAAGCTTCGTGAGGCACTTATTAAGGCTGATTTTTGGCTTTTATTCTTGACCTATTTTTGTGGTGTAGGCTCTGGGATAACAGTTCTTAATAATCTGGCACAAATTGCATCTTCTAAAGGTCTGCAAGATGTCACTATTTTACTTTCAATATTTAGTCTTGCCAATTTCTTGGGACGTATTGGTGGTGGTGCAGTATCAGAGAAGTTTGTCAGGTTTGTTCTCTACCTTCTGCCATACCTTTAAAAAAAAAATGAAAACTCCAATTCCAAGTAACCTGTACAGTCCATACAGTGTACTTCAAATTCTATAAGAGTTTGCATGATTGGAATTGTTTCATGTCTTTGTTGTTTCCAAACTCATATTTCTAGAAAGACTCAGACTAAGATGGGGAGCTCATGACCCACCTTCAGCTCCTTTTGTTAATAATCCCTTTAATTTCACAAGCTATCATGCAATTTCAAATCCTTTCAAAATATTAATTTCTTCTTTGAACCAACTTCTGGTTGAGATGTTCTTGGGCATTCATAATGTCACTGATAACAATGTTGCACGTAGAGCTTTTTTGATAACATTTAGAGTTAAAGGTGCTGAATCCATGATTCCTTATGCGTTCAAATGCACAGATTAATGATTTGTTAGATTTTAAGAACAAGTTCTTGATTCAGTTTGAGAAGTTTTACTACTTCCGCCCTTGCATCTATTATCTTCACTGGATTAAAGAAACATTGTGTAGAAACTGTCTGGGACTATATTCTAAAGTGCTTACAACAACTCACATATGTACCTAATGAGATATGATCCCAACCTGATGGGATTCTTTTACCTCCGGACCATTGATCCTTTCTTTGCTTATGCCATTAAAACCTCTAAAAAACGTCATTGAGTTACAAGAACTATGGCAAAGGCTGTAGAACTTGAGCAAATTACTCTGATTAATTATCTCCAATCTCAATTTGGAGCTCTTGATATCGTTAATCCACCACTGCTTAATCCCATACCTCTCCAAGTGCTGCCACCAATGATGAACTTCATACCAGCCAGGAGTATTTCTTCTTTCCTTCCCCGAACCAAAGGATTGACTGATGATTAATCCAATGCACTTATCCAGTCAAAAGTAAATACTACTGATCCTAACAACCATACAGAAGCCAGCAAACCCAAATGACCCAGGTCAATTTCATTTATATTCCATGTGCAAGAGTGAATTATTATTTGCAACTCTGCTTGGTAACTGTTGTCATTCGGAGTTGAGCTTTCTTTCTCAGTTCATAGTAAGCGTCAATGTTGTAGTATTGTGAGTCATACTGGTGGTGACATAAATCTGTGTCTGGATTTCATCTTACAACAGAACCTGTATATCATGTTTGGTTTTCATTAGTTAAATTTCTATTTGTCTTTTCAAAAAAATGCATTAGTCTTTGGTTTACATACAATGGAATTTACTTTTGGAAAAACAGCTCTTGTATTTTATAATATTTTTTGTTTTTTTTTTCAGAATTTTAAATCCAGATATAATCGTTCCCTCCTCTCTATATATGTTTATTTAACTGTTATAGTATTCAAGCTAGCGTTTTTCTTCAGGTGTTCTATAACTACCATAATCATAAACATATTTCTCAAGAAAGAAAACCTGCTTCTATGAAGTGGCTTTCTTTGGTTTGATTGCTGCCATTAAATTCATATCAAGTCTTATGACGTATGTTTGGAATTATGATGATTTTAAACCATATATTTTCTATGGATGGAATAATGATTTAATACTGTGCAACTGAACTTTAAAAACAAAATTGTATTAACCTAAAAAGACTCTGTCTTGCATGCTCACGGGTATCAAACAAAATTCCTTTGCAGATCAAATGCAACACCTCGAACAGTCTGGATGGTTATTTCACAACTAGTTATGATTGCAGGACATGTCATCTTTGCACTTGCATTCACAGGCTCACTCTATATTGGTTGTGCTCTTTTGGGCATATGTTATGGAGTTCAGTTCTCTGTAATGGTGCCAACCGCCTCAGAACTATTTGGGCTGAAACACTTTGGAATTATTTATAATTTTTTAACAATGGGAAATCCTTTAGGAGCTCTTCTTTTTTCTGGATTCATAGCAGGTTATCTGTATGATAAAGAAGCAAAAAAACAATCTGGTGGCTGGAATACAGGATATTTTGGCAGTTCAGACAACGAATGTATAGGTCCAGAATGCTTTAGGCTTACTTTTTATATTTTAGCTGTGGTGTGTGCAGTTGGTTCATTATTGGGCATGGTTCTCACATGGAGGATAAAAAGAGTTTATCAAATGTTGTATTTGGGAGGCTCTTTCTGCCTTCCAGGGACTTCAAATTCTTAGGAACATGAAATCATAAATGGATATTTAACTGACCATGGACTAAATTAAAGCTTTTGCATCTCTAGTCTTTTATTTTTAGTAATGTCTAGTTTACATCCAGTTAACACTAACTATGGATGCCCATTCTACACAATAAATATGATTGCAAGGAGATCTTAAAGGCTGAATATGTTGTGTGTTTTTCTTTTATCCCTATGCTATCTCGTTTCACATTCTTTCTTATCCATCATGCTTGTGTTATTCTCTCTGATCTAATAAAGATCCAAGGTCCTGTTTTTTGCTGGGATTTTTCTAGTTTTTCTCTAGAATATATTCTTGTGTTTTTTTATTAATTTATTTTCACTATTACCAAGAACAATCTTAGACAGCATAATTGGTATCAAAGCCAGATTCTTCTCGTGGTGGTGAATTGATTGCCAAGTTCTACAGATGGTTTTACTTGCGATGACTGTTTTTCTAGGTTCTGCATTTTGTGGTTTTTTCTCCAAGGGTTCTCAAGGTTGAAATCCTTATTTTGCATCAAGTATGTAACGATTTCTCAACAATACAAATAATTAAACGTTGATTGGCTAAGCAACAAAAATTTCACAAGTCATTGAATGTTAATGCAAATACATACATATCTTCGTTGTTGACAATCATCTTGAACGGTAGTCAAGGAAAAACGATAGCAACACCGAATCTAGGTGAAATGCAAATTCCTGCAAAAATTAATGCAGAAATATCAAAACTAATAGAAATGCCTACTTGTGTACGGATGAATGCTGATTAACAGATTGCTGTAAGCAAACAATCAGATTGGGAGACCCTTAACAGAAAATTAAGAAGTAATGGAATCCTTTTTAATTTTTCTCTGTTGTGCACTATTTCTAAAATCCCTTAAACATGTTCCGTGTATGCTCAAATTTCTTGGCATAATTCTCGAGGACTTGTTTTGAAAGTTTTCATTCAAANGTGTATGCTCAAATGTCTTGGCATAATTCTCGAGGACTTGTTTTGAAAGTTTTCATTCAAAGTGGAGAACTTGCATATATATGTTTAGAGTACAAATGGAAAACATCATTGTACTGTACTGCTATATCTAATGTAAATGTTAATAAAAAATGTAAAAATAGTAGCATATATGAAATTAAGAAGTTAAATCTTTTCTCAATTTGATATTAGAAAAAATCTAAAAAATCTATGCTATGTAAAAAAAAATGGGCATGAAAATTTGATGAAATAGGGTTTGGCTTGGAAAATATACATATGTTAGAAAAACTTAATATCAAATACTACAAGCTGAAAACTACACCCTATGAAACTAAAATAAAAGATTTGGTTTAACTATACCCTTAGGGGAAAGAAAAAGTTTATGGTGAAAATTCCATAAGTTTATTATAAAAGTTCCTTATGCTAGTGCTATTGGCAACTTGACATATGCGATGGTCACTATTAGACATGATATTGCATATATTGTTAGAAAACTTAGCAAGTATATATTTAATCTAGGGAAACAACATTAGAAAACTTAGCAAGCATATGTTTAATCTGGGGAAACAACATTAGATTGCTAAAAAATGAGTTTTTGGGAATCTTTGTAGTGCTGTGCTGTAAACTTTGGTATTTGTTATCAAAAGTAATTTGTCCATTCTACATGGTTACATGGATGCTTAGTATGATGGGAATTTAGATAACAGAAAATCTATAAGTGGATATGTGTTTGATATTCTTGGTGATGTTATTTCATGGGAAATCAAACTACAATAGACTGTTGCTCAGTCGACTAGTAAAGTAGAATATGTTGTTGCAAACCTAGCTAGTTTGGAAGCCACATGGCTTCAAAGACAAGTGAATAAACTCAAGATTCATAATAAGATTATAAAAATTGGCTTTGATAATGAAATTGCACTAGACATATCCAACAATCCTACTTGCTAGGCATATCTAGACATATAGAAATATAATATCACTATATTCAAAAGAAGGTAGATGAACAAAGGATTCTTTTAGAAAAAGTTAAGATAGAAGAGAGTCCTACTTATATAATAACAAAATCATTATTTTCTGAAAATATTTTATGGTGTCAAATAGCTTTTGGTATCATGGAATGTGATACCATTTATGGTCTCGATTGGGCCTTATAGCAACTTTACCTTCAAGAAGGAGAATCATGCGCAAATTAAAGACAAATTGTTATTCACATTAGCTTAAATATAGTTATACTTAGATACAACCACTATCCTTTTGTAATTGTGTTATTACAATACTTATGTTATGATATACTGTTGTGTTGTATATTTAATTACAAATATCTATAGTGTAATAAATGTAAACCATTGTTTATCCTTAGCAATTTTGGTGTCGTTAATATGTGGTTTACATCCAATTAACACTAACATGGATGTTCATCCAACACTATAAATATGATTACAAGGAGGTCTTAAAGGTGGAATGTGTATTGTGTTTTGCTTTCATCACTATGATATTTGCTTTCCTATTTTTTCTTATCCACTATGCTTGTGTATTTCTCAATGAGCCGAGAAAGATCCATGAGCCTATCCCAACAATGGCCAGCGTAGTTCCCATTACCTTTAGCGTGGATGCTACAAGGCCAATGTTGGGATTATGGGGTTTCTACTTTTTCACAAAAGCGAGTGTTGGGGTGATTGAGGTTTTGTTTGTCTAGCAATCTTAGCATTGCTCAAACAATCCCAATGTTGTTTAAATAGTTTCAACGTAGTTTCATGATGCCAGTGTTGTTTCCATGAGGCCAATGTAGTTGGGTGAAAGCAACATAGTTTGAAAAGTCTATTTACTATTTATGGTATCTAGCATGGTTTTGGTGGCTTGGGTGCATCCAAACTTTCCATAAATGGAAACTACATTGAAAATAATGGCCTCTTACACCTACAAATCAAATCAATCTGTGAGTAATCATGGTAGAAGTTTGCAGCACCAAAAATGAGTAACCACATAGCCTATATAAGCTAGATTTGAAAACATTGACAAGGTTCCATGAAAAATTCTGTAATTAGCAAAAAAGATTTTCTAGTTCTAACTTTTACAACCTTGAGCACCCAAAACATTTGTCATTTTGTAAGACTTTTGTAGCAAATTTGCAACTAAGTAGGCATTGGAGACTCTTAGCATAGTACCATTGCAACAAAAAGTCAAACACCTCATTTACTCTTAGTTAATGAACATTGCAGATCTAAGCTGAAAACCACCAAGAAGTCTTGGTGATTAAAGTTGGAAAGTACTTGAATTGTGGAGTTGATTACAGAATGTAACTTGTCAGCTTCAACAATCTTCAAACTTCATTTGAGCAAACTTCTTGTGCACTCAGGTACATAATTTGTACACACTCGAACTTTGCTTTGGTAGCTATTTTATTGTTTTCAATAAAGTTATAGTTTATTTGTTGTGTAAGTTTATTTTACAATGAACTTTAGTGCTTTATTTTTAATTGGATCTGCATTTTTATTTAAGTTACTTATTCCATTTACACTCTCTATGTCCTTGGGTGATCAACAAGACCATCCAGGGTGCCTTGGGTCCTCTTTCTCAGAGGCTTTTGGGATCCAAGATTAAAATTGTTCCACCTAGAATTCTCAATTTTTTTCCAGTGATCGATTTGTTCAAGCGCTAGAAAGAGCGTCTTTGCCTAAGTTCTCCGCCCAATTTAATTTGCTTGTTTCACAACCAACATCCACAACCTTAAGTCTTCTTAAACTACAAAAAATTTGCTAAGAAAACCAATGTTTCCCAATTTCCAACATAGTGATTGTAGGTGATTTGGGTACTCCAAAATAAATTTTCACAATAGTTGCTTGCTGGACTTTCTAAGGCCAGCGTAGTTCACTACAAAACCTTTTCCCCTACTAAAACTTGCATTTTGGGTGCCCCAAGGGCTAGCATAAAAATTTAACCCTTGGGGCAATTCCACTTGCTAGAATTTTTATTAAATTAATTAAAGATTATTATTAATCCAAAATCAAAATTATTGACAATGTCTTTTAGCCAATCCACAGTTTAGCCAATTAACTTAACAAACATGGCATCAAGCCAAAATGCAATGAAGATTTATGACCTAATAGACCTTACTGTGGTTGAGCGTAGGCAATCACTTAGGCTAAGGGGGCAAAGCCTAGATTTTTCCATAATAGATGAAAATTCTTATAATTTCATCTACGTTAAAATCTAGGCAGGCTTGCTCATTTTGCGTGCGGAGGCTGAATCTAAACATGAATATAAGCTGATTCATTGAAATGGTAAGGAATACATTCCTTCCTCATACGATAAAATACTGTTGATTGACATACAACCTGCATACTATCTCAATTGATTGATATGAATGAACAAAGTGAGGAGGCTAATTCATAGCGTCAAAATTTCGAGCAAGATGAGCTCAAAGAAAAACATGAATCAAACAACTTCATTGCAAGCCTCTTCCAACAATCTGCTTCCCAAGCTACCACACCCGCTTTGACTTTTCCTACCTCCTTGGTAGGGAAAGTTCCTCAATCCTCATCTCCCATATACCCTACAATGTTTGGACTTGCACTTGTCATAGTAGCCCACTAGGCATAATCTATGCCCCAATCAACCCCTCTTTTCTCATCTATGCCTTTTTCCATGTTGTCTTGATCTTCATGGCCAACATCAATGGTCTTGATCACTGCTCATCTCTTCTCTATGCTAGTGGATCCCAAAGTGAGACCTCAAATGATCCAAGGATAACATACAATGTTTGTCCCCTTCGTTTCACAAGTATCAATGCAAATCTCCTTTTCATTGTTTAGTCCTCATGCAACAATGATAACCTAGCCTTTCCCCTTTGTGCCTCAACCCATCACAAGGCTACAAACCTTTCAACTTACACTGCAACCCTTTGTACAAACTCCATAGCTTGTAGGGATGTTCCAAGGCTTAGATCAAGTTTTCCAAATGATCTAGGACCTTATGGAAGAGTTAGAGAAGGTCAAAGCTTCAACAACCTAGACATTCAAGATCATGGATTTCTATCAAGATGATCCTATTAGTCTTGCTATCCCACAAATAACTCTTCCCCCGAGCATCCCCATATCCTAGTTTATGAAATATAATGATGAGGGTGATTCCAATGCTCACCTTATCACCTTCCATTTCGAGTGCTCCTTGTTATAGGCTTGGCCTTACACCATAATGAGGATCTTCCCAATGTCTCTTACTGGGAAGGTATTAAACTAGTACCATGCATTGCCTCCAGATCCATATCCTCTCTTGAAGACTTAATATCACAATTTGTAAATTGTTTCTAGTACAACTTGAAACTAGAAACGACCTGGACCAACTAGTGAAAATTAAATAGGGGCCCCTTGAACCAGTTCAAAAGTTCATCCAAAGATGGAATGCTCTATTAAACGAGATTGTTGAACCCATAGATGAGATGACCTGCAAAAGATGATAGACAACTGTGAGCTAGTGCTTAATGCCTCTAACCCGATTAGGCCACAAAATTAGTCCATGCATGTCTACAAAGACCCACTAAATGGTGACAATAGTTCTTACACCATAGCGACATTCAATGTGAGCAACAACTCCAAACCTACATGAGAGCTATTTGTGATTTGTGTACCTCCTTGCAACAAAAGGGGTCCTTCAACTTTGTCTAGTTCAAGGATCCCTTTGTTGTAAGGATACCATCACCTATGCCTCTTAAGAAATGTTTTGTGGTTAGAGTGCCCCCTCCCATTGCAATCGAAACCACAACTACCAATGAACAATGTTCCCCTGTGGTAGCTAACACAACAACTTCCTCACATACCAACCATAAGAAATCACCAAGTAAACAATGTAAGAAGTTTGTGTTGAAGCCTAAGAAAAAAGAAAACAAGTAGGCTAAGGCATGGAAGGAGGTGGGCTCATTGAAGCTCACTCCTATCTCATCCATTCCCATGAGCTCTAACACTTAGGCTACTTCAACCAGTCAACCAAGAAAGTACCTCAAGCTGGAAGGGATGGGGAAAGATGCCAATCCATAACCATTAAAACATGAAGTTTGCATTTTGGGATGCATGGAGGAAGTCAAGACCAAAAGGAATGAGAAGCCAACAACTAATGACAATGACTTCATCAATGCTATGGAACATATAAAGTAGTCGTTGAAACAGAAGCATACTTCCCTTAGCTTGTATGACTTGGTGATGACTTCTACTGCTTATTTTGAGGTCCTAGTAAAAATGTTAACTTCCATTCTTGTTAGTGAGGATATCCCTACTAGTGAAGAGTCCATTCACGTGGTGATGATACCACCTTGACCAAGGGAAGAAACGAAGTCAACGACACTAGTGTTTTGAGATAGCAATATTAAAACCAATCCCCAAGATGGTGAGACACTGAATGCCCCTCTCCATAACAATAAGAGTGGGGTAATACAAGGTACATAGGGTGCACATGGATCATAGGGTAGCCACTAATGTTATACCCTATACCAATGTTGAACATTTGGACTTAACAGAACACATGCAACATACCTCAACTTCTACTCTTAAGTCTTTTAATGGATCTCAGGTTGTAATTAAAGGCTCAATCTCTTTGGACTTCATAGTGGGGGAACAATTCCCCACAATAGCCAATTTCTTTGTGGTGGAAGAGACACCATGATTCAATCTCATCCCAGGAAGGCCTTGGCTTGCTTAATTATGAGTTGTTTCCTCACCCATCCACCAAGAAACTCACCTACTTTACGAGGGAGGTAAAATAATTATCCATGGTAACAATGCAATTCCCTTGATAGTCAACAATGTTGACATCGAATAAGGGTCTGAAGTGGAGTTTCAGGAAGAAACTCCTATTGTCAATAACGAAGTCCAAAGGCCCAATAGAGTGAAAGAGGCCAAATCCAATAAAAATGGAACCTTGGATGCACCATGGGAAGAGCTTCCCCTTCAACATGATTAGTGAGGGGAATGGAGAATACAAGATCATGTAATGTAGACCCTACACCTTTCCTAATCTTTCAAAGATTAGGAAACACTTTCATGATTGATGTATGCTTCCTATTTCCTCATCCTTATGCCCACAATTGTATAACCTTTCTTTTTAATATCTTAGCTTAGTTTAAACATTATTTACATGCACCACTTTACATTATCATGTTTTGCCTTATTTTAACTTTATGTTGCATGTAGCCTATAGTTCATCCTTGTTTATAGTTTACCTTTTTATGCCTTTTCTATTTTAAAAATTAAATCCTAAAAATACCATAAAAAAATTTTAAAACATAAAACTTACAAAAAGTTTTCTTTCAATGTATTGGCCTACCATGGCCTAAAACTTACAACACATCGTGGCCTGCCATGGCCTAAAATTGACAACACCTTTATGACCTATTTATGTTTTATCTATGTTAATACCTTAGTTGGCATTTTGGCCTAGTTAATTTGCATTTTTTTACCTTACCAAGTATTACATTATGATCACATGATTTAACCAATGTAGCCCAACATAGCCTCATAACATGAATAAAACATGAAATGTATAAGATGCATAAAACTTAAATTGCTAGAACATATAAACAAAATGAAAAACATATAAATGAAATTAAAAATAATAATGATAACCAAAATGTCCATAACCTGTAGCCATAGTCACATAGTGTGACAAGAGTTTAATCATCAAATGACATAAAAAATAAATAGAAGTTCAATAGCTAGATCTACACTATGTAATAATAACATAAAAAAAATAATCATCTAGTATGTAAACAATGGCTAGAAGTAGCCACAAGAGCATCAACAACACAAATAAACAAAAGACATGATCCAAGTAATGGAACTAAGGTGCAACTAGAGGGGGGTGGAGGAGCATCTCCAATGTGATCACCACTAGGGCCATTGTCATCACCTGGTACCTATACCAATCATAACAACAAAAGTCTAATTAGTAATCAACACAACAAGAAACTAAATTATAATTTAAACCAAGCTAAAATATGCTTAACTAATTAATAATAAGCAAACCTGGGAAGATTCAAGAGCAACATCCTTTATGGGGAAGCTTTGAAGACCAATCTCTAGACAATGGAGAATTTGGTCTTCGATCATGGGGACCAAATCCAATTCTCCAAGATTAATGTTGGTTAAGATGTTGCTCTCATCAACATTAGTCGATGTGGATGGCTCTTAGAAAAATGTAGCAATAGTCACATCCATGAATGTTGTAGTAACCTAAGGAGTTGGAGAATCAGCCACCACCAAAGAGCTTTCAAATAGTTTCAAGGCATCTTTGGCATTGATTCCTTTCATGAACAACTCTAACTTGCGATGCTCGATTGACTCCTCTTGTAGCCACTTGAGGTAGCTCTCCCGTTTAGCCTTGTACTTTTTTTTATGGTCGTTTTGTACCTAGCCCCACTTAAGGACCCAAGCATAATAGTCTATCCACTCCTTGGCCTTACAAACCACTAAGTCCATCTATAACTTTTGCTCCGCAAGGCTCCTACCAAGGGCAAGCTTGCCATGGATGGCATTCTAATACTGTGCCCATTTGATCTCTTTGGTTTGCAAGGAGTTGCTATTAGCCACTTGGGCATCCACAAACTCCTTACGGTCCTTGAGATTTTTAATCTCCTCTATGTGCTTCTTATTTTCCCTTTCCAACACTATAACTCACTCTCATAGAAACTCATTGGAATGTTGGCATTCCCATGAAGTTCTAGCACATGGGAGTGCACATTCAGTGGCACTTTCATATAATCTTTTGGAACATTTTCCACTTCAAATGGCAGGCTAGGAAGTTCATTGATCTTAATAGCACGGTTGAAATCCCATCCAACCTTTGAAATTGCAAGGAACACAACCAAAGAGGAACACATAAAACCATGTAAACAACATATAACAAAATGACCAAAAAAACACTTCAAACTGCTAAGACAATATAACCATACAACCCACATAAAACAAAAACACATAAATAATAAAAACTAGTACAAGCAAAATAAGCTAAAGTTCTTACCAACATTGAGAGCAATTGCAACCGATCAATCATGTCTTCGATCATCCCTCACATGAACTTTGTTTTGTCTAGATTCTCTACTCATGGTTTCATGCGAAATGTAGACCTGGAAGCACCTAGTTGAGGTTCAGGAGCTACAACAAGCATGACCATAGTTTAATGATCAAAACTAGGTTCAAACATGATTTTATAACATTGAACATGTAAAATGAAATTCATAAGTACCTGGAAGAGCATCTGGGAGGAGAATAACGGGAGGTTTACCTAGCTGTGAATTGTCAAATAGAGTATCAAAGGCATTCAATGTGGCATTGGATAGCCCCTCATCCTCATGCTATTGTAGCACTTCCTCTTCTAGGTATTTTTGTTCTAACTTTATAGTAGCTACTTACGCTGCTAGTTTTTGTTGTTTACCTACAAGAACAAGGAAGACAAAACATAAAATAACTTAGCATATTTTTTTCTAACACAAAGATGACAACATGACCATATAACATAAATGTAAAGTAACTTAAATGAAAATGCAAATAAAACATACCTGCAATCATATGCTATGCGTGGCCAAGTCTAACCATAAGCCTCCTCTACGATGGCTGCTTAACAACTAGTGCTTCCTCCTCAACCATAGGCCTATTTAAATTTGCTCTAGCTACCATGGCAGCTTCAACACATAACTCATTGGTCTTTAGAACATTCCTACAAACAACTTGGGGTTCCATCCCCATGCTGTTAGGTGAAGGACAATGCCTACCACTAAAGTGCTTAGTGGTAACAGATAGTGAGTTCCCAACATCCTTTAGTGGGTTTTGAGCTTGCATGGTTTGAAAAATGTGCTTCCCCCAAGGCATAGAGAGTTGGGATGGATCTTGACTTACCCATTGTTGATCCTTCCTTACCACTAGGAACTCCACGAACCTCTTTAGATATGCCGTGAAAAATGCAAAGTGCATATGACATATTGTACCAAGGTTGTCTTGGAGTTTCAAGATCTCTCCTCATAGCCTACATACCAAATGAGCGACCCAGTTGAATTGAGCATCCTCAGTGATAACCTTTTTCATGGTCCATGCTTGTTCAATGCCTAGGACCTTCTTTTGTGACAACAACTTTGGGAACACCTAGGACCAAAACAATGGGGTACAACTTGTTTGTCTCTACTACTAGGTAATGGTCTAGAGTCAATCTAGAGTGGCGATGACGAATGTTTAAACATGCTTCCACTTCATCCCTGTGGCCCACCTCTTTCCCTAGTTTGGTGGCCACCTTCATGGCCTCATGAGTGATGCCAAAGAGGTTGCTCAAGGTAGATATTGATGGCCAATGTGACAAGGCACAACATGGACCTGAGTGATGAATCTTTTCACTTTATTAAAGGAGTTGATGATGGTCACCATCTCACGGATAAGGATGACTGGGATTGGGGCCATGAAAAAGTTAAGCACACCTATGTTGGCAATCCTCACTTGGATGTCTCTAGGCGCATGATTGGCCAACCAATGCTACCCTGGGTCCACCTCACCAACTCTGAGTGTTGAATATATATTTCAAAGAAACAATTCTTTCCCCTTACTACAGATTAGTTTATTTTATTTTTACAAGAAAACATTTGTTAAAAGTGGTTCGAATGCTAAAATATCACGTAATTGAGAGAACTCAAGGGAGAAACTATAGCAGAACCCAACGTGGTGGTGATGCATGGCTGGTGAAAATCTATGGATATGCTTCAACTTATATATATTGAAGAACATCATGGAAGTTCGAGGTTGATTTCTTCCGGTTTACTTTGGCGGAAGGGTTTTGTAAGGATAGAGGATTTAATACTCAAATTGTGCCCATGCATATGGCATATACCCGGAAGCATTTTTTAACCCTGTTCGCATGATTTATAAGTATTCTCTTATGTACGTTATTAATTTTTTCCTTTCTCTTTGTCTGTACTTCTTTTCATTGTTGTTGTATTCTTAAGTTTGCAGGCCAGTTTTCTTTTGCAATTTCAGATTATAGATTTGTTTCTCAGAAAGTGGTAACCTGCAGAATACACAATGGAGCTTTTATAGCAGTGTTTGCTATCTGAAAGATTAATCCATCGACTCACTATAGCCTACAATCCACAATATTGGTATCGTAGAAATTAAGATAGGACTATAACAAAAATTGGATAGAAGTTGTTAGAAGAACATGTATAGGGGCGACACTACTCTTAATAAATATCCGACAAATAAGATTTGGAAGAACTGCAAAGTGGATCAAATGGTTACCTGGTTGTCTTGTGCAAAAGCTAGCTCGTTCAAGGTAACCCTAATGCCTTTTTTATATTCCTATGTAATTTTTCTAAATTATTATGTTGTTTATATCTCTTGGGATGTACACTTATATTGACTATGTGATCAGTGCACTATTTAATTATCATGTTGGTTATATTTCTTCCATATACACATATCTAATTATCACTTTGATTAGATATAATCTTTTCTTTGAAGTGTATACTTTGAAGAAAAGGTTATTTGATTTAGAAGCAAACCCTAAGGATGTGGAGGTGTAAAATTAATAAGTTTTTCACTTAATCAAGGTTTTTGTAGGACTAAAAGTAATTGTTAAATTTAAAATTTTGATTATATGAACTTCAAGGATAAATAGCGAATATAGTATTTTGTAGAATTTTGATTAGAGTATAGGCACGAACATGATAATGACATTAGCATAATGTAGGGATTCCAAGACATATAGTATTTCTGCTGTAAATTTTTATAAAATTAAATATTGATATTACTTAGCAAGTTTTTCTTAAGCTTGCATTATCATAGGATTAAAAGTGGAAGATGGATTCAACTCCCTTGAGATGAGTAGACCCATAGGTTGTGCAGTTCAAGAACCCTAGAGGATGGGTTGCATGTGTGTTTGTGTGTGTGTGTGTTGCAATTACCCAATTGAGAGACAACATTATAATGTTACAAAGAAAAAAAAACTCATATAATTTGTTTTTGTTGCTACTATTAGTGCTTGATCAACTTGTAGAGTCTATTTTTATTTTTTATGAAAATATAATACGTATCAATAGATCCTATGGGTCTTTGAATGTAATAAAGCTTTAAAATAGATGTTGCTTAAATAATCCATAAATCCATGTGCATCATTTTAAAAGAAAAGTAAATAGATGCAACACCTTTTATTAATTAATATGGAAATTAGAAAAATATGGAACCATGACTCTCCCTAGAGTTATCTTCATGTGGTACCAAGTCCCTTAGAGGCAATCCAACATTACCACCATGGTTAGGCCAAATTAACCAAAGGAGTGGTAAAGCCCTTCTTGTCCTACCTCATTTGACTTTTGTTACTTGCTATTATTACTAGCTATGTGATTCCATGCATAGCATAACCTCTTTGTTATTGGCCTTTAAATGCTACAAGTCAAACCCCCAAAGGTACCACAAATGGTTATATCCCTTTAAAACAAGGTGTTCATTTCAAATGAGGACTTAATTACAATAATCACATTATAATTTTACAACTCCACCATTGATCATGAATGAGGGTGTTACAACTAAAAGCCTTAGTGGAACAACAAAATGCTATGGAAGATATACAACAAACTTTCATTTAGAATCGAGAAGTGATCTCTAAAAGGATGCATGAAGATAAAGAAATGCTAAAGAAGCAAAATATTTTGATGAATGAATAGGTAATGATGGATCAACATAATAGTGACTTTGAAAATCTCTTTCATACAATAAACATCATAGCTTTATATTAAAAGGCTATGTTTGATCGACTAAAAACTATGATTACCCAACAACAAATAGCAATAGAATGGGTTATAGAACAAAAAATAATAGATAAAATTTGAACTCTAAATCAAAGCAAGAAACAATATGTAATATGATTAGTAGGTAGAAAATAATTATTGAAATAATTTTTCAGCATGTTGAAGATTTCTATGACTTGGTGAAAGAACAAGAAGAGAAAAGAGAAAGAGCTTTAAATCTTTGATTTGCTGAAAATCTTGAAAGGCCAAAAGAAAATTTAGTTCAAGGTGTTCATGATATCATAAAAGGTGCAATGCATAATGCAATCTCACCTAATATAATCTTGGATGCTTATTGCATGAGATTTAAAGATGATAAACCACATCATATTATTGTGGAATTTAGTGATCCAACTACTTGACAAAACATTTGACATAATAGTAGCAACTTAAAAGGAGAAATATTATGTAAATGAAGATCTCACCAAAAGAAGAAAGAAAGAAAAAGAAGCAAGATTATAAATAAAATGGAAGAATGGAAAAAAGTAAAAGAAACACAAAGGATAAGATAGCTTTTTAAAATGCATATGCTTTTTTTTTTGAGAAATGATTAGGATTTATTAAAAGTAGAGAAAAGTATGTACAATCTACCTAGCACTAGACACAAGAACAACACCTATTGGCAACCTAAGCCAACCCTTGTCAAGGCACCGCCCAACTCAACAAAAGGCCTCCCTCCAAATCCTCATCCTAGTTGTCGCCTCCCTATGACACACAAAATCCCAAGGCATAGCACTCTTACAAGTTCTATGCAAAACTTGAAAACATTAAACTTAGCTTGCTCTGTCCATCCCTACTTGGTAAAAAACTGACCAAAATCTAAACAACATAGACACTTGACCCTCCGTGCAAGATTCAGCAGGGTATGCTCTTGTGAATTTATCCTCCGCTCCTCCTCCTCCCATAGCCCCTGCTTGCATCCTTCTTGGTCATCCTTGCACATAGCTTGCTTGCCTCCTTGTGCATCTGTTGGTTGTTCCCTCTCTCATGGTTTCCCTTCTATTTGTGTTTGTGCATCCATCATGCCTTCCCTCATCTGCTAACTTGTCTTTGCTCGTCTTGCAATGTTCCAATTGATTAGGTCCTATAGCTTAGCCTTCTAGCGCACAACAAGCATTGTTATCTGTTGCACATATGAAACCCATCGTGCCTCCCCTTCTACCTCTACCTTTGCTCACATCCACCCTGCTACTTCAATTCTAGTCCTCTACACAAGGGTTTCAAGCTCACTTCGCATCATAGTAATAGCTAGTTCCTGTTTTCCCTGTGTTGCCTCCTCCTTGCCCTCCTCCTCATGAGGGCTTGTTTTCTCCCCCTCTGTCATCCCTCTTGAATTCCATCCCCCTCTTGCCTTTCTCATTTGTCCACCATCTATATGATACTAGAGCCATTGCCTATGATACATCCTCTATGGCTTCTAACTTAGCACCTTTGGAGGAATCAGTGTCTTGGCCCTCTAAAATGCAAGAATCAAATTCGAGTATCTACTAGGCCCCCTCTTCCCTAGAAACTCTAGCAAGAAGTTAGGGATATTCACCTACCTACCCATCTTCAAGCACCAAAGAAACATAAAATGGACCTCCACCAACCTATTCAAACTACCTAACTACATCAAGAATTTATCAACTAACATTGTTGTTGCTTGCCAAAGCCATGGTAGTATAGACCTAAGAACATGCCTAGTTGCCATCTTTAGAATTCCTTACTCAAAAAATTCCACATCATACTAGTAGCTATGAAGCACCGACGAAATCACCTCTCCCTCCATTGGCATTCCCAACACCACCACCATAGTAGGCTTTGTTAGCTGAATCATTCTTCCTTTGAACGTCATTACCACCCTCTCCCAATTTTCAAAAAAGGCACCATCCACTAGATCGAGTATCCCCTTGAGATGCACTAGCAACTGGTCCCATCTCACCTGCGTGATCAACTACCAAATTTCCTCATCTTTCTGAAACTCAACCATCAATAGCTCATAATACCGCACCTATCCCATGCTCCAGAGGCCTCCTACCACAATCGAATTCTAGCCATAACAGCTAAATCTAGCAATAGCAGCCTTTGACCTTGGAAAATCACTACTTTTGTAGCTTCCAGGCTACCCAAAGCACAAAAATATCCTTTGAATCTCCTGTAACTTTATATGGTGACACTAGTCTAGCCACCTATCATGTGTCCAACATGTATTTGTAGCGGTATATAAAATGATCAATTGTTTTCAAGCCTGCTCCACACATCAGGCAAAGAGGCTCCATGTTAAGCCCCCATACTCTTAATAAATCTCATCGAAAGCAATATGTGAGCAATCAACCACATGAAAACCTTCACCTTCTCAGGGAGTCTACCATGTCATATAGCTTGCCAACCATTACTCTACGAAAATTGAACCTTCATAATTTCTCTGGGATGCCTCCCTAGCAGTCCACAATTCCTCATCTCTTGTGCATGTTGGTATAGGGTAGACCACATTGATGATCATCTAGTATCGGGTTCCCATTGTTGATATTTGCACTGCACCTGCCCTCCTTTCCAACTCAACATTTAGTTCACCAATCTTTGCATTCCCAAATTAATCTCATCTTTGAAATTTAGCATCTTGATCCCTCTTGCCTACTTAGGCTTAGTTGTGTTTGCCCAACGAACTAGATGCATTTTGTTCCCTCCCTTTCCCCCTAACTAGAACAATTTCCAAATAATTTGGTCAATTTTTTGGATCACTCCAAAAGGAGGAAATTCTAGGGATGTAATGAATCTAGTCATTGCCATTAGAACCAACGAATCCAATAGAATCTTTCCCTTTCTGATAAAGAAACCAGTTCATCCAATGTCTTATTTTTCTTTGTATCTTCTACACTAGGGGTTCTGATGTCTAGCGCCATTTCCACACAAAAACTAGCATGCCTAAGTATGTATTCTTTATTAACCCAGATAAAATGCCCAGAATTTGATGCAACATTCCTTTCACTAGTTCCTACACATTTAACATTTGTATCATCAATTTTTCTTTGTTGATTTCCAACCCCATTTCTTGTGCAATCCTACCTAGAGCCCTGTTGAAGGCCAATGCTTGTCGAGTAGTAGCTCATGAAAATAGTATGGTGTCATTCGCATAGTGCTCCACCATACAGTGTACACTTTCCATGATTATTTCCTCCATTCCTTTAGACATGCAATAGTTCTAAAATGTTTCCATCACTAGTATAAATAGAAGTGGTGAAAGCATATCCCCTTGCCTGAGTCCTCTCCCTATCCCCATCAACCCCAATAAATGGCCATTAATATCAAATGAACACCACCCTGATTCTTGAAGGTGTATACACAAATTAATAAGCCTTGGGTCAAATCCGTTACGTAACATGATTTCTTTTAAGGCCTCCTAACTAATTGTGTCATAGGCCTTTGCAATGTCTAGTTAAATGCTAATGCCTAGAAATCCAATTCAATGGAGTGAGTGTAGTGCCTCTTGGAAAAGAATAACTTGATCTTATAGAAACCATCCATTCACAAAACTAGTTTGATTTTCTCCCATAAATCTAGCCATGAGTGAAGTAATCTGTTGCACAATCATCTTGGCAAACAAGCATATTGCAAACCTGATGAGATGCGATTTGCATGTGTCATGATATCGAGTACGCAATATCGAGGTCGTTGCAATATTGCATCCCATGCGATATCACATACGCGATATCGCGGTCCGCTGCCAAATCTATAAATAAGAGGCGGCACTCCCCTTATTTCCCATCCTAGGCTTAAACTAGGGAAACTCTGGTAGTTTGATCACTCTAGAGATAGAATATTTTCCATGTGCCTGCAGTAGGAGTCCCCAAGTGAACGGATCTTTATTCGAGTAGCTTTGTGGATAAAGACGAGCTTTGTGGATAAACCTTGCAGTGCATGAAATAGGTTTATTACATGTTATTTCCTACCTGTTATTTATTACCTGCATTAGCGTGGCATGAGTATGACTTGATTATGAGCATTGACGAATGTGTATGGCTAATTAAGGAATCGTCTGCTCATCGCGATTAGTCTCTGTTACCCTCAACTCCTAGAACACGGGATGAGTACGACTTGATTACAAGCATCTATGGATGTGTACGACTAGTCAAGGAATTGGCTGCTCATCACGTTTAGGCTAGTTAAGTGCCTCAGTACGACCACTTCGAGCATGTGCGTTACGTGTGGTGATCCCAGTAACGATTAGCGTTTGGTAGCCACAGTTGCATAGTTCAGGGTGTGTACGGTAAGTGGGAACGGATGCTGATGCTAGTTAATTTAGACTTAGTCCTTAGTTAGAGTTAGTTAGCTTTCTCAACCCTTCACCTCATAGCATAGGAGAAAAACCAGAAAAGACCATAAACATCATATACCTCGGACTTACTTAACCATACACCGTGACAACAACAAGTAAGTCTAGGAAGACAATGAATGATTAACCCCAAGTGTTCCATGGGGCGTTTAGGCATTTAGTCTGCGGAGTTCAACCAGATCGCGCATGTTACACTCGTTTCGTATGGTTGAGTGTAGGGGTACCTCGCCACTCATCATTGGCACCGTTGCTGGGGAATAATTGTTTGTACGCCAAATAGAACATAAGGGATATCACTCACATCATTGTGAGCCTTAACGAACCTTCGGGTTAATCAAAAGATAAAAATTATATAACGGTGAAATAGCACATCGACAAAAATGGCTTCTTCTCATAAGAGCAACTCACCACCTAAGGATCATACACGAGATAGTCGGCAACATAAAAAACATAACCCAAATCAGCCAAGTCCTAAACAATATAAGATGACATATACTCATCCCGATGGGTATATCCCTAATTTTACTTTTATCCTCCATCAAGACGAATAGCTGTGATGGAGAGATTTGCAAGGTAACATCGTGTTACCCGCAGACCGATTAGTTCCTAACATGCTTTTTCGTGCCTTGGCACAAATTGGCATGCAAGAATTATTTACTGAATACGTTGCGGATGATTTTGACATGAGGGATTATTATCCCACAGATGCCCAACGTATGAGGGACTTAAGGCATGAGAGTCAACATACTTTTCTAAAGGACAAAGCCCTGCACATCCTTAGCGAAATAGGAGATGAGGAACCCCTTATCACGGGTTCTTTAACAAATGGTTTTTCCCCTCCTAACGATGGTGAGGAGGAAGGGTATCAGAACCTATGATCAACGATACATATCCCTGGTTCTGATGCCCGTGAACACCAGCTGTTCACAAAGGGAAAAACCACTCATGCTAAGGACGAGCACTTAGATCGTCACCAAGATCAGGGCCATAGCAGCCGAAGAGAAGGTAAGAAACATCGTCATGACGATGGTTTCCCTTCTTCTTCCCCTTCTTCACATCACTCACCCTCTCCTTCCACATCTAGGCGCAGCCACCATGAACATAAAGGTGAGGATAAAGGTAAGAAGGACGAAAGACCTCGGTGTGAAAGTCGAGAGAGAGGACAAGGGCAAGGACATAGGGAAAGTAGGAAACAACGCAAACATCATAGGCGTCATGAAAGAGATGATCATGACGAGCCCCTACTCACAACCTGAAGTATGCTTGACATAACGGAGGCAGTTAGGATTCCCACAAGGCATTTAAAAGACAGTTGGATCAGGCATTTAGACATGAACAACATCCCACGATTTGAAGGGGGATACAATGCTGATCCGCAAAATCATTTACAAGCATTCCACGATGCCTATGCCTTGCAGAATATAGAAAATGAGTGGCAAAAACTTAAGTTGTTCCCAAGGACACTCATCAAGGAAGCAGAGAGCTAGTACCGGTCCTTAGAACCAGAAACCATTAGGAGGTTGAGTACGATGCTAGAACTGTTCAACGAAAAGTATCAAACGTACTCCAGAGTGTCCAATTTGCGTAAGCAGTTCTAAGGCTAGAAGCAAGGTCATCACGAATCCTTGGATGCTGCCATGGCCCACTACTACACATTGTTACATTGTTGCTCAGGCCATGGGTATGCTCATTAGGATCAACTTTGCAACATCATGGATGGGCTAAGGCATGAAACTCGGAGAACCCTTAGGACTTACGCCCAAGGGCGACTATCAAAACTTAGAGCCCATGAAGTTCAAAGCTTGTTGGAGCAAGTAGCAAATGAAGAAGGTGAGCTATGTAAAAGGGAAAGTGTGGAAGAGTACAACCGAGATCCCTCTCTTCAAAAGAAGGGAGTGAAATTTTGTGATGAAGAGGATGAGTCACTAATCGAAGAGTTGGTGAACAGGAAAACCTTGCTAATCCAAAAGTTAACA
>MNCI01015499.1:1831212-1880861 GCA_015680685.1 Gnetum montanum
TCATACATGGGGAAGCAGTCACTCCCATCATTTCATCGCACACAGACACGGACCAAGGCTCCGAGGTTGAACTCGACAAGCCTAGTCAAGAGGACTCAGACAAAATGCAACTAGTAGGTGATAAACTTTTGAACACGGAACAAGAGCCTAAAACCGAAACAATGACAGACACCCAAACACTTGACAATATTAATACCGAAAGTACACCATCGGACGTCTCCTAGACTGAATTACCGTTCAACGTGATCAGCGAAGGAGACGCTGAATACAAAATCATACCGACTAATGCACCCCCTGACATAAAAATAAAGAAGATCAAAAAATAGTTAAAATAAACTGCACCCCAAGTCCGAAACGACGTTAAACTACATCTAGTCCGAAATGACGTTAAACTATCATGTTCGCAATGACGTTAAACTAGCCACGGTCAGAGATGACCGGTCAACCGAAGCACTTACTCATTTTGTCTAAGACATCACTTGTTTACAATCGTGCCCGAAACGGCCTTAAACTAGCGCGTAGGGGCTCGAAATGGCCTTACACTAGCGCGTATCTTGTTTCCTTTTTACGTACCGTTTATTGTCACTTCAATGCATTACATTTAAAACAGAAAGACAAAGCCAAAAACAGTTAATATCGTGTCGTGTATACTTCCAGATTGAAAACAAAACAAAAAAAATATTTTATTCATGCCACATTTTACAGTCGTTCCTGTTGTGTTCAACATTTGTCAATTACAATTCCTGTATCAAATAGCAAAAACCACAAAAAACTAAAAACGCTAAACGTCTGGGACAAGAGGATTATCTCCTTTAGAGCCACCAGTGTCAGGGGCTCCTGCTCCACTGGGGCCAGCCTCGTGAGTATCATCACCACCTTCTTTCTGAAAACGCCAAAACAAAAAAAATAATAAACAACCAACATAAGCATAAGCCGGCGTTAAAATTTAGCGTCATTCGATAAAATAACCTTCTAAGGACAGAGCGCTTACCATAGGAGATCCCCCTAAGCCGAACTCAAGCTGACGGAGGATTTCTTCCTCTGAAACACTAGCCCAATCTATTCCATCCAAGCCTAAGTTTGCCCGGCGTATACGCCGTCACAAAAAAACAGAACTTATGCCTATGACAAACACGCCGACGAAATTTTGCGCTAACACGACGCGGAAAACTATTCACGCTAGAAACACTGAACACCGTCTACGCTGCAGAGATTACACTACGCTGAAAACCCTCGTAAACCCGCTACGCTCGGCGTATATGCCGGGATCGTCTACGCTAGAAAGCACAAACAAAAATAGAAGCAGGGATCAAGGCTTACCTTTGGGATGTCACGGGCCACGTCGGCACCTTCGGCCTAGGCAGGCCCTGCAGCATGGCCTCCATCTCTTCGGCGAAGGTTAAGGCAGGACCCTTCCTCCCCTGACCCTCCACTTCCTTGCCCTTGCCCATTTCAGAGCGTCTACGCTAGCGATCCGCGTTCACGCTGAGTAACTATACGCTGGCGTTAAGAAGTTTAAGCCTCGGCTTCTACGCTCAGGTTCAACCTTCGGCGTCTACGCTCAAGTTCTAGTTTACGCTTACACTAGGGTATGGTGGTTTACGCTTACGCTTTAGCAGTTGTACGCTTACTTTCACACTCGCTCGGGTTACGCTCTACGCTGTCGCTTTCAAAACAGAAAACAAATGGACCCCCCTTCCCTTTATATAGCGCCCGATGACACTGACGCTGACGCCACCGCCGCTTACGCCGCTGTTGCCTCGTTTTCGCCTTTTTTGTGTTTCTTGCCTATTTTTCACCAAAATCTGTCCAAAACGATAAAATTTAATGAAAAATTCATTAAAAACAGGGATTATTACGTCCTGGTTCCTCCACGGACCACGTTTTACACGTTTAAGCTGGTTTAAACAGCCATTGGCCCGGTACAGCCTTAAACTGCCATTTCCCCATCCGCCCATTGCCCGGTAAGGCATTAAACTGCCGCCCATTGGCCCGGTACGGCCTTAAACTACCGCTCACTGCCCGGTAAGGCATAAAACTGCCATACGTCTAGGTGTGACGATAATCCACCGTTATACACGTACACATAGTCTAAAATCGTCAAAAGACACGGAAAAATCCCTTTGCTCATGCAACTCTCAGTTTATTGGTAGGGATAAGCTCAATGGACTGCCAGCACTTAACCGCACCGTTAACCATCGACGGACCACACGGCACCATTACACGGGAATTTGACATAAACTTCATCAACTCAAGTCCACTAATGGACGACGCGGTCATAGCCTCAACACAACAAACAATAGACGACTATGGAGGCATGACGAAATTTCTTGACATAGAGGCCGAAAACATCACCGAAGATTCGTTAGCTGAAACACCCATTACAATGCCCGATGGGGAAATCAAAATATTAAAATTAAGTACACTACTAAAACCACACTTGGCACAAGACATCCAAAATGTACTTAGGGAAAACATGAAAGCATTCGCTTGGTCTTATACGGACATGCCTGGGCTAGATCCTAGAATTGTCCAACACAACATTATTTTGGACCCCAAACTGAGACCGATAAAACAGAAAGCACGAAAAGTTAGACCTAAGGTGGCATTGGTAGTCCGCAATGAGATCACCAAGCTTTATCAAGCTGGTTTCATTCGGGCTGTTGATTACGCCGAATGGGTATCCAACATGGTCATTGTCCCGAAGAAAAATGGAAGCATTCGCTTATGCATCGACTTCCGAGATCTAAACGTAGTAACCATAAAAGACGACTTTCCCTTACCCAGCATCGATCAACTCGTTGACTCGACTACCGGACATGCCTTACTGTCTTTTATGGATGGTTTTTTGGGATACAACTAGATACGCATCAACCCTGAACATCAACTTCGAACAACCTTCATGACCCCATGGGGAACTTTTTGTTACACAATGATGCCCTTTGGTCTCAAGAACGCTGGGGCCACTTATCAAAGAGCCATGACGTTTATCTTTAGCGATTATATGTTACGATCGCTCAATGACTATGTGGATGACATCGTGGTTAAGTCAAAAACAACCGAGCAACATGTACAAGAGCTCGACTTAGTCCTAAAGCATTGTTTAAAATATGAACTAAGACTTAACCCGAAAAAATGCATCTTCGGTGTCAAAACAGGTAAAATGCTTGGATTCATAGCTTCAGAAGTAGGGATACGAGTGGACCCCGATAAGATTAAGGCCATTACTAACCTGAAACCACCCAGTAACCTTACCGAACTTCGAGGTCTACAAGGTAGATTGCAGTTCATCAGGCATTTCGTAGAAAAATTAACAGACAGACTAAAACCTATGAACCACCTGTTACGTAAAAATGTCCATTTTGAATGGACTCCATAGTGCCAGGAAGCGTTCGAAAACATCAAAACAGCACTTGCCCCACTACCTACGGTCTACCCACCCCAAAACAACAAACCGTTTTACATCTACCTTGCCACTTCAGAATCGTCCATCGCGTCTATGCTCTGCCAGAAACGAGATGACGGAATTGAAGTCCCTGTATATTACTTGAGCCATGCCTTAGTTGCCCATGAAAAGAAGTACAACGACGTGGAGAGGTCATGCTTAGCTTTGGTCTTTTCTCTAAGAAAATGGCGACATTACCTCTTCCGTAATCAAGTTTACATAATCTGTAAGGACAATGTACTGAGAGCTATAAGAGGAAACATATACGAAACGAGTCAAATAGCCCGATGGAAAGCCATGATAGCTGAGTTCGACCTGTACTACGTAGCACAATCATCAGTCAAAGGTCAAGCCCTAGCGAATCAAATGGCCGCATCACCAACGCATGACCAAGCAACCATAGAGCCTGAATTCCCAGATGAAAGTATAAGCGCAATAGACACGGTGGCTGATGACTACGATGCCATTTTAAACTTCGATGGAGCATCCACCTCTCGAGGAGGAAGTGCGGCCGCTGTCATCACTTATCCCTCCGAGGAGATCCAACCCTTTGCCTATCGCTTCAATTTTCACTATACTAACAACATAGCAGAGTACGAAGGTCTCCTTAGAGGTCTCGCAGCAGCACTGGCTTCGGACATCAAGCACCTGGTGGTCAGAGGGGATTCACAACTGGTCGTAAACCAAGTTACAGACATGTACACGTGAAAAGCCCAACATTTACAACCATACTGTGACTTGGCGAAACATTTAATGAAACAATTCGAAAACATTGATGTGCAACACGTCTCTCGAAACGATAACACCATCGCAGACGCTTTAGCCACACTAGCGTTAAATATATCGCCCGACATGTTCTATGCCTTGCCAAGCTCTGTAATCAACTGCGATGAACCAATAACCTCCGACACATTGCCGATCGCATCTGTTAGTACAATACGCGCGATAGAGTACCTTCTACGTGGCGAAGCCCCACGACATCTAAAAAATGCGCAAAAGGACGCCATATGAAAACGTTCTAGACAATACACCTTGGTAGGAGATACATTGTGTCGTCGATCTTACGAAGGTATATTGCTAACATGTGTGAGTAATACCGACGCCCAAACCATAGTTGATCAGGTACATGAAGGACTATGTGGAGGACACATAGCACCAAAAGCCATGGCCATGAAAATAAGATGCTTAGGCTATTATTGGCCACACATGGAATACGACTGCTCCTCCAAAGTCAAAACATGTAACATTTGTCAAAAACATAGTAACTTAATACATGTACCGCCAAACGAGTTGCACACAGCACAGATAACATGGCCTTTTCAGAAGTGGGGATTGGACCTCATTGGCCCGATAACACCTTCGTCTTCCGCAGGGTATACTTACATTATAACCGTCACAGAATACTTCACGAAGTGGGTAGAGGCTACTCCCCTTCGAAAAACTACATCCAAACACGTGTGCAATTTCATTCTCGAAAACATTGTAGCCCGCTTTGGTGTTCCCATGACAATCATCACTAACAACGGGCCGCAATTTAGCAGTGCCGAAACAAAAACCTTTTGTGGTAGTCTGGGGATCAAACACTCGTTTTCATCCCCTTATTATCCTCAGAGCAACGGGCAAGCAGAAGCAACAAATAAGACGATCATTACAATACTCAAGAAAATGCTCACCCAAAGCAAAAGGAAATGGCACGAGCAACTAATATACGCGTTATGGGCATACTGCACTACACACCGAACGTCAACAGGTAAAACTCCGTACAGTCTTGTTTACGGTTCAGAAGCTGTTTTACCTCTGGAATTGCAGGTACCATCTTTAAGGATCACACTCTCCGGACTCCTCAACGATGGTCAAAAAAATGATCTTCGCATCGTTGACCTCGACTCGGTGGAAGAAGAACGTGTACGCACGCTCGATCAGATCGAATGGTACCAAAAGTGACAACGACAGCGACATCGGCATGGCATCAACAAGCGCCTTATTCAAGAAGGCGACCTGGTCCTCCGAGCTGTTCGGGAACACCCGGACAAATTCTCCGCCAACTGGGAAGGGCCTTACGTGGTCATCGAAGCATTCGATAATGGCGCATTCAAACTAGCTGACACAGAAGGGAAAGAATTTGCCAATCCGATAAATCATCTGTACCTAAAACCGTTCTACGTTTGATCAGGTACGCGTCAAGTCCTGGAATCACGACTATAAACTGATACCACAGCTCGTCCTGGAATCATGACGATAAACTGATACCACAGAATCGTCCTGGGTCACGACTTAAAACTGACACCACAGTGTCCGCAATGACGATAAACTTGCATCCGTCCGGCACGACAGTAAACTGCCACCGTTACAACCGTCAGGGTCCGATAAGACTATAAACTAGCTTGTCTCTTCATAGTCCACCAAGACTTGAAACTGGCAATGTAACGTCCACCATGACGCTAAACAAGCAATGTCCAACGGGTTATGACATAAAACTAACCCATGATAGTCTGCCAAGACTATAAACTGGCAGGTTCACATCCAGCCCATCAATCCGCCGTTATGTTCATCCATCAGCTCCACTGCATCGCTCGCTATCAATCGCTCTTATCAGTTCTGCTGTCATTCCCATACAGCGCCTGCCATTCTTCCGCATCCCCGTGCCATCAGTCGCCATGTAAGTCTAAGCTCGTAAATCCATTCACGATTTTTTTTGGTCTCCTTGGAGTTATGTTTACAGGATGACACCCAGAGGTTTCGCACGAGAATGCATTCTGCCATTAGCAGCATGATGAGACAATGCTCGCAGCATACTTAACAAAGCTGGATCAAACCATTCACTAGTACATCTCCATTCACCGGCAACATCCCCTATCCATTCGCCAACACATTGCTCCCAACATTCCCCCGACACACCCAGCACATTTAAAACACTGTGCCACCTCAACATAATTGCAACACACAGCACCGCGCTCGAGCATGAATACAAAATCAAGGCAAATTTTCTTCAAAAAAAAAACGAGACCTCTGGCACTTCTCATACAAGCCCTAGGCGGGAAAGCCATTGTCTCGAAACCAAGTACTCATGTCCAAAACAGTCAAGAAGCATCTAGTTGCATGGCTTTGGCTCCCCGTCAACAGGTTCCCCTGCACATTACATGTGGGCCCTGTTCTTCCAAAGAATGTAACACATCCTCCCGTGGCTTTGGCCTCGACAACAAGTTCTCTTGACAACTAACCAAGAGCCTTGTTCTGCCAAAGAACGCACACCGCATGTCTGTACCCCGAGTCTACTGAATCCCGGCCATTGACAAGGATCAGCGTGCCACATACCCAAGCATCCCCTGTCCACAGCATGTTTTCTTGGGTAGTCACCAACCCCCGCGATCGTCTTCCTCTCAGCTACAAATTTCATCGTCCTGATCCCATGTACTATTGAACACGGTGTGATGACGTCTCGTCAAGTAGCAGCCAGCAAAGTCTTCGTCAAGTTGCTTGTGGTGTTTTGCACTTCTTTGTCGACGCTTCTTGGGTCGATTCCTCCAAGCGTCAACAAAGAGGGGCCAATGAAACACCACAAAATTCGGAGCTTAGTACTCATCCGACGCCAATTAGGTCCCTGAGACCCGCGGACGACCTCGGCTACATGAGTTGTCATACATGGTACTTTCGGAGCTCGAAATGCTTGGTTTTTACTAAGTATTTTGTGCTAGCGTACACGCCTAGCGTATACGTCCAGCGTATTCGCCCCAGTTCACACTTGCAGCGTATGCACCCAACACCTCCGCGTATACATCCAGCGTATACGCTCGACTCTCTGGTGTGCGCGCCCGGGTACTGCAGGTGCACACGCTCGACGACAAGACTTCCAATGACAGCATGAAGATAACACCGAAGAGCAAGGATTGAAGCAAGTGGCAGCCTTCAGCGTATACGCTCAGCATCCATCAGCGTATACGCCCAGCATCCATCAGTGTATACGCCTAGCACAGCACCCAGTTCACACGCCCAGCTCATTCAGCATATACGCCCAGCGTACACGCTGACCTGATACAGCGTATACGCCCGGTAGATGTAATATTTTGTACATTTGTAAATTGTATGCACCCGGTCAACGCGCCACGTGTCTCCCATCCCGAGTCTAGCGTAACAACCGGTATAAAACCCCCATTTTCCCACTTCATTCAGACGGTGGGCAAAATCCCGGAGCACACCAGAGAACATTTACGCTGCGCAAAAGAGCTGAAAACCTTCTTACGCTGGGAAGCCCTGCACGCTGCGGATCTAGTCTCTTATGCTCCACTCGCCTTGCAAACCGACCGAGTCATCCCTGTGTACGCCGGGGCTTTTCATCCGCCTTGTGTTCCCACACAACTGCATTAGACCGGTGCACTGTACTTTGACTCTGTAATACCATTGTTTCATTTGCTGCATAAGTTCTTTTACAGTTTTATGTCAATTTGGCCCACACATCGTTTACGCCTGTTCACCCTCGCGCTCCGTTTGCATCTGTTTTGCGCTTTGTTTACGCTTGCATGCCGTTTACGCATAACCCAGTGTATAGCATTTTGCGTACGCGCGGTGAAATCCTTGTCTGATCCACGTGCGGACCACCCAAGGTACTCTGCCTACGTTGCATTCCAGCTCACCCTCAGGCGAAGGCAGGGTCTTCTGTACCCGTCCCGTGATCCCACGGCCCCTGTTTTCCCTTCCAGCCGGAGACCGACGATTTCAGGCGGTATAGGAACAAACTGAGAAAAATCAGGCTAACAATGAAAGCATATATACATCGGAACATGAGCATCGCCAACTTCCACCCCTGAATCTAAGATCATCAATTGGGAGAAGTTGGGCACTTCTAAGAAATTCAAACAGACATTCATTATTTCGGATCTCTCCCTTACAACTCAGTCATGGGGGAGATGGCCACTTATGCTAACCATATGGGGCCCTTAGTTCTTTTAAGTTTTTGTTTTACATGTTTTTGTTTTACACATTTTTGTTTTACAACTTTCTTTAACTTTTCTTGTTTTTGTTTTACAACATCGTTATACTTTTTCCATTTTTTTGTGTGTGTGCGTGTGATCCACCCTGTAAGTTTGTCCCATAATAAGTGTTCAGAATGATGGTATGAACTATTTTCATATTGATTGCTAATGTTTAGTTTTTACCTTTAAGTTACACTATTGATACTAAGGTATGTTTCTTTTGATATGGCAGGCAATGAGACCACTTCATCCATCCATCCACCAGTTTCTATGGTCTCTCTAGGCTTGGAAATGTACAGTCCCCTTCTAATAAGAACTTTAACAAATCAGTGACTGGGTATTTTTCAAACTAAGGAAGGACTCAAGGATTGAAAAGGGTGTAACTTCAAGGGACCTTGATGCTTTTGTATTGGCCATTCTCTTGGGTGCTTGGATGTTTTCTTCTTGAGTTTTCTTATAGTTCCAATGTTACCGAATTATCGGAAGCTGAGATAATAAAAATAAAAAGTCTTTGCATGGTGTGGTTCTCACACATAAAAATACAAAACACAAAATTCAAAAAAGAAGAAGAAGAAGTGAGAATTCAAAGCACACCCCTTAGACGAAATAAACTTGGGCTACAAGCACTGGTTATGGAACCAAAAGTGTTCCCTCTAACTAATGTCCTTCTCGCTTCCCATTCTTTCCTTTGTTTTTTCAGAATGGTGGTGGCTCTTGTGGGAAGCATTCTCATTACTCCAGTTTATGGTTTAGCCGAATGCATTGATGCGAAGTCACTGGATGTTGTTGGTTTAAGGCTGGAGTTGGAATGAGACTTGCCAAGTCACATTAATCATGAAACACACAAGGGGCTGTACACCACCTTGTTCTTGAGATTCCATTCCATTTTCTTCTCTCCATCCTTCTCTCCATTGTTCACCTCATTGCCGGTTATATCATTAATGTATATATTTTGGTTGATGCATTATTTTCTTTTTGGTAAATTCTGACAGTTAAGACTTTAACTCTTGTTCCAAAGGACATTCCCAAAGCCTACGGACTCTTTTGAATGTGGGTTTGTCAGGGCATTAAGGGCATGAGCCTGCTTTGGGGAGGACCCACTGACATTCCTACTTGGAGCATCCGTTACCTTCTTTTCCCTAACATTCTTGCAATTAACTTTCTTTTGTTTATTACCATCTTGGCATCCATTTCATCGATGTCATAGTTGTCCCTTTTTATCTATCCTTCTTATTCCCTTTCTTTCTCCATTTTCACGCTACCGGAGGTTCGCGATTAGTCATGGGGGTACGGGGCTTGATTTTTTCAATTTTTACCTAGCTCCAAAATTTTTGATTTTCTTCCTAACCCCTACACCTTCGGTAGTCATCAGTAACATATTCTCAGATCCATATCAGCCATACCACAACCTAGCCAATGGACTTACACCGAAGCAAGGTATCCATTACATGATGATTCAATTACCCTTGCTAATATATGATTGTGTTGTGTGTGCCAATGGCGACCATGCAAACAACGGATTGGATTTGGAGCAAAGGAGTAGTACTAGAAGCAGCTATGCAAGGAGCAAGATTGATGAAATGCTTATGGATGGACAACGAAGGTGCAATCTTAGCATTGACATCAGCAACACTTCTTTCTCTCTCTCTTTCTCAACTACCAACAAAGGCCTGAGGTCATTGTAATAAGGTGTTCACCCTTGTTGTCATGAACACCAGTTTTGTCAAGTCTTGTAATAATGATCCGTTCACATGTCATCCCATTAGTTCCATTCCCCTCAATAATTCCATACCTACCTGATATTATTGTAAGGAACTCGAGGAAAATTTTTCATTCAGTCATGGGGGTATGATGAGATGCGATTTGCATGTGGTACGATATCACATCCCATGTGATATCGCGTACGCGATATCGTGTTGTCCCCTGTGATATCATGTACGCGATATCGCGGTTCGCCACCAAATCTATAAATAAGAGGCGGAATTCCCCTTATTTCCCATCCTAGGCTTAAAGTAGGGAAACTCTGGTAGTTTGATCACTCCAGAGATAGAATATTTTCCATGTGCCCGTAGTAGGAGTCCCCAAGTGAACGGATCTTTATTCGAGTAGCTTTGTACCTGAACGTAAGTTGTGTACGGCAATAAAGACGAGCTTTGTGGATAAACCTTGCAGTGCATGGAATAGGTCTATTACATGTTATTTCCTACCTGTTATTTATTACCTGCATTAGCATGGCATGAGTACGACTTGATTACGAGCATTGACGAATGTGTACGGCTAATCAAGGAATTGGCTGCTCATCACGTTTAGGCTAGTTAAGTGCCTCAGTACGACCACTTCGAGCACATGCATTACGTGTGGTGATCCCAGTAACGATTAAAGTTTGGTAGCCACAGTTGCATAGTTCAGGGTGTGTACGGTAAGTGGGAATGGATGCTGACGCTAGTTAATTTAGACTTAGTCCTTAGTTAGAGTTAGTTAGCTTTCTCAACCCTTCACCTCATAGCATAGGAGAAAAACTAGAGAAGACCATAAAAATCATATACCTTGAACTTACTTAACCATACACCATGACAACAACAAGTAAGTCTGGGAAGACAACGAATGATTAACCCCAAGTGTTCCATGGGGAATTTAGGCATTTAGTCTGCGGAGTTCAACCAGATCGCGCGTGCTATGTTCATTTCGTATGGTTGAGTGTAGGGGTACCTCGCCACTCATCAAAACCCCAATAGGTCTAAAGTGCATTGGCAAGGTCAGATTTTATACCTTGAAAATTAGAACAATCCTCAAGAAATTGATCTCCTTCCTAACCTACTGTCACATCAACATCTGGTTGAAGTCATCTAATAGGTTCTCAACCAAAATTTTTAGGAATTTACTAAAGAATTCAATTAGCAAGCCATCCAACCTTGGTTTCTTGTTGGTCTTCATTGTTCCTACTATCATCTCTAGCTCTTGGAACTTGAATGACCTCAACAATGAAATATTCTTAGTCTTGCCGATCACCTTCCTCACTTGCACCAATACTAACCTAGTGTGTTTCCTACTCAAGATATGCACCCAGTATTATTGCATTACCTCGACAATCTTTTCTTCCTTCCTTAGATCAGACCCATCATACATGGGATGAAATTGTTGCATGACTTGACCTCTCCCTTTGGCTATTGTGAAGAAAAAATGTGTACTTCTGTGTCCCTCTCGCAACCAAGTGACCCTAACCCCCTGCTGCTAGTATGACTCCTCCTTTAGTGCTATACTCTACAGTTCCTACAGAATATTGTGTGCTTTCATAACCAAATCCTACCTCTCCCTTCCAAACACCTTCACATCAAATTCCAAAGCCAAACTCGTACTAATCCACACATGGTCAATTTGTGACATAACACAATCTTTCCCTTTTTGCCTATTGCTCCAAGTGAAGCTACAGCCCCCAATGTCTATATCCACTAGAACATGCTCCTTTAGGAATGCTAAACACTCATAAAACCCTAGGGGTTTTGCACAATCCCCCTATCTTCTCCCACGAGTACATCTTTTGGTTAAAATCTCTAATCAACAACCATCGCTCCTAGTCAGGGATAATCTATGCCATCCATCGTAGTTCTTGAAAATGCATTTCCCAATTCTAAGCCTTGTAAACATTTGTCAACTAGATACCTTTATGAGCAACATGGACTGTCTGGCTTCAACATGACTCATCAACCAAACCTAGTGGAAATTGGGATAAAATAGCCAACCCACCAACCCTCCCTTTGTAGGGAATCACTTGTGCATTCCATCCATCCCACTGCAACCACTTGGATTTTGACTATTGCAACTTCATTTCTTTTAGATAAACCACATAAGAATCTTCATATTTCAAAATATCTTTCAAGGTATTTCTTTTGTAGGACATACCTTGACCCTTCCAATTCTTGGACAAGATCTTCATGGATGATCCACTAATCATTTACAATAGACCTCCTGCAAGGTCTTTTGATTCCCTAAATCCACATTGAGCTATGTCTTCTTGCTTCTACTAGCTGGTATTCTAGGATGCCCTATCTTCCTACTCCTAGGGGAGGCCACAATCACTGAGGTACTAGCCACCCCTAGCTCAAAATCAAAATCTCTAACATTTGGGATTTGGAAGATTCCCTAGCAACAAAAACCTAGTCTCCTAAAGGTGGTAGCTCTATGCACTAGCCTATTATACTTGATGTAGATCTAGACTTGCAAGGAGTGTGATTAGGTAACTTCCTATTGGTCCCCTCCTCCTTTTGAGGGGTTTGTGTGGGAGACTTGGTGGGTACTACTACCTTCTCCCCAACCTCCATTGGCTTAGGCATCGACTGACCATTTGTAACCTTGAACCAACCCTCATCTCCCATACCTCCCATTCATTTAGCCATAGGCTGAACCCTGCAATTGGCCACAAGGTGCCCAAAATTCCCACAAATAATGCATCCCTTAGCCTTACCCAACTTGGGCTTGGATACCTCAAGATTCTGTATTCTATTTGAATGCTTTTTGTACCCTTTGGGAAGGCCAGAGTAACCTCGTGAATTAAATCATTTAGCAACAAAGGTTGCCAAACATAGAACCTTGTGAATCCCATGCATTCCATGGATCTAGTAAAGTTATCAAAGAAAATAAACTCATCAAATAAGCTCACCAGGTTTTCTAGGAACTCCTCAGTCCATAGCTTCCAAGGGATTCCTAAGGTCCTAATCCACACCAGCACCCAAATAAATAGATCCTCTTCCTTGTGAGCCACCGACCTCCAAGGAGTCAACGCCAAACCTTGGGCTTCCAAACAAAATAGGAAATTTTTAGAAATTCCTTGAACACTTTGCATTGTCAATTTTAAAATATATATGTAATAATGTTCTCATTTCTAAATAAGATCAAAGTTATAATAAAATAATGTAATTTTTTGTAATTAATCCTTAATTTATGGAGGGATGCCTTATTATGAGGAGTTGTAATTATTTCTGACATCCTTTTGGAGTTTGACCTATGACATTTAAGCACTAACAACTTAGAGTTTATGCTAGCATGAAGTTGTAGAGCCAATAATGGTGAGTGATAGGAGCCAACCCAATCCTTGGCATGCTTCTTAGTCCTCCTCAATTGTTATGCAATGCCAACTACTTACTATACAACTAATCTGATCTACTATATTAAGGTACATTGCATCAAATCAAATGACTTCCTTAACTCCTCTATCTATTCAGTTATCACAAGGGATCCTCAATATCTACAACTGTAAGAGATTCCAACTTGTAAAACTACTCAACTAACCCCCTACTAATAGACTATCTAATAAGATATTTGCCAATCCCACTTCCAGCACCATTTTCACTAAAAATTCCTATCTTTCTAATAACTAAAGGATAAGAGTTATACTTACTACATACTATTGTATAAACTACATTAATGATGTAAGAACATCTCTCATTTCTGTAACGTATTTTTCTACACCTCTAGTATTTAATAGTTCTAGGGAGTTTGTCCCTTGAACTTGGCTTCAATTGAAAGTTAAAATGACATATTTTTAGATCTAGAGGAGAAACTAGGACTTGCAGCTAGTCTTGTTTGGTAGTTGTGAACTAATGCAACTTCTTGTGATTTACAATAAGCTAAAACATGATTTTCAAAGGAATTTTAGTCATGGATGATGAGATGAAAGGTATCTATGATTTGCAAGAGATCACAAGCAGTTCAAATATTACTACTCACAATGACATGAACTATGCATGAAATTTTCTCTTAAATTTAGCCAAAGCATTATATTATAAGATGTAGTACCCCTATACTCATAAATCAAAATAGTTGATTCATTAGGATTATGAGAAGTTGCAACTCATAGCCTCCTCACACTAAGAAATTTTTAAATATAGGAATTTTTACCTTCAACTAGCTACTAGATAGTGTAATCCATAAAAGGTTGCATTCATCTTTAAGCTATGACAAGTTATGATTTTTAGTTACTCATAATTTATTATCCAAAAGTTTTTAAAAATTAAATTAGTTTTACAAAATTTGAGAATTGAATATAGTAACTATAAAAGGCAATGTTGATGATGAATTAAGAACTTTTAGCTTTTGTGTATTATCCTTGAGCTAAAGAGAAGAGCTCTCTTAAATCTCTTTTTCATCTTCTATCCATCATATAGTAAGAGGTGAAAATTATGAGGGATGTTTGATCCCATGCCTTGCATCTATTTTTTTTGAGTATTTTAAGGTTTGGTATGCATGAAAGACTCAGTATTTCCACATATCCTTAGCCTATATGCTCATGAGTCCTTTCTTATGTAATTTAATGTATTCTCATCTTTCATGCATTAATTAGAGAGGTTTTTAGTGGAGTTTTCCTTTCCTATCTCTTATGGTTTTGAAAGATTGAAAGTGTTGTAAAAGAGAAATTTGAGAAATAAGATATGAAAAAAATAGACAAGCATCAGACTCCATGATGGAAATAAAAAGAACACATATAAATGAGAATTTTTTCCACATCCCCAACCATACTAGGGTAAGCGATGAAACATCATATTCCATTAGCATTATTCAATACTTATACATCAAGTCATATAACTATATTTCTGAAATAATCTTTGACTTATCCCATTATTATAGGGATCTTTCATCATCTCCCATATGTATCCCATTATTTATGGGATTGCTCTCATGTGTACCTTGATTAGGTACATGCTAATTATATCATCCTATGTTTTATTAGTTTTTCATACTAAATCATAGATGAAATGTTGGCATTGCATTTCTCATAGGTTTAAAGGTGGTTTTGAGTTGTAATCGAGTTAGAATTGCTTAATTCTTCCAGGATCCATACCAACATTGGTATCATAGCATAATATTGGAGTATTGGAGAATTACATGCTATTTATTTCATGTTTTCATGTTATGTTAGTTCCTAGATTTAAGGGATTGTGCTCTAATTACCTTGAAATTATGTGGATTGTGGTATATCTACATGTTTATGGATGAATTCCTATGTTAGTTGCATGGGAAACATGGCTTCCAACAAGAAATCAATTTAAGCTTTCAACAAATATATTGAAGATCTTAGAGGTATCTTTGAGATGGCTGTGAATAGATTATTAAATTAACTTAATTAGGTACATGCTAATTATATCATCCTCTATTTTATCATTTTTCCATACTAAATCATAGAAGAAATATTTGCATTACATTTCTCATAGGTTTAAAGGTGGTTTTGAGTTGTAACTGAGTTAGAATTGCATAATTCTTCTAAGATCCATACTAGAATTGGCATCATAGCATAATATTAGAGTATTGGAGAATTAGATGCTATTTATTTAATGTTTTCATGTTTGGTTAGTTCCTAAATTTACAGTATTTTGCTCTAATTACCTTGAAATTATGTGGATTGTGGTATATCTACATTTGTATGGTTGAATTCCTATGTTAGTTGCATGGGAAAGATGACTTCCAACAAGAAATCAATTTAAGATTTCAACAAATATATTGAAGATCTTAGAGGTTTCTTCGAAAGGGTTGTGAATAGATTAGAATAATTGGATGCTAAATTTGATGCTAATGCATGTTCATCTCAAAAGAGGAATGATGCTAAAGATTCATTAGTTCATAAAGATGAAGGAAAACATGAGTATAGAAGAGGAGATGGTGAGGAGGTTATCCATTCAGTCCATGGAATTACTAGATTTCATGATTCAAGGGTTCTAAGAGTAAAAATCCTTAGTAGTCATGTGAGATCTCAAAGGCCTCTAGTAATTGCTCATTCATCAAGGTCAAGTTCATGAAGGCATTCAAGGCAAGATGATGAAGATAAAGCAAGAATTGTAAGGGATTTCAGAAATTCATCAAGACTTCCATATATTGAACTAAATTCATTTAATGGGATAGATGGCTCACATGCATTTGATTCATGATTAAAGACTTTGAACAAGCACTTTGAATTGAAGGAGCTATCCAATCATCTAAGGGTGTCAATTACTAATAAATCATGAGTTAGGTTGCATCGATGGGCATGCATCAACGCATGGGTTGATACGTTGACACAATGTTTGTCTCTACCTATATAAATGTGTGTACCCACTACATTTATGGCATTGTTAAGTTAATAGATTAGCTAGGATCTTGCAGTTTTATTTTGTCAAAGTTAGAATATTTTCTAAGTGCTTTCAATAGGATGTCAAGGATTGTATAGATCCTTATTCAAGCATCAATGTACCTAAACACCTTGATGTGCCAACAATAAAGACAAGATTATTCGAACTCCATGCAACACTTAAGAATAGAATAGATTTACTTTCAATGCAATTTACTTTTCATGTACTTAGTTAATATTTTCATTTCTATGCACATAAATCAATCAGTAGAATAAGTGTAACTAGTTTTGAGTGTAAACATGTCTTCACTTGGTAATCCCAGCAACATTATTGCTAGGTTTGCCCAGTAGCATAACACTTGGTAATCCTAGTAGTGGATACATGAGTTTAGGACATGTATGACAAGCTAAGAGCAAACACTTATTGCCCTTAGGCTAGTTTAGAATTTATCTTGCTGTCGTTAATTAAATTAAATAATTAATTTATATATTATTGTTAAGATTAGTTTAAAGCCACAAAAACATCAATAATCATATGCCTTACTTTGGACTAAATCATACGTAACAAAGCTACCACTAGTTCATGTGGGAGGATAGTAACTCGTGATCAATGCTTAAAAATCTAGATGCCACACTAGTTCCATCCATGAAATTTGATTGAATTATGTGTAAACCCTTGTGCTTCGTATGGTTGGGTGTAGGGGGTACTCATCGCTCATCATTGGTGCCATTGTTGGGGATGGTGCTAGTGATTTAGATTAGTTACATAATAAAAAATCATTGTTCAAGCATTAATGATTTATCTTTTGAAAATATTAATATTTTAAGTCATGCATTATTAATTAAAAACATGTCTCCTTCACATAGAGTTGATAATTCATCACCTAATGAGAATACTAGTAGGTGAAATGATAGGATCTATATTGAAGAGAATTGGAGTGAATCACTAAACGCAAGGATCTCATATGCACATTTAGCTCCATACTACTTTCAAAGACTATGTTCAACTGATGCGAACAATCCTAGAGGGGATGGAACAAGTCCTAGAATAAGAAGGGCCTCAAGGCCAAGGACCTCCTCCAAACTTAGAGGAGATAAATCAAGGGACCATAGGGGGAGATATAGAAGCCATGGCAATTCTCCCAGTTCAACATCTTCCTCTTCCTCTTCAACATCTAGTTCTGATGAAGATGAACATAGGTATAGAGATAGAGCTCCACTAAGGGGTCAATATGAAGATAGAAATATAACATAAAGGAAAGATGAAATACATCAAAGTAAGCATAGACAAGATCATCACTATCAGAAAAATAGAAATAGAGATTATCACCATGACATGTTTGGGGGAAATGAATCCTTGTTGGCTACAGGGAGCATGATACAAATTAGGGAGGTAGTTCAAATACCTCATAGGAACCAAAGGGAAAGTTGCATCAAATGGCTTGATGTGAATAAATTTCTTAAATTTAAGGGAGGATATAATTTTGATCCACAACATCATTTACAAGCCTTCCATGATAACTGCACCTTGCAAAATATCAAAAGTGGAAAAATCTTAAGCTTTTTCCTAGGACACTAATAGAAGAAGCTAATAGCTGATATAGATCATTGGAACTAGATTTAATCCACTAGCGATCCATAATGCTTTAGCTCTTCAATGAAAAACACAAAATCTATGAAAGAGTATCCAATCTAAGAAAACAAATCCAAGGATGAAAGCAAGAAAACCATGTATCCTTGGATGTAGCCTTCGATAGATACTATTCTCTACTACCTAAATGTCCATGCCATGATTTTTCTCAAAAGAATAGCTTCCCCACATCATAGATGGATGTCATAATAAAATGAGGGAGACCCTTGGGATCTATGCCTAAGGAAAATTATCCAAATTAAGAGCCCATCAAATACAACAACTAGTTGAATAGGTGGAAAAAGAAGAAGAAGAGCTATGTAAAAGGGAGAGTGTAGAGAAATATAACTAGAATCTAACTTTTTAGGAAAAAGAGACAACTCTTGATGAGTTCATTTTACAACAAATCTTGTCAATACAAAAATCTATCATTGAGATTGAAGCAAAGATAGATAAGATGTGGGAGTTGAATGAAAAAGTTACAACCTACTTGGAAACCATAAAGGAGAGGGTAACACAAAAAGGATCAAGTGATCAAAATAAGAAAAGGAAAAAAACAGAGAAATAAGTAAGAACGCTTATTGGCAAAAAGGAAAAATAGCTATAATAGAAGGGGTTATAGACTCAAATACAAAAGTAGATGATGGATGTGACATCTACCAATATGAACATTGAAAGGACTATTACCCAGTTATGCTACATCTACAAGAGTTTGGAGCTTTTTCTTTGAATCCCAAGTTCATAGAAAAGCAAATGCCTATGAGATTACCTTACTCAAAAAGGTAATTATAGATAGTCCTACAACCAACAGTACTATCCAAATGGGACTTCTTATTAACCTCAAAACTACTATCAATCATAGTGAAAAAACTCATAGTCATGGGGGACATCATCAACAAACCAGCAAGGGCATCTCGTAAGATCCTTCTGAAGTGCTGTAAGACACGTAGTAACAGTCGACGGATAGGTGAGTAAGTCGTGCAAGCCGGAAGCAGAGCGTAGAGTAGGCACATCTAATGGTAAGTTCATCTAGAAGACCAACTGCAGGTTCCAATTCTACTTTCTCTTATATTCAACGTTTATCGCAATATTTCTTCTCATCTAATGTTAGTATGTTGTCACCACCGCCTTGCCAAAAGGATTTTTATCCTAAATCTTCTTTGCACACGTTTGAATCTTTCCAGTCTACGCATTTTAGCGAATGTGATTTGGGTATCGCTGGTTCTGGCCTTCGTCCAATCGCACTTACTTTTTTTGACGTAGGGGAGGTTGAGAAATGGAAAAAAGAAGGTTATCAATATATTCATCTAGTTGAAATCGCTATACACCTTCATCCTCACTTTAATTATAGACTCCAAAAAACCTACTGGATTGCCTTAATAGATCGACGTTTTAAATCCTTTCAGGAAGCTATTATAACTTAGGCTAAAGGACACTTAGTATCAGATGCTTTGATCATTACTATTCCAAACTTTACTCTTTCTCTTTTTGATCCGCATATGTTTAATAGTTTAATGCTTATAACTTACATTCCTATCGATATTATAGATCATAGCATGTATTGTACTATAGGAACTAGGTGAAGTTTTAAATTATTTAGTTTTGTTAGTATCCAAACTCTCTTACCTTTTGGACAACAAGCTCTATCAGTAGGATCGACAAATTTGGAATACGGAACACAAATCAATACAAAAGATCTTCCTGTCGATAGATTGTTTCCAGATCTAAAAGATCCATTGGAAGAATACTATGAGCAAAAGAAAGCAAAAAAATCCCTGTTTAGATCACGATCAAAATCCCGAAGGTATTATGTAGAGTTAAAACCTCTGAAAATTCTACCTTATGATCCATTGGCTCCAAAACCTATCAAACCAATAACTCTGTTTAAGAAATCTTCCTACGAAGAACAAGAAGAGAAAATACAGAGAATGGCAAAAATATTTAAAGAATTAGGAATTAAAATGGACCCAAGGAAAATCATTAAGCAGAAAGGGGAAAAAATGGTTGTTGACCATAAGGGAAAAACTCATATAGAAGATGCTTCAACATCTAGTTCTGATGAAGAAGTATCATGCTCTAGTAAAACATCACATCAAATCTGCACACATGAAAACCTACACAAAGTGGATCATGACATTAGATGTGTAGAATGTGATGAGCTCTTAAGGATCAACATGAATACTGAAGAGATAAAGGAAACAACCCATATGATGCAATATAAGTCTTCCATAGAACAACCTTATGATATCATTAAGTTACATAACTGGACCAATCACAAATTAGCCTATGTTAGTGATCAAAACTTAATGCCCTATGCAGAAGTTAGAGACATACAAAAGAAGGTACAAGAATTACACCAAATATGGGTACCTAAACAAAAGGTAGAAAAATCTAAGAAGGGAAAACAATCTCAAGCACAAACATTAGATTTTGAAGGACTTTACTTAGATTCACCATCGGTTACTTCTCCTAAAGGAAAAAAGAAATCCAAACAATGGGTTCAAAGGAGAAGACCAGTCCATACAATTCCAAAATCTGAGAAAGGAAAGGAAGAAAAAGAGATTCATTCCAATGAGGAAGATAATAAAACTCTCTACATAGGAAGTGAGGGGTCATTAGATGAAGAAGAGAAAAAAATGCTACAAAAACAAGGAATGATATTCCAAGATCCAAAAGATCTAACAACCATGCAAGTTAGAAGGACATCAGAAAAACCACCACCATACTTTAATATGGATAACAAATTCATTAGGGAACAACAAAAAGAAATAGACAAAATTAGTGGATTTATTTCTAGGTAGATTGTCTTAGAAAAGAAAACGTATGAGCATGCTATCTTAAATGCAACGTTAAATTTTAAAGGTATGCTAAAATGTTGGTGGAATTTCATAGAAGCACCTATCCACAAAAAATTATTAAATCATCCTCATGTTATATTTTTAAATGAAATTACTAAATAATTTTTAGGAAATAAATCTAATAGAGATAGTGCTTATAGAACTTTGTTTTATAGTTCTCGGTTACATAAAATCCAGGACATGTCCCCATTCCTTGACATCATGGAAGAATGGTATTATTATGGAAAACTCATACATGACATAGGGGCAAAAGAACATCTGCTAGGATGTCTTCCTACACCCTTTGCGAGTTACTATAGAGCCCAGCTCCAAAATAAAGAAAATGATCTCAAGGAAATGAGTTTTAGCGTCATTCGCCAATTCTTAGAAAAATTCACAAGGGATCTGTGTGTCCAACGAAAAACACAAAAATTAGTAGGATCACTTACTAAAAAAATTGGTAAATGTTTATGTTTACAAATGTGTCTAGAGGACAATTTTTCACAACTTATAAAAAATAGAAAACATCAAAATGAGCCATGTGAATGCAAACCACCACAACGTTTGTCATGAAGGTATTCCAAACCTAAGAAAATGTGGAAAAATAAATTTCAGCCAAAGATAAAATGTAAAAATTGGCCACAAAAACCTTTTAAAGGAATGTTTAAGAGAAAACAAAGGCCATATAAATCTAAAGAAGTAAGATGTTTTATCTGCTCAGGGAAACACTATTCTAGTCAATGTTCAAAGAAAAATGATCATCCACATAGGATTAACTTCATTAAATAAATGAAAATTATAGAGGATGATTTTTTCTTAACCTATGATTCTGATTTATCTTTCTCAAATGGAGATATTTATCTCGAATCATCAGATCAATATTCTAGTGAAATGGAATTTGAAAATATTCCCTCTTATCATAATAAACCAGGAACGATTGATTATGATATTGATTCTTCAGGATACATGTATCATGTTTACATGAATGAAGAATCTGAGAATGATGATTTCTATGAGAAAGATCCAACTTATTCCCTATTAAAAAGCCAACTTCGACAACTAGAGAAAAAATGGCAAAAAGTTCCTCTAGAGGATCTACATAAGTTTAGGGCCTATAAACAAAAAGTGAAAAATAAGAGAAATGAAATAGAAGCACATAAACAGATGATTGAAGAATCTATAGGACTCTATCAACATTCCCAAGACCCTAATGGCGAAAGATTCTTAGAAGATACACAAACTTCTAAAGAAGAAATTATGAGGGAAGTTACTCCTGATGTTTAAACATCTATGTGGAGAAAATACCGCATAAAAAAACTTAAGAAATATCTCCAACAGGCCACATAAGAATTAGAGCAACTAGAACAACAAGAAGAAAGTTGGCAACAACAAGAATATGAAAAGAAAACGAAACAGGTAAGTGTAATTTTAGAAGTCAATTGTAATGACTCAAGACCTATCTTACCTGTCTGTTCCTTTACAGTATCATGGCCTAAATATCATAGATATCAAATAGATTGTCTGTTTGATATAGGGGTAGAGGTTTCTCTTGCCAGAGAAGAAACCATACCTCTATGTTTTTGGGAGGAAAAAGAACCATCTCATATTTCTTTTAACACCCAAAAAAGGTTTCTAACAAAACAAGCTAAACTTCCCGTATTAATGGAAGATAATAAAATTGTATATTTTAAGGTATGTCAATTTACTTTACCATCATATGATTGTCTGATAGGTTCTGATAATTTACAAGATTATGACATAGCTATTACTAAAAAACATATCCGGTTAGATGACTACAGTTTTCCTAGGATAAATGCTAGGCAGAAATTTAAAACCTAAAAAATCCCAAAAAAGAATGAAAAAAGAGAAATATGGATTATTAATCAAATTGCGTTACAAAAACCTAGTTTTGAGGATCTCAAAACACAATTATTACAATTTGCTAGTGATGATCCCATAGTATTCCAACACAAGAAACAACATTGGTGTCGAATAGAATTAAAAGAAGGAGTCAAAGTCAAATCCACTGCTCAACATATAGGGATGTCCCCTACTCTCTGAGAAGAATGTGAAACCAAAATTCAAGAATATTTACAAAGGTAACTAATTTGACCAAGTACCAGCATGTTTGCCTGTGCAGCATTCTTTGTAAAAAAAAAGAGCTGAATTAGTCTGGGGTAAGAAACGATTAGTAGTAAATTATAAACCCCTAAATGATATTATTAAGTCTATCCAATATCCTATACCAAATAAGGATGATTTATTCCAACGATTACCACATACTAATCTGTATTCCAAGTTTGATTTGAAGTTAGGTTTCTGGAAAATCCAAGTCCAAGAAGAAGATCGTTGGAAAATCCAAGTCCAAGTTTGATACGAGTGGAATGTTTTACCATTTAGTATAAAGAATGCTCCATCCATTTTCCAAAAAATTATGGATTCAATTTTCCACTCTTATCCATTTATCTTAGCATATATAGATGACATACTAATCCTTAGTAACTCTATAAAAGAACATATAGAGCATTTAAATATTTTTTCTGATCTAGTTGATAAAAATGGTCTTATCCTTTCTCCCACCAAAATGAAAATAAGACAATCACATATAGACTTCCTAGGATTAGAAATATCATAATGAATCATATAGTTACAACCCCACATTATACAGAGTATAGAAAAATTTCTAGATGTCCTAGAAAATAAATTACAAATCCAACGATTCTTAGGTTGAATTAATTACGTATTAGGTTTGTTTAAAAATATTGCCCAAGAACGAGAAGTTCTTAATTAGCTGTTACAAAAACATTCTCCTCCTTGGAATGAACAATGCATCGAGGCTGTCAAAAGAATCAAACAAGCTTGCCAAAATTTACCACCATTATTTCTCCTAGGAGAAGGTAAATTCATTCTTGAAATAGATGCCTTCAAATTATTTTGGGGAGCCACACTAAAATAGGAACAAAATAATACCATCAGAATCTACAGGTACACTTCTGGTAAGTTTAATGAAGCACAACAAAAGTACCACAGTTCTCATAAATAATTATTAGCCATTGTCAAAGGTATTAAAAAATTTAGGTTATTCCTCCAACCACAAAGATTTATTGTTTGGAGTGATTTAAAACACTTTGATAAATATTTACAATCCAAAAATCTCTCCAAAGTGGCCCATACACAGCTTATCTGGTAGAGGTTTTTTTTAGCCAATTTTGAGTTTGATAGTTAATATCTTGAAGGGCATAAAAATTGTTTAGCTGATTTCCTCACTACAAAATTTTAGTTCCCTAGTCCTACTAATGTTTGAAGTTTGTACAGATTGATTACGAGGTGAAGGATGGACTCTTTTTTCTTCTAGGCGTTTGCGTCCATGTACAACACATGAAAGGTTTCTTAGTTTTCCATAATATTTTGCTGAGACCACTAGACATCAACATAGTTGGGAAGAATTTTGCTCACGAACTGAAGCACTCTAGTCTGATTCCTCTATTACCCAAAAGGTTTTTATAGCCTATTCTATGCCATCTATCTGAACCACTAGAATAGCTATTCCTGCTCCCTATATCCATCTAGCTACAGATGTAAAAATTAGTCATTTAGATTTTGAACGATGGTATAATAATGATTGTATAAACTGGCCCTACTCCCAACCCAGTGATTTCCATATGTACCGCATTGAGTTTAATCCACAGTCCTTGCCCTCTACTGGTTCCACTATGTTTTGGTCATGGTGGGCATGCTTTGGTCGTGCCCATATCCATCTTCCTAATAATTACCCAAGGTATCTTAGACCACGTCTAACTGAGCATCATGGCGATTTTGCATTTTACGGTAGTGCTAGTACTATTGCCTGGCACTTCGTACATATGGCCTCCAGTCCTGTTTATTTTCTAGTTACATGCATCACCAAAAGAACTGACTGGAAAAACACATGGGGCCAAGCATTCTACCAAGATGTGTATACGGCCAATGCTTATGACATCCAGCACCATTGTCATGTCAACCTCAAAATGCCCTACACGCTGGAATTGTACTACCAAGATCATCGTATCAACGAATATCACGCTGCAGGAGGAAAAGAAGCCAAAATTTATCTAGTTGGAACCCATTCAGAGGGATCCTATGATAGTACAAGTAGCATGCCTTCAGATTCTCTGAGACATCATGATTATAGTTCAGATGAATTTCATAATCAAACAGTTGACTCAAAAGGAGAGGATGTAGACTTCGATCCAAACAGTCCTCCATCACGCTGAAAAAGTTATCTACCATAAGATCTATAAAGATGATCCGAATCTAAAAATAGTAGGTCATTCCTTATCACTCTAACTGGCATCCACTAGGTTGGGTCGATTTTCTTATGTATAAATATGTACCCTAGCATCAGTCTAATATAGCATAAGTGAGTCAGAGTTTGCAAGTGTGAGTTTGTAAGGAGAAGATATTAGTTTCTTGATGCTCCTTGCTCAGAAACTAAGCATTCTCTACTCTACTAAAAGAGATATCGTTCTTTGATGCGTATTGCTCAAGAACAAGCATTCTTTTCAATTTTGTAATGCTGTTGTGTGTAATAAGAATGGTGTGTGTTTGCATATCTCTGTGTTATTACATGTGCATTCAAATGAGCATTTGTGTTATTGCGTTCTGAGCATTGCATACTTCGAGAGGTGGTATCAAAGCCTAGTGTTACGGTTCTTTACTTGACAATGCCAAGGGTGGATGTGAGGGTAGCTCGTAAGATCGTTCTGAAGTGTTGTAAGACACACAGTAACGGCTGACGGATAGGTGAGTAAGTTATGCAAACTGAAAGCTGGTACTTGGTCAAATTAGTTGCCTTTGTAAATATTCTTGAATTTCGGTTTCGCATTCTTCTCGAAGAGTAGGGGACATCCCTATATGTTGAGCAGTGTATTTGACTTTGGCTCCTTCTTTTAATTCTATTCGACACCAATGTTGTTTCTTGTGTTGGAATACTATGGGATCATCACTAGCAAATTGTAATAATTGTGTTTTGAGATCCTCAAAACTAGGTTTTTGTAATGCAATTTGATTGACAATCCATATTTCTCTTTTTTCATTCTTTATTGGGATTTCTTAGGTTTTAAATTTCTACCTAACATTTATCCTAGGAAAACTGTAGTCATCTAAACGGATATGTTTTTTAGTAATAGCTATGTCATAATGTTGTAAATTATCAGAACCTATCAGACAATCATATGATGGTAAAGGAAATTGACATACCTTAAAATATACAATTTTATTGTCTTCCATTAATACGGGAAGTTTAGCTTGTTTAGTTAGAAACCTTTTTTGGGTGTTAAAAGAAATATGAGATGGTTCTTTTTCCTCCCAAAAACATAGAGGTATGATTTCTTCTCTGGCAAGAGAAACCTCTGCCCCTATATCAAACAGACAATCTATTTGATATCTATGATATTTAGGCCATGATACTGTAAAGGAATAGGAAGGTAAGATAGGTCTTGAGTCATTACAATTGACTTCTAAAATTACACTTACCTGTTTTGTTTCCTTTTCATATTCTTGTTGTTGCCAACTTTCTTCTTGTTGTTCTAGTTGCTCTAATTCTTCTGTGGCCTGTTGGAGATATTTCTTAAGTTGTTTTATGCTGTATTTTCTCCACATAGATGTTTGAACATAATGAGTAACTTCCCTCATAATTCCTTCTTTAGAAGTTTGCGTATCTTCTAAGAATCTTTCGTCATTAGGATCTTGGGAATCTTGATAGAGTCCTATAGATTCTTCAATCATCTATTTATGTGCTTCTATTTCATTTCTTTCACTTTTTGTTTATAAGCCCTAAACTTATGTAGATCCTTTAGAGAAACTTTTTACCATTTTTTCTCTAGTTGTCGAAGTTGGCTTTTTAATAGGGAATAAGTTGGATCTTTCTCATAGAAATCATCATTCTCAGATTCTTCATTCATGTAAACATGATACATGTATCCTGAAGAATCAGTATCATAATCAATAATTCCTAGTTCATTGCGATAAGAGGGAATATTTTCAAATTTCATTTCACTAGAATATTGATATGATGATTCGAGATAAATATCTACATTTGAGAAAGATAAATCAGAGTCATAGGTTAAAAAAAATCATCCTCTATAATTTTCATTTATTCAATGAAGTTAATCCTATGTGGATGATCATTTTTCTTTGGACATTGACTGGAATAGTGTTTCCCTGAGTAGATAAAACATCTTACTTTTTTAGATTTATATGGCCCTTGTTTTCTCTTAAGCATTCCTTTAAAAGGTTTTTGTGGCCAATTTTTATGTTTTATCTTTGGTTGAAATTTCTTTTTTCACATTTTCTTAGGTTTGGAATACCTTCGTGACAAACGTTGTGGTGGTTTGCATTCACATGGCTCATTTTGATGTTTTCTATTTTTTATAAGTTGTGAAAAATTATCCTCTGGACACATTTGTAAACATAAATATTTACCTATTTTTTTAGTAAGTGATCCTACTAAATTTTGTGTTGTTTGTTGGACACACAGATCCCTTGTGACTTTTTCTAAAAACTAGCGAATGGCGCTAAAACTCATTTCCTTGAGATCATTTTCTTCATTTTGGAGCTGGGCTCTATAGTAACTCGCAAAGGGTGTAGGAAGACATCCTAGCAGATGTTCTTTTGCCCCTATGTCATGTATGAGTTTTCCATCATAATACCATTCTTCCATGATGTCAAGGAATGGGGACATGTCCTGGNAGTTCATTGTGATAAGAGGGAATATTTTCAAATTTCATTTCACTAGAATATTGATCTAATGAGTCGAGATAAATATCTCCATTTGAGAAAGATAAATCAGAGTCATAGGTTAATAAAAAATCATCCTCTATAATTTTCATTTATTTAATGAAGTTAATCCTATGTGTATGATCATTTTTCTTTGTACATTGACTGGAATAGTGTTTCCCTGAGCAGATAAAACATCTTACTTCTTTAGATTTATATGGCCCTTGTTTTCTCTTAAACATTCCTTTAAAATGTTTTTGTGGCCAATTTTTATGTTTTATCTTTGGTTGAAATTTCTTTTTTCACATTTTCTTAGGTTTGGAATACCTTTGTGATAAACGTTGTGGTGGTTTGCATTCACATGGCTCATTTTGATGTTTTCTATTTTTTATAAGTTGTGAAAAATTATCCTCTTAACACATTTGTAAACATAAATATTTACCTATTTTTTTAGTAAGTAATCCTACTAATTTTTGTGTTGTTTGTTGGACACACAGATCCCTTGTGACTTTTTCTAAGAACTGGCGAATGACGCTAAAACTCATTTCTTCATGATCATTTTCTTGATTTTGGAGCTAGGCTCTATAGTAACTCGCAAAGGGTGTAGGAAGACATCTTAGCAGATGTTCTTTTGCCCCTATGTCATGTATGAGTTTTCTATAATAATACCATTCTTCCATTATGTCAAGGAATGGGGACATGTCCTGGATTTTATGTAACCGAGAACTATAAAATAAAGTTCTATAAGCACTATCTCTATCAGATTTATTTCCTAAAAATTCTTTAGTAATTGCATTTAAAAATATAACATGAAGATTATTTAATAATTTTTTGCAGATAGGTGCTTCTATGAAATTCCACCAACGTTTCAACATACCTTCAAAATTTAACATTGCATTTAAGATAGCATGCTCATATGTTTTCTTTTCTAAGACAATCTACATAGAAATAAATCCACTAATTTTTTCTATTTCTTTTTGTCGTTCCCTAATGGATTTGTTATCCATACTAAAGTATGGTGGTGGTTTTTCTGATGTCCTTCTAACTTGCATGGCTATTAGATCTTTTGGATCTTGGAATATCATTCCTTGTTTTTGTAGCATTTTTTTCTCTTTTTCATCTAATGACTCCTCACTTCCTATGTAGAGAGTTTCATTATCTTCCTCATTGGCATGAATCTCTTTTTCTTCCTTGCCATTCTCAGGTTTTAGAATTGTATGGATTGGTCTTCTTCTTTGAACCCATTGTTGGGATTTCTTTTTTCCTTTAGGAGGAGTAACTAGTGGTGAATCTAAGTAAAGTCCTTCAAAATCTAATGTTTGTGCTTGAGATTGTTTTCCCTTCTTAGATTTTTCTACCTTTTGTTTAGGTACCCATATTTGGTGTAATTCTTGTACCTCCTTTTGTATGTCTCTAACTTCTGCATAGGTCATTAAGTTTTGATCACTAACATAGGATAATTTGTGATTGGTCCAATTATGTAACTTAATGATATCAGAAGGTTGTTCTATGGAAGACTTATATTGCATCATATAGGTTTTTTCCTTTGTCTCTTCAGTATTCATGTTGATCCTCAAGAGCTCATCACATTCTACACATCTAATGTCATGATCTACTTTGTGTAGGTTTTCATGTGTGCAAATTTGATGTAATGTTTTACTAGAGCATGATACTTCTTCATCAGAACTAGATGTTGAAGCATCTTCTATATGAGTTTTTCCCTTATGATCAACAACCATTTTTCCCCTTTCTGCTTAATGATTTTCCTTGGGTCCATTTTAATTCCTAATTCTTTAAATATTTTTGCCATTCTCTGTATTTTCTTTTTTTTTTCTTCGTAGGAAGATTTCTTAAACAGAGTTATTGGTTTGATAGGTTTTGGAGCCAATGGATCATAAGGTAGAAGTTTCGGAGGTTTTAACTCTACATAATACCTTCGGGATTTTGATGGTGATCTAAACGGGGATTTTTTTCTTTCTTTTTCTCATAGTATTCTTCCAATGGATCTTCTAGATCTAGGAACAATCTATGGATAGAAAGATCTTCTGTATTGATTTGTGTTCTGTATTCCAAATTTGTCGATCCTACTGATAGAGCTTGTTGTCCAAAAGATAAGAGAGTTTGCATACTAACAGAACTAAATAATTTAAAACTTAACCTAGTTTCTATAGTACAATACATGCTACGATCTATAATATCGACAAGAATGTAAGTTATAAGCATTAAACTATTAAACAGATGTGGATCAGAAAGAGAAAGAGTGAAGTTTGGAATAGTAATGATCAAAGCATCTGACACTAAGCGTCCTTTAGCCTGAGTTATAATAGCTTCCTGAAAGGATTTAAAACGTTGATCTATCAAGGCAATCCAGTAGGGTTTTTGGAGTCTATAATTAAAGTGAGGATGAAGGTGTATAGCCATTTCAGCTAGATGAATATATTGATAACCTTTTTTTTTCAATACCCTTATTACCATCTAGATCCTTATGGATACTGTGTTCAATACCCTATTTCTCCAAATGATTCTACTTCCTCTACATTGAATCATTACTACCACTCTCATGAATATCATCAACTCATAACATCCCCTATGGGATCACCATCTCATTCCTCTTATCCTACATCACATCTTCAATAGTCTCATACTTCCCTCCAACATATCTTACCACCAATAATATAGGAAGGATTGACATCAAAACTTCAAAGAAAGAATGTCACTTATGCTATGAACATACAAGTAAATGATAATGTTAGTAGATCTCAACAAAAGTCTTGGAAACATCCTTTCTTTAGGATAGTTCCCACACATATGAATAAAACTCATAGATCTACTAGCTCATTAAAACCAGCAGAAGGCCAATCTGGTGCAACATCCTTCCTCACAAAAATAGTGTCTCCTAATCCTATGTAAAAGCCAAAAACCATCACCACTTCAACATAGAACATAAAAGATGAACCTATCATTATGGAGAGACAAGAAATTTCATGCATTACTAATAATGATAGAGGATCTAGTTATGTCCTAGTAGTTCAAAGTGTTAATATGATCCTTATAATAACCCACAACAAACTTAACAAACAAGTGTGTATGCAAAACCAATTCTACATAGTATCCACTAAACTAAAAGACACCTAGTGGCTCGAAAATGAGAATACAAAACCATTCAAAAATGCATGGAAATATCCAATCCACTTATTAGCTCTTGTCTCATCCATGAGCTTAGTCATGGGGGAGATGCCCCATCTTGAATCAAGAACTAATAAGTGCTTTTTCACTTTTGTGTTTTACATCATTTTAAATACATTTTTCATTTTCTTGAGTATTTTACAGTTTTTTTGATATTTTTCTTTATTTGAACTTTTCTTACATTCTTCTTTATTCTTTATTGCCATTAGGACTTGGGTGCCAACTACAACTATTGATTAATGATGGTTTGTAACTTATATTGTTTACTTGATTACAAATGACTAGATTTCAACTTAGAATTTTGATGTTGATTAATGGAACATTAATTCTTTTCATGATATCAGGTAATGAGTTCATGTCATCCACCATTCCACACAACTCTATGATGTCTCCTCATTTTGGAAATATGACGTTCCTTCTTAATAACAACTTATAATGAATTGGTGACCTTGGTACTTTTCAAACTTGGGATGAATTAAGTGGATGAACAAGGGTGTGACCTGAAGGGAACTTGTCACTTTTATACATGCTTGTCTTCTGGGGTTGCATGAGTATTTCCATGGATTCCCCACCATTCCTCCGTTGACCAATAAAGATGAAGTAATGTCTTTGCATGGTGTGGTTCCTATTGAAAAGAAAATAATGGAAATTCAAAGCACTCACCTTAGACACAATAATAGGCTACAAGTACTAATTATGGGGCTAGAAAGACATGTTACCCATGCCTTCAGGCACCCCTCTAACTAAGGCCCTTTTCACTTCATGCTTCTTTTTTCTTCTTTCTTTGAAATGATGAGTGATCTATGGGGATGTTCTTGTACCTTAGAGGGTGAAATGGTCTAATGTACTAATGTGAAGTCAGTGGAAGTGGATGGTCTTGATTCGAACTAAGGAATGAAGCTATCAAGTCATGTTAATCACATCTTTCACCAGGAACATCATGTGACCATGATGTGGGACTCCATTCCATACTCTCTCCCTCTCTCATCCACCTCTTCTTTCCATGTACCACCTCATTTCCTTTTTTCATGAGAGTATCAATGGGTTTATTTTGAGATGGTCTTAATTCTTCAATGGTTTCTTTGGTGATTCAATTCTTAACAATCAACAACCATTAATCATCCTTGAGGTCCATAGAATTCTTGGTTTGAGGATGTGCAAGGGCATTAGGGACATAAGCTTGCTATGGGAAGGATCCACTTGCANAAATCCTATGTATTCCACCATGATGCATCTAATTTTGCATTCCTTGGCAATAAATCTTCTCCTAAATCTTCTTTTGAAATGTATTCCTAGCCCTCTTTAAGCATTCATCATTATTCTAGGCTTTTCTTCCTTTCTCTGGACACTAAATTCATGAAAAAACTCCTTTTCCATACTTAGTTTCTATTGTGAAAAATTCTTATTTTTCGGCTTCATCAATTCATCCCCATCGACACAGCATAAAAACACTATACATACACATTGATACCTTGAAACTTTTTCACATCTGCTTCAAAACACCAAGGGAGTGTTTGCAATTTTCAAAGCTTAGAGCCTTCCTGAGCCCATAACTTCCTAACTACTTGTCCAAATAAACTTATTCTTTAACCCTACAGCTACTAGAGGTGAGCTTTACATCATGGGGGCCACAAACCTATGGTTTTCAATGAAAGCATTTTTGGAATTTTTCTATCTCCCACATGGTTTAACTAATAAAATAACATTAAATATCACTAATTCACTAAGTTAAACCTCACCAAAAAACTTAGACAACCATTATAATAAAATAATATTAAAATAATCAATCTACCATGATCATAACAAGCGTAAGTGTAACTAGCCAAATGAGACATGGAATAAAAGTATTATGAGTTACACATAAAATGTTAATCCTTGGCTATGTTTGTGATCACAGATGGAACCAAAGAGAATACCAGAAGAAGGACCATCCCAACCATGGGATAAGCAACCAAGAGGCAAAAGGGGCAAGCAACCATAATAGCCCCAAGAAGGAGAAGAAGACACACACACCATAGGACCTCTTTGAGAGGAGCCCAAAGTGGAATCTATTCATCAAATTTTCAACATGAAGAAAAGCCCAGTCTAGGTGAGATAAGGTGTTAGGGCCTAGATCAAATTTGGAGGTCACCTTGATCGAGGCATGCCTAAGATAAATTCATGCTAAGAAGGTCCAAAGTATGGTTCTCTAAGAACTTAACTTTGGTCCCTTCTTGGACCTAACATCATAAGAGGTGAAAACACAACTACAAGGATGTCCTATGTGATCCATCCTCAATTTTAGTAAGGAGTGATACATGGGAGAAACGTACCTCTTTTGTAATAACCAGTAGGTAGACACCACAGTGAAGATCATGGACATTAGCATGTTCTATTTGGTCAAGGCCTTTGCGGAGGTCCTCAAGTTTCCTAAAAATGGAAAAAATTTAGCAAAGATCTCCATCCAAGTGGACCCTAATGCTAAAAATGAATGGATCCAATAGTGCTATGGAGTGGACTATAAGAAGTATGGTGCACTCACCAAGGCAAAGGGGGCCTATCTCAAGGTGGTGACCTACCACCTAAATCCAACGGTGAGGCCAAGCAAGATCACAACCTTCTCTACCATGCATGTGCTACTATAAGAAGAAAACTCTTGGTCAACCTCCCCTAGATCAACTTCCTAAAGATGGAGAAATGATTCAAAGATAATGAGCATAGGAGGAAGACACTTCCCTTTCCTTGCCTCATTAGAAAACTTTGCAAAAGGGGAGGGATAGCCTACTATACTAATGACATGCTTTGTCATGCTCCTATTGCATCTTGGTAGGAGATGATGAAAGACAAGATGCCTACCAAGTTACTTGAAGAGGAGTGGCCACCACCACTACCACCTACTCAAGAAATAATGTCGGAGACTCATGCTACAATTGAGCACATGAAGAAGCTTTGTGAGCAAATCCTACAGTAGCAACAATAGCAAGAAGAACCAAGTGGTGGAGATTCCTAAATCTACTGGCTAGCTTTATGCCATTTGAATGAAGTAACTTGAACAATAAGCTGGGTGGAAGAGACTACACCACTTTTTTTAGCATAAAGGATGCAAGCATCCATGAGGTTAAATCCAAACACCTGAGAAGTGATAATGTCCATCCCTAGGTAATAGCAATTCCTAGAGATCTTTGGGAATGCCATGAATTTCTCAATGTGCCTAGAGGAGGATGAGGGGATGACTATCTTGGTGATGCAACATCATGGACTAGAAGAAATAGTAGGGATGGTGGCCAATCACGTTGTAGAGCCCCTGACCGCTTCTGCAACCACTATGCTAGACATTGTTGTACTCAAAGATGTGTAGGCATATGTAGGAGTGGGAAGTAGAAGGCTAAGTGTTGCCTAACATGAGGAGATGTTGGAATGAATGATGGGAACTAGGCAATGGCTTCCAGAGATCTTTGATCTCCCCAAAAACATCACTATCATCCAATCGAAGTTGCTAGAGACCAAGGGCAAGCTCGTCATTACAAAGGCCCAACTTGAGATAGCCACGATAAAAAATCAATGGTTGGCTACTGAAGTTGTAGAATTAATAGCTCACTTGGCTGATCCTGCCATTCTTAGCTAAGAAGTCACATGAGATGAAGCTTTCTTGCAACTTCATAACAAACTCAAAGAGGCTGAGAATGTGAAGGAGATGATAGTATTTGATGCATCCTTATCAAAGGCCCTAGCCTTCAACACTAATAAGGAATTTTTGCAAGTCCCCAAGGAGAACTTAACTCTAACCAAGGATATTCATCGCCTAAGCAATGTTGAAGCATAAAAGGACTAGATGGTTCAATTTTTACGACAACAATAGGAGTAGTTTACCAAAGTAAACATGGACCTGAGGAAGTTAGTAGCTAAAAATTGTAATCTCTCAATGGAGGAAGTCCATGCCTTTTATGAAAAAACTACCATTTAGGTAGTTTCTTGAAAGAATGAAGCTTTGAAATTTGAATATGTAAAGAATCATTACAAGGACTAAGTTGGCCTCCTCAAGGAGGTAAATGAGAAAGAAATTCAATTGGAGAAGGAAAAAATGAATGAGGTCCTCTAGCAACTCCAACACAGAGGCAATCTGTTGTAACCAATATTTCATGGATTTAAATGCCTGCAACAAAGCAAAGATCTACTTGAAGGAGTTACAGATTAAAGAGATGATTGAATGCATGCAATTAGCCAACCTTCATTATGCAAACTTGGCAATGATTATAGCCAGAAGGTTGTAGTCAGAGTTGAAGAAACAAGTGGCCAAATCATACCTCCTTTATGAGGCTGAGTTCAAGAATCACAAGGACACAAAGCAAAAGCTGGAAATAATGAATGCAAAGCTTGAAGTTCTCAGGAGTTGATTTACAAACTAGTGATCAGTTGCTAAGAACCTAGCCAAGAGGATGAATGACTACGATGAGTTACATAACCTCACCAAGACATTCAATGTTGAATGTAGGAAATTCACAACATGGTTTGTTAACATCAAGGAACTATTCCTAGCAATGTCATGTCCATGGGACATTCCCATACCGGCCCACATTGAAAGTGCTACATGGACTGTGTACAACCCATGGAGTAAGGAAAAGAAGATAATAGAATTGCTGGATGCTTTTTTCTTTTCACTAGTAGTTGTTGTAGTAGGATAACTACAATAGCTGACTCAACCTTAATCACCACTACCATGAGCACTAAAGACTAGAGAAGGTCCTTCAGTACCCTAGGAGCCTTCACCTCTTAGCACTGTTTAATCTTCTCTTTATCTTCAACCATCTAAGGATTTCCAATTGCCAAATTTTGCAAGGATATTCAATTTTTCTTTCCTAAACATCCATTTTCATAATTATTATAATTCCATACAATCATACACTTAGAGTGAATTAGTATAGTTAGTTGGTTTTTGGTTCCATAGCTTTCCAATTTTATAAGAAGCTTGATGTTACTTTTGTTCACTTGAGGATGAGTTTTTAGTTAGTTGTGGGGGTATGATAAATCATGAGTTAGGTTACATCAACAAGCATCAATTCAATAGAAAAGCTAAATTTAATAGTAAAGCTAAAGAGGCAATAATATAGTTGAAGCATCTTAGACAAGGTGAGAAGGATTTTTAGGACTTCTACCTTCAGTTCTGCCAATTTTTTCATTAACTCAAGGTGAATTGAAATGATTATGTGCATGCATGCATATTTCTTGGAGGTTTGAAGATGCAATATCAATAAGACTTGACCTTCTTTAAGCCTTAAACCCTGGATGAGGCTTATGAAGTGGCTAACAAGGCTAAGAAGAACCTTAGTGACTATGGGAGAAAGGGTAAGGCACCATCCAAGGGTAAGGACAAGGGATCCAAATGGGAGAAGAAAAGGATCCCAAGAAAGACTAGAAGGAGAATAAGGAGGTAAAAAGCAAGACCAAAGGAAAGTTAGAAAAGAAAGATAAGGTTCTCATGGGTAGAAACTCTTTTAAATTTTAATGCTTAAAGTATGATGAAATTGGGCATAAGTAATGAAAATGTTTACTTTAGAAGGTCATTAAGGGGGGAAAAAGTGTAAACCATGGAGAATGGAGGTTCATTCAACCAAGCTACTCAAAGAGGTAACCTTAATGTTTCTAAAATAAAAGATGTTACTTAGATGAATTCATTCATGAGAAATTTCAATATGAAGAATAATCCTAATAGAAGTTTTTTTTAAGAATTAATACTAAATGTCTCAACAATGGTGAATGGATTCATATTTTAATTGACAAAGATGCTTAATAGAATGCCATTTCTTCTAAGATAGTTGCTAGATGGCTTATCTTGTGATTTCTCTCAAAATTTGAGGGATAGATGACATTCTTAATGCTTTGAAACATGATAATATGCTTAACAAAATTAATTTGAAGAGTGGATATCATCAAATTAGAATCAACTTATGTGATGAATAAAAGAGAATATTCAAAAATCCAAATGCTTTGTTTGAATGGCTTGTAATACCATTTGGATTAATAAATGCCCCTACCATATTCTTGAGGTTGATGCATGATATTCTTAAGAATTTTATTGGGAAATATTGCATTGTTTTCTTTGATGGCATCCTTGTTTACAACTCTAATGAGAAAGAGCATGTTGATATTTGAAGCTTTTGTACCAAAAAATTGAATGAGGTACAATTGATGATCAACACAAAGAAGTGTAATTTCTTGGAAAGAAAGGCCATATCCTTGGAACATGTGATTTCTAAAATTCAAATGAAGATGAAGATAATGAATGTGAAGGACATAAAGGATTGGCCCATACCAAATAATGTTGTAGAGCTGCATTATTTTCTTAACTTGGTAGGCTTTTATAGAAGGTTCATTAGGAACTTTAGTGGCATGTCATGGTCTATGTTCTCTCTCTTATTTTAAATAGGATGATAAAATGCAAAGAATTTTTAATGATTTGAAAAGGAAGATTGCAAGTAAACTAGTGCTTGTAATTTCAAATTTTTTGAAACACTTTCAAGTAGACATGGATGCTAGTGGGCTAGCAATTAAAGGGTTTTTATCCCAAGATAAAAGGCCTATTACATGTTTTTTAGAGAAGCTCAATGAATCAAAGTAGAAGTACAATGTTTATAAAAAGGAGTTGTATGTTATCCTTCAAGCTAGCAAGCATTGGAGTCACCATCTTTTTCTCAAAAATTTCTTATTAGTAACTAATCATAAAGCACTTCAATTCTTGAATTTCCAAAAGAATTTGTGTCAAATACATGAAGTGGATGGCATAATTATAAGAGTTTAATTTTTTTTTGAAGCATGAAAGTGAGAATAGTAATGTAGTAGCTAATGTATTCCTAAGAGTGCATGTTATGAATTTTAATTCACCACAAGTTGAAGGTATGAATGATTTTATTTATTTGTACAATGATGATGTTGATTTTGGGTAGGTTTGGAATGATTTAAGTGAGCCTTTAATTGGAAAAGCTAATCAATGAAGAAATTATCACATCCAAATGGTACCCTCTTCAATAATAAGAAAGTGTATGTTTCCAAATGTAATTTCAAGACTAAGATCATCTTGGAAAAGCATTATGGAGGGTTGGCATGCCACATGGAGAGAGATAAGATCCTAGATCTTATGAGGAAGAGCTACATTTCGCTAGCTATGTTTATCAAAATCTCTAAATTTATGAAGGGATTCTTGAAATGTCAAAAATTCAAAAGGGAAAGCATTGTAGATGATTATTATTTATCATTTATTGTCCCAAAGTCATTGTAAGAGTGTGTCTCAATGGATTTTATTTGGAAAATTTCAAAAACAAGAAGTGAAAATGATTCAATCTATGTTGTGGTAGATAAATTCAATATTTCTTGTGATGGTTCTTCCCATGTTGCAAATTTATTTTTCCAGCATGTTGGTCATTTGCATGGTATTCCATTATTAATTTTGAGTGATAGACATTCAAATATTATTAGTCATTTTTGCACATCATTGTGGAGGATTTTAGAGACTAAATTAAACTTCTCAAGTGTCTATCATCTTTAATTTGATGGGTAAACTGAATTTTTGAATAAATCTTTGTTAAAAATTTTGAGATGTTTGTATGATGATTAGCCAAGTAGGTGGGAGAATTTGTGGTCTTGTGTTGAATTCTCTTATAATAATGCATTTCATTCTAGCATTGGGATAAGTTCTTTTGAAACAAAGTATGGGTTTAGTCCTAGAATGTTAGATGATGTGAAGCATTTAAATGGAAGGCATAATTGAGTGCTAAATTTGTGCAAGAAATGACACTTTCATACTTAAGTGAAAGAAATATTGATGAAGAAAGATGAAGAGGTATTTCAAAAAAAGAACAAGGGTAAGAAAAAGCCCAAATTTAAGGTTGGTAATCTTTTTTGGGTCCATTTAGATAAAAAGAGACTAAGGTGAATAAATTTCTACAAATTAAAAGTAAATAAGATGGAGCCCTCTAAAATCAAGGCCAAAATTAATGACAATGCTTTTGAGATACGAAGTTCTAATGATGTTGGCATGACTTTTATTTTTAATGTTGTAGATTTTCCCATTAACATGGACTTGATGATAATCAAACTTTGTATAGCAACATAGGGGAGTTGATGGCTACTCTATTGTTCCCATTTCTTCAAAGAAGAGGAACATGATTGTCTTAAAGATGAGAAATGCTTAAAAAATGCAGGGCATAAAATAGTTTGAGCTCTTGATGCATTGGAATAATTAAGATGTTGTTAATGTTGTGTGAATTCATAAAAACCAATTGGTTGAGTGGGGTGTCATCACTACCCCCAAATCTTTCTTCACCTAAGTTTATTTTTTGAATGGTGGAATAGCTAGTGTAGAAACACCTCCCATTCTTTTGCTATACTATTGTACATCTCTTATGTTTAAGGATCCTAGGAAGTCTATTCCTTAAACTTACCTTCAATTAGATGTCAAAATGATGTATTTTCAACTCTAGATTGCCAATTGCAAGGCAGGTGACACTCATAGTTGATCACAATCAGTAGTTACAAGCTTTTGTGGTTTGTAGTAATTCACAATGAGCCAAAACATGATTCTCAAAGGAATTCCAACCAAGGATGAGGAGATGTGATATTGTTATGATTCATAGAGATTACAATTTATCTAAAAAGCTACTAGAAGCTATTAATCATAGTCACACACACTATGCATGGATTTTTCTCTCAAGTTCAACCAAAATATCTTAATATGAGGTATTATAGTTTGTAGTGTTTTTGCATTGGTAAATTGGAGTTACTGGTTCATTGAGATTATGATGGGTTATAATTTGCAACCACATTACATAATGAAATTTTTGAATTTTTATTTTTTGTGAACTATGAGAAGTTGTGATGCACATGAGCTTGTCATCAACTCTAGGTTGTGAGGTGGTGCAACTTGTAGTTGGTCACCTAAAAGTATTTTGAAAGTGGATTGGCATCTCAAAAACTTGGAATTAAATGTAGCAACCATACAAGGCAACATTGATATTGAATTAAAGGCTTTTGACCATCATGTGTTATCCTTGAGATAGAAAAAAGAGCTCTATGCATAACTATAAGTCCATTTAGCATTTCCAAATCTCTTTAACATCTTGTATCCAATATTTGTTGAGAGGTAAGGATTATTAGGAATGTTTGGCCTTATGCCTTGCATCCATTATTAAGTGTTGTGAGGGCTGGCATGCATAGGAGGCACAATACTTTCATAGATTCTTAACTTGTGTGTTTATGAATCCTTATATAATTTAATGTATTTGTTACTTATAATTTATGTTCTTGCACTATAGAGTATGATAAAATAATCATATGAGAGATCATGGATTATGTGGGATGAAAGTGCTAGGATCATGATGTGTAGAATGTGTAACATAAGCAAAATGCTACAAAACAATCACTTGAATTAATGAAAGTAACAGTACAATATCAATTCATGAATAATAATTCTTAATTCTCAATTTTCTATGCTATGATGATCTTTGACGACCCTCCTTGGTTACCTAGTTATCCCCACTATGATTGCACTTCAATCTACATAAATTTAGCTTCAATTTGACGATTAAAGCAACTTCTACCTAACTAATGTAATCTACTGTAAGTTGTATGAGGTCACAGCTTCTTGTCCATATCATATTTAGCATTTAACGAGTAACTACTGCTAGCCACTAGAAGTAGTAACAATCCCAAATGAGTCTTCAATTATCGACTATTCAATTTCCAATGGCCAAGAGTTTGAACAATCTAGACAAGCTATGAGTTACATGACCTCGTATTGATAAAAGTAGTCTTCTAAAAACATATTCATTGCAACCTAGTGTAGTTCAAACTCAATCACCTCTTCTAGTTTATCACCATTTCCTCGATGTTGAAGGTAATTACAATCCACATCGCCTTGCATTTAGTAGAGGAGTGTGTGTTGCAAGCTACTGTAAGTCACATTAGCTCATAGTTCCTATTCTAACCAAGTTTTAGGCATATTTGACCTACAAGTTAACTCAAGAAAGCTCCACATCATCCCTTTCATGCTTAGGTGATCTTCTACTATCTTGTCATCTCATCAAGAGAGTTTCAATGGCTAAAAAGTGTAAATAAAGCTCCTAGGATTGTCAACTGTGGGTGGCTATGAATCGCATGAGGTTGTAGATACCTACTTAATCACAAAAAATCATCAAAAATCAACAATATCTAATCATTAATTCATAGCCTAACATAGCCCATAACTAGATCTTTATTATCTTGAAAAAATAAAGTGAAAGAATGTATGTGAATTATGATAAAAAATACATAATTCTAAAAAAGAAAGGCATATATCATATCATCAAAAAATAAGATATATACATAAAAAATAGATAAGGAATAGAAAATATGGAGAAACAAAAAAAGGAAGGGCTCAAGCTAGGAAGCTAAGCTTACTAAAGAAGGGAGTTGTGGAGCACTAGATGGTGATGCGTCATCCACACTCATAAAGTTAGCTCCCGCTACCTAGCCATCCACTTATCCTATAATACTAGATGGACTAGCTTAATCACATATGGATGTTTTCATCTCATCAAACTCTAGATCCCAAACATCTTGTACCTCAACTATAGCAAACAACAATAGCTATTGAAGCTTATTGAAGGTATGCCTAGCCAATAACTTGAGGTTGGAAGCTAGTTTGTATTTCCTTCTCTTGATCTAGTTAAAATATGCATGTAAGTGGATCTCCTTCACTTGGAGTTGTGTCATTACAATAGTTGAAGCCTACTCTCCAGCCACTACTCCAAGGTATCAAGATAACTACTACATCTTATAGTCCACTTTCCATGATGCCTTGCATCCATCTCTAAGGACACGAAAATCCAAGATCCTATAAATCTCCTTGAACTGAGTCTATGACAATTGCTAGGTGTAGAATGCATATCCTAGGTTGTAGAATTAATCCTCTCCTCATGTGATAATTTTCTTAATTGGAAATATTGTAGTGGGTACTTCAAAATGCTAATAAAAGGCTAAGATAACCGACAAGAAAGGAACACTAGTGGTATTCCTAACCATCATCTCTGTTTTGGACAAGATAATGAATAGGTATTTGAGGATGCATGGATCCTCAAGATCATCAACAATAATCATGTCATAGAACATGACATCGGTAAATTGCAAGGTGCCCATAATATTAGTCATTAGTTCCCTTGTAAGAACCCTCCTCTTCGGGGAAATATTTTTATAGGACCAACATGTGTCATCTCTTTGTACATCTACAAAAGACTCTTAGGTCTTCTACTCTGCTGAAGCCACTATGAAGTTTTGGTACTAGGGGACAACCCTCATGTCCAACAATTGATAATTAGTTTCTCTGTGATGGTATAGGTATTAGCCTTCATCAAGAAGGCCTAGATAGAAATTAAGGTTTTCCTAAATATCAAGTAGAACTATATTGAATGAAAATGTTCACTAAAAGGTACTAAACATAGTGATTAAATGTTGGTCATAATTCCTTAAACCCTTGTTGTATAAATAATGGATTAACAACAATTTTATGCAATTGTATAACATTCTATATAAGGGTTTCCTATGTAAAAACCAATTCCAATATCACAAAATGGAAAAGAATAAGTAATTCCTATGAAAAATATAATTCTAGAGCAAAAAAAATCCAAATAGATAAAAGAAAAATGGGAAAAAATATAATTGATAGACCAAAATATAAGACATATCTCCCTATAATCTAAATTAAAGGTACAACAATAAATTCATGCATAATTAGTACCCAAAATTTGCAAAAAGACAAGGAACAAAAGCCAAATATCTTAGAACAAAACAAACTATAGTAAATTATAGAGAATAAGAAATATAAAATGATTAAAATTGATCCTTGAATTTTACATGCAAACTAGCAAAAACATTTTGATAGCTAGGGCCTAGTAGAAGAAGAAGGTTACGCAATTGCAATTACAAAAACAAAATTCCTAATGTGAGTGGAATCTAGAAGAAAATTTTAAGAATAAAGCCTACCCTAGGCATGATGTCTAATGAAAGCTTGAAAACAAGGCTAGAAACATTGTAGCTAGTTAGTAATTGTTGCTACATGCTTAGGAGAGCTCATGCATGCTAATGAAAGTTGGAGAAATGAGCCAAAAGAAAGTGAAATATTGATTTTTTATAAAATTTTCAATATTACGTAGTCATTCCAAGGACAAGGATTTGTCCCAAAACATCTTGGGATATAGGTGGCATGTGGTGAATATTAAAATATTTCAAAATACATTTTATATCCTTCTTACACTTATTTTCATTTTTGTAAAATGTTTTGAAAATGTTTCATCATAAAAATTCTAGTAAAAACGTTCGAAATGTCTCACAAATTATAATTTGCAACAAGTTTATCCATAATCTATAGTGCTTCTAAACATAATCAATACTATTACTCTTCACATTCCAATTGTGTTCCCATAGCATTCTTAAAAACCCATCCCATCTGCAAATGCATTTGGGACCTATCCTTATGTCTCAACATCCTTGCATCCTGGGGACCTATGAAACATTGAAATTTTTTTATCATGTTATAACCAAATATGAGTTGTAATTGATAACAACTCAATAAAAATGTAGTTTTTTCAAAAATGAAAATGTGATGTACTACAAGTTGAACCCGATCACAATTAGTAGACTACAAGATGCACCTATTTACACTATTTCAAAATAAAAAAAGAAATGAAAATGTTTAACTATAATTCATTATAAATCACAATTACATACGTTGTAAAAGTAAAATAAAGAATGAAAAATTTAAGATACAATTGAGGGCAAGGTGCACCTACTTACATTGTGAATAAAATAGAAAATGGAAAATCCCAATGTGAGTCAAACCCTATTGCAAATACTCAATCTACCCAAAATAATTAACAAATGATTGTAGCTTGTAGGACCCCTAAATGTGATGAACTATAAGTCACACCCTAGTCACAATTACTAGTCTAAACTTGATTTTTAATAAAAAAAGTAAAGGAAAGGCCAAGAAAATTAAGGAAAAGCAAGAAAATAGCCATATAGGCAAGGAAAAATCATGATAGGAGAATAACTAAGGTGTTTTCAATTTTCATTACATATACATCAAGGCATTGGATGACTTACATAAATAGTTTTGGCATAAATGAATAATACCTATATATGGCACTATCAAAAATTACATTCATAGTCATTGATTACCTACCTTATTCATCTCACACAACACTATCCCTCTTACCATAGGAGGCCTTTCCTACATAAAGTAATTGTCATATATGGAAATTTGGCATGCATCAATATACTAATATCTCAACTTATGGCAATGAACAATGATGAACTTTATTATACAAAAAAGAAAAATTGTAAATTGATTAAACAATATTAAACATGATTAATATGATTGCTACACTACTAAAAGATGAAGTCCACAAATAGTAGAAAATTTTCCTTTGGTATAGTTCATAGGTTATGATTAGACATCATTAAAGTTGAAAAGAGCATTCTTTTATTAGGACACTTGCTATAGGTTTAGGTTACTTGTTATACTACCATCAAAATATAGTCCACAAACAATTGAAGCTTTGGTGTTGGTATAGATTCAACTCCTATGCAAGCCACTCATGAGAATTCCCATCATGCATGCTAATATATTCCATAAAGTCTCTTATCCTAAGTCATTAATTAAAAAGATCCAAACCTTAATTTTGTCATAAAATAACACACTAAGTTAACAATGTGCTTAGTAAAAAAAATACCTTCTTTCCAATCAAAAAGCCAACAAATAATCAATCCATCATATGGAACCCCATCATTCAACCATTACCTTATTGAACTTTAACATTAACAACACTATTTTATTTTAACCACTAAATAAATAAGATGTCCAAAATCCATGCCATAGGATAAGTTGGATTTCCATCAAAGTGACTAATTAAAGAGCCAAGTATGATAAAGAATATATTACCACAAACACTATCAAAGAATAGATAACAATGAATACTACCATCCATAAGCATTAATAATAGTATAATTTGGATCCACTTACTTGTCATCCAATGCTTGAAATAATCAAAGATACCAAAAAGACTAAAGTTATTAACCTATCATGGGAAAAAAGATAAGGATTAGACAATTTCATAAGGAAATATTCTAAAGAGGTCCATAATCAAACTAAATTCAGCTTGATAAGTATTGGTATTAGATAATTCAATTGATTCATTAGAAGAGGAGGGAATTTATCCCAAATAATGTTTTAGACTCTAACTCTTAACATGAAAGGTCTCTAAAGTACCAAACCTACAAATATTGATTGTACCATTACCTAAGATCTTAGTAACACAAAATGATCCCTCCCATTTTAATACTAATTATCATCAAAATTCTTAAGCCTCATATTAAAAATAAAAAGAAGAATTTCCTAATAATTCTCTTATCATGCCACATTTTTGTTTGTTTTTTGTACAATTTTTGTCTATATAGAGCATGTATTCATTCTTGATCTAGTTAATGTAATGCAAATAAATGTGCAAAAAAACATGTATTCAAATTCATCTCTAACTAATGTTGCATTTTGAAAGATTTACTTTGAATGGAAGAAGAAACAATATATTGTTTACCAAATATGAATTCATAAGATGTAAAGCCAAGAGAAAACTTATATGAAGTATGAATGATCCATAAGACATCAGGTAAATAAAATAACCAATCCATTCTATTTCCTCCTACCATTTTTTTCAAAATATGTTTAATTTTTTTTATTCATACTCTAAACTAGATCAATGGATTGAAAATGATACGCTATATCTATATAATTTGTAATACCCATTTTCTTAACAATTTCTTCATAACATTATTAACAAAATGTGTACATTAATCACTTATCAAAATTTGAGGCTAGCCAAAATAAGGGATTAACTTCTCACATAATAACTTAATAATAGTCTTAGCATCATCATGCCTCATTGCTTTAGCAAGAACCGACTTAGTAACATAACCAATTGAGACAAGCATGTACTTACATGAATTGCTAGAAGGAAAAGTGCCCATGAAATGGATGTCCTAATAATCGAAGGGCTCATACTCCATCAAGATAGGTAATAAAGGTACATCTTAGCTTCTTCTAAGTCTTTCCATGCTTTAGCATTCACATTCCTTGTAATAGGCATAAGTATCACTGAAAAAGATAGGCCAATGGAATCAAGCATGAAGGATTTTATAGGATGTCTTCTTACCTACAAAATAACCTCCACACACTCGATCATGATTCAAAGAAATTACTTCTTCTTGTTCTTTCTTTAGAAGACATCATCTAATGCTCTAATCTTTGCAAATTTTGTACATAAAAGAATCTTCCCAAATGAATCGATGAGCTTTGATGGAGAAGGCATGTTTTTGTCCCTTAGTCCATAATATAGGCATCTTGAATACTGCTAAATAATTAGTAATATCATCATACCATGAATCTTGGACTTTAGAAATAATAGCCCCACCCCAACATGCAAATAGCTACTCGTCAAGAAAAGAATCATTAAATGGATGAGCATTTTCTAAACCTTTCATGTCCTCTAATCTAGACAAATGATCAACTATCAAATTTTTAGATTCTTTCTTGTCCTTAATTACTAAATCAATTTCTTACATAAAAAATAGGCACCAATGATTAGATGTGGACTCTCAATACATTTATTATGTAACTACTTAATTGTATCATGATCAAAATAAATAGTTGTAACTATAAATTACATTAAGCATTTCCTCCTTTGCTGTTATATAATTGGCTAGTGTTCGATTTCAGGTTTTGGAAATATAATAAATAAAAAATAAAATATTTTCCTTCCACTAATCCAAAAGTGCTCCTATGGCAAAATTAGATGCATCAATCATTAACTCTAAATCAAGACACTAATTAAGTCCTTACAAAAGGAGTGCTAAAGTAATTTTTTTATTTCAACAATCAAACACTTGTTGGCACTCATCAATCTAATTAAACAACACTTTCTTTTATAATAGTTTTACTAAGGAGTGAGTACTTAATGAAAAATTCTTAATGAAATATCTATAATAACCAACATCACCAAGAAATGCATGATAAAATCTTATATTTTTTGGAGGAGAAATATGTGAAATTACTCTTATATTTATGGGATCAATATAAATTCCCATCTTACTCACAATATTTTTAAGTACTACACTAGAAGGAAACGTAATCTAAAATTTTTCCCATGAAATTTATAGGCATTTATCAAGGCAACTATGTAAGACTAGTTCAAGATGATGGAAAGCATTAGCATGTGAATCACCATAAATTGAAAAATCATCCATAAACATCTCCAAAGAAGAATCAATCATCTCAAAAAATATGGATGTCATAGTCCTCTAAAATATAGTCAAAGCATTACATAAACCAAAGGGTAGACATCTAAAAGCAAATGTTCTCCAAGTTGTAGTGATGGTGGTTTTATGCTAGTCTTCAAGGGCAATAAATATCATATTATAACCAATAAAACCATCACGAAAATAATAAATTCATACCCTTAAGTTTCTCAGAAACCTAATCCAAATAGGAAACTGGAAAATGATCTCTATTTAACCATTTATTAAGTTTCCTAAAATCAATACATATACACCACTTACTTAACTTCTTAGGAATCCCCATAATAAGGATCATCCATACCAAATCTAAAATAAGGAAAATAATACTGACTTGAAATAATTTCATCAATTCATCTTTAACTATTTGCTTCAGGGGTTCAAACTTATACATAGTTATTGCCTTAGTTTAGCTTCTACTTTCAAGTGAATATGATGCTACATAATTAACGGAGAAATACCTTTCTCCAAATCTAATGATAACAAAAAAAAAAGCATTAATCAAATTAGTTAGTGCTTGAGCTAATTGATACTCTTAATTAGTGGTCAAACCCAAACTAATAATCAACAGTATAGTCTTCTCAACAAAAATATATTTCAAGCAAGAAGAAAGTGCCTTAAGATCAAAATTCAATTCTTTATCACTTATTTGCGAAAAACATACCTCCATTTGCAATGTTTTCTTATCATCCAAAGAATCTTCTACTTGTATGCACAAGATCTCTCTATCTGGATCCATAGTAACATCCTTGTATTCTTCCAATGTAAGGATTTGATATGCCTCATCCCAATCCCAAAGCTTCAAAGAGAACATGTTAGTTATAGCAACATTCACCATGTTCAATTCATCAAATTTGAATTGATTATCTAAATTGTACAAATTAACTGAAAAAACTCATATTAGCAAATGTCAAAGTCATCAATCCCATTTTTACATAAATAACCACATCCATCATGATAATCATAGGCCTCCCTAAAATCAGAAGATAAAAATTGTTAAGAGAATATGTATAATAGTCCAAAATAATAAAATTAGAAAGGTACAATGCTTTATCCACTTAAACCAAGTTATCCTCTATAATGCCTTTTGTATAAATAGTAGAACCATTACCCAAGGATATAGTAATATTAGTTGGTTTGATATGGTCATAATCAAAAGACTGATAAATTTGTTAAGGCATAATATTTATGCTAGTCCTCAAATCAACTACATCATGATAAAACTTCCTATTGCTAATCATACATGTAAGAGTATGGTTTCTAGGGTCCTATTCTTTTTTAGGCATTCTAGCCATTAAAATATTGGTAATGCTCTTAGTAAGGCTATCATGCTTAGGTATTCTTATCTTTTTCTTCATAGAGCAAAGTTTGTTGAAATACTTTGCATATTGTGGGGCATCTTCAATAGCCCTCAGAAGTGGAACATACAATGCAACATCCTTAAACAAGTTTTCAAGTTGTTTATCCTAAAACTTCTTAGATTCAAGTCTATATGGAAATGGTTCTTGACAAGAAGAAGATGCACTAGGCTCATTTGAATCAATTTTTGGTTTAGGCTCTTCCTCAATAGAAATCTCCCCAACAAATAATTTTTCTATTTCATATTGCAACTCCCTTTTCTCCATAGACTTGGTTAAAGAAATTTGGGGTTCAACAACTTTACCACTTGATGAGACGCGACTTGCACTGGGCCGCGATATCGCGTCTTACCCTGCGATATCGCGTCTCGCTGCCATATCTATAAATAAGAGGCGGCACTCCCTTCATTTAAAAATCCTGGCTAGTGTAGCGAAGCTCTGGCAGATTGATCACTCCAGAGTTAGAATTTTTCCCCATGTGCCCGCAGTAGGAGTCCTAGAGTGAACGGCTCTTTATTCGAGCAGCTTGTAACCTGAACCCAAGTTGTGTACGGCAATAAAGACGAACTTGATTGGATAAACCTTGCAGCACATGGTTTCATTTATTGCTTTCATTTACTGCTTTCCTAGTGCATTCAGGTACGACTTGATTACGAGTGTCTACGGACGTGTATGGCTAGTCAAGGAATCGGCTGCTTGATGCAATGCATGAGTACGACTCAATTACGAGCATTGGCTGCTTGGTAACCCAGTAGCGTATTCTAGGATTTTGCGCTTGGTAATCCCAGTAGTAGTACAATGTGTACGGCTAGTTGAGGAATCGGCTGCTCATTACTAGGCTAGAACGTGTGATAAGTACGACTTAGTTACGAGCACCCATGGGTGTGTACGGCTAGCTAAGGAATCGGCTGCTTATCACACTTAAGCTAAATAGGTGCCTCAGTACGACCACTTCAAGCACTTGTATTACGTGTGGCGATCCCAGTAACGATTAGCGTTTGGTAAGCCACAGTTGCATAGTT
>MNCI01015499.1:1887110-1929289 GCA_015680685.1 Gnetum montanum
ACCAAAAAAATCACATACCTCAGACTTGCTTAACCATACACCGTGACACTTACAAGCAAGCCTGGGAAGACAACGAACGATTAACCCCAAGTGTTTCTTGTGGCGTTAAGGCATTTAGTCTGCGGAGTTCGACCAGATCGCGCGTGTACGCTCGTATTCGTATGGTTGAGTGTAGGGGTACCTCGCCACTCATCACCACTTCTTGTAACAATGTTACATTGATCCATTTCTTGAGAGGACACCATATGCAACTCTTGTCTATTATGATGCTTGGGATTTTTCTTAGTTTATGGTAATGAATCTTTTGATAGTAGGGCTTGAATAAGTTTAATAATATGATCATCTTGATCCTATAATGTTTGTTGAAGATTTTCATTATAGGCATCCTAATAATTAGATCTATATTGAGGATGATTCTGATAATTTTGATTCAGAGTTTGGTTCCAACCCCTACCTTGAAATTATCCACTTTGTTGAGATGCCACATTAGCGTACTCTTTAATAAAAAGTAAAATTGGGCAATCATGGGTATTATGATCAATCTCTTTACAAATGATATAAGCATAAGGAAAATCCTGACCTCTAGCCTATGATTGATTAGCATTATGAATTCCCTCAAGGGTTGTTACCATGGATGCTTGTTGTTACCCCAAAGATGATTAAGACTACACATTAAAGTTAGAAGGAAAAGATAAAGACGACAATTTATTATTTACTTTCTCAATTTATTTTGCTAAGCTTTCCATAACTATATGTTCCACCAAATTGACCTTCATATTTACAAGCCAACTCTTACTTTGATCAACAAGTTGATTAAGGGCCTCAAAAGCAACATCTAGAGTAATTTTCATAATAGTAAGACCACATGCAAAATCTATACTTTGCCTAGTAAGGGGTGTTAAACCATCAATAGAAAAGCCTAAAAATTAACATCCCATAAAGCCATCATTAGGATTTTTAGCCTTAATGTCTTTAAATCTCTTCCAACCTTGTTCATAACTTTAATTTTATTTTTGTTTAAATATTGAGAGTTTTTTTTTATAAAGATGACTCTTAGTAGAAGATAAAAATCTATTCAAAAATTCATCTTTAATTCCATCCCAAGATTATATATAATATGGCTTAAGGGATCTATATGATGATAATACATGATCTCTTAAAGGGGGAATACACTCATTTTAGTATATTTGTCAATATTATTACCACATGTTATGATCAAAATCTCAAAAGTCTAAATATAATGATATGTATCTTCATCTTTAGTACCAAGAAACTAAGGAAAAGTAGATAAATTTTTAATTTCCACGTCTATACTAGAAAGTAATAATAAGAGAGAAAGTGTAGCAATAAACTTCCTACCCATCAAGTCCTGTAGAGATAATTAAGTTGGCATACTTTAGTAATGGACTTAATTTTGAAATTGCAAAAATTCATTAAGTTGTTTGCCCAATGAAACAAGAAGATGTGAAATAGGATGTGATATTATTTGGGAAACTGATTGAATTACTTAAACATTCAAGATTGGTTGAATTTTTTGGGGAATGTTCATAAAAGTATAGGCATTTGGAAAAGCTTTTTGTGGTACTTGCATAAATGTTCATTGAGGGGCTACTTGTTCAACACCTAGGTTTTGTAGCATATGAAATGAATGGGGGATTAAATGGAATTGTGCGCTAAGAAATAGGTTAATGTAATTATGCAATATTCTGATAATTCATAGGAATTGAATATTGCATAGATTGAGGAACTACTAGAGGGTTGAAGATATAGATGGTTGAGGTAACATAGGAAATGAATGTGAGGCTGGTTAAGATGATGTATCGAGCCATGTTTTTTGAGAAGCTTATGAAAGAGCATTTAATAATATTTCATGAGTGCTTTGAAGATGTTGTTGATGGAATTTTTGTTGGTCAAAAATATGCGTAGGGTTGTTAGGAGTATTTTAAACATACATGGCATTTTCTTGTTAAGTAGCAAACTTAGTTTGAAATGATAGACAAGCCATTTAGAGGTTGAGTTTAAGTAATAGTACCAAATTGACTCATACTATTTAAAACTGATGTTCCAAATCCAAATTAAGTGGTCATTACAATAGTCATAAACCCTTAATTAAGCTGGGAGGCATTTGAGAACATGGCTATGAATTGTGTCCCACTTGTGGTCAAGGTCATAAGGGTCTAAAAATGATCAACTATGTTAACCCTATTACTTCTAGTTACTAGAGTTTAGGGCTATACCTCTATCTAAAAAATTGGTGGTCTATCTTGCAATGATTAATTTTCTCATAAATTTCTATAAGAAGAAGAAGATTCTTTAGATCACATGGGAACTTTCTTCACTCTTATTTTTGAAACGTATGTTGAAACCAAGGTATCTCTAATCAATCTCTTTCCTTTCTCACAAGTCCAAATCATAAACCTAAGAGAAAATTACAAAATATAGGAGAAATTTAATTGAAAAAAAAATTAAAAAAGTAATATAGTCATAGGTTCAATTGATTTTTCAATTTAGTAGTTTGATTGATCAAATACAATTCTAAATCAACCAAAAAATATTTGCATTTCTTTTAAATCCAATTGCAACTCTAATAGTTCTACTAAACACATAGCAATAAGTGAATTAGTATCCATAATAAAATAATACAATAACCAAAAGAAAAGAGTCAAAAAATAAAATTTTAAAATAACACCATAATACTTCACAATTGCAATGGTACCAAAATGTTGCTTATAATTTACATTCTTCTGTTGCATAGTGTGATGAATTAATTAGATGGAAGACCATGGATTATGTGGGATGAAAGTACTAGGATCATGGTGTGTAGAATGCACAACATTAAGCAAAATGCTAGAAAAAATCACTTGATTTAATGAAAGCAACAGTATAATATCATGAATAAAAATTCTTAATTCTTAATTCTCTCTGTTTTATCTCAATTCTCTATGCTATGATGATCTCTAATGATCCTCCTCATTTGCCTAGTTATCACCACTTTCATTCGACTTCAATCCACGTCAATTTGGCTTTGATTTGGCAATTGAAGCAACTTCTAATTAACTATTAGAACCTACTATAGGTCACATGACGTCATAGCTCCTAGTCTAGGCCATGTTTAGCATTTAAGAACTATTGCTAGACAATGTGAGTAGTAGCCACCCTAAATGAGCCTTCATTGGTTAACTATTCAATTTATAATGGTTGAGAGTTTAGCTAGTCCAAATTTGCTGCATGTCATATGACCTTGCACTAATAAAAGTGGTCTTTTGGAAATATATTCATTGTGACCTCACACTTGCTTCACTCTTATAATTTATCATCATTTCCTCTATGTTGAAGGTAACTACAATTTGCATCACCTCGCATTGAGCAAATGAATATATGTTGTGAGCCATTGTGGGTCACATCAACTCACCATTCCTATTCTAACAAAATTTTAGGCATATTAAACTTGCAAGTTGACTCAAAAAAGCTTCACATCATCCCTTTGGTGTTTAGGTGCTCTCCTACTATCTTGCTAGCTCATCAGGAAATTTTTCATGACTGAAAAGTGTAAATGAATCTCCCAAGAATGTCAACCTAACAGTATTCCCAACCTAACAGTATTCCCATCTTTCATGCAATACTTAGAGAGGCCTTTAGTGATGTTTTTTTCTAACCTCTTATGCATGAAATAGGGGATGTCTGATGTGAGTTTAAGGATAGTTATTTGATGTGATGTTTGATGTGAGTTTAAGGATAGTTTTTTTCTAACCTCTTAAGATTCACATCAAATAACTACTAAGCAACCTCTATCTAAGCATTCCTCATGAATACTTATGATTTATCCAAAAACAAAAATTCTAATTTGTGACACACATAATAAGATGTACAAATTTACTATAGGACATGAACATGTGGACATAATTTCTTATCTCAAATATCTTGGCCTAGAATGCCCTTGTAAATAAAAATGGGATCAGTGCATTACTCAAAGAGTTACAAGTTGTATGAAAGTCTTATTTTATTTAAAAAGGAAAAATATAAAAAGAAATCTATTCTACTTTGAAATATCTAAGAAAAACTTTATCATATCATTATTTAATCTACTATTCTTTATGGGTGTGTTTCATGGGATCCTTCCCTATCAAATAAATATTAGAAACAAATAGAAGAAATTCATAAGCATTTTTTGGTCAATGAATTTAAACTCAAGATAAATACAATATGATATTATACTTCTTGAAGTAGAGATAATGTCATAATAGAAGGGAGGAGGAGGGGTGTTGGAGCCCTAAAATAATTATAACATAGCTACACCCTAAGATATGTAATTCAATTAAAACTATTATTATGGCATTAGAGGTTGAAATTATTTGTCAATTTATAGTAGACACTCGTAATCTTTTTACATCTTCACTAGATAAATATTCCAAAAAAGAGATGATGGAAATGCATGATAAAGGATGGCTTCATGAGGAAGTTTTATGGCTTATTAAATCAAATATTCAAGAGTACATTCTCCATTTAGATCCTAACCAAGTTTGCAATTTGGTAAAATTAGTATTTCAAAAACATTGGAAAAATATAGAAGGAAAAAATATTTCTATTTGAATAATATCAAGAAAGACCTTAATTATGCAATACAAATAGCATTGAAGATTAATACTATATTTTCTTGTAATGTTCTTCATTGGAGAACATTAGACATAGATGGGATATTACAATTGTAAATTTGGTTTATTTGTGTTAAATGTTATCAAAAAAACTTGGTAATTTTTAATGATGTTTTTTAAACTCATAACATGAATATTTCTATTCTTCAATAAATCTAAAGGGTCTATAGCTGTAACAAAATTTCAATTTTAGTTTTAGTTTCAATTTCTTTATAGTATAAACATAGAATATAAACACATACCAACCTACTACTCTTGACCCCAAGTCCTCCATCCTTGCCAATCACAATGTATGTCTAACACATCCCATAAGATTAGTATCCATACTAATATATTCTAATCACATATATGGAATATAAAAAATCACATACACTATAACATCATAATATCACTAACTTCTTATAATAATGCAACTAACCAAGCCGACATCTCCCAATAACAACTAAGCATATATGCATGACAACATAACACTATACCAAGGGGTCCTACACTAAGGGGCTACAATTTAATCTTATATCATTTACCAAGATTACAAAATTATTCCCAAACTACCATGAATTGTTTGTAGCAATGAAAGATACTAGGAATGATGCTTATTATCTCTCAAACCTTGAAGAGAATCAATTGACTTATCCAACCAATTGTATTTAACTTGAGCAGTATTATATCTGACATCATCATTTTCAACTTCACAAGTTTTTACTATTCTTTTTCCTCAACTCTATTTATTTTTATTATTGCACTTTTCATTTTTTTCATTTCTTGCCTTCTCTTGATATTCCTTTAGTCTTTCTATATTTATATTTTTTTGTTGAATCCTCTACTACATCTCTCTCTATTATTTTATCAATATTTTATATCTTTACCTATTCTATTCTACTCTATTTCTAATATATCATACTAATAATGATAATTTTTCAAGCAATCTGCTATCGAGAGCTATGAGAGCTCTTTTTTCTTCATTTGAAGGAATTTTGAGACTTGATGGAACAAGGAGAGGTTTATCATTTTTATCTATCTATCAGAAAATCGTTTATGTATTAGCATGCATTAGTATTAGTGCATGGGATTTAACTGCACCCTACTTATGTGATATAGCACCTAATCATGGTGTATATGAAATGTCCTTCTTTTCTATCATTATGTTTTATTTATTTTCTATTTTTATCATCTTTATCATTTTTTCTACTTCTCTATGCTTATATTTCTTCCTCTCTTACCCTCTTCTTATTCTTTTCTCATTATACCCTTATGCTCTTAGCACATTAGTGAGGTTTGAGTGAATCTTTTCGACTTTAGTGAGGTCATGCTAAGGATGTTAAATAGGACAAAGACGTGTATACTCTACATCATGTTAAATGTCAAAAGAGAGTGATCTCTTTGCCAAGGAATATAATCATGTTTGCATCCTTTTAAAATTTCTAGTTCTATTATGAGACTGTCATAAAAGGCAAACTTATATTCAGCTAAACTTCATCTAATATATCATCTTGGCTATATGTCATAAGGTGTCCTTATAGTCAAATAATTTTGAGTTCTAACAACTCCCATTCTCCATAATAGGCAAGCTTAATGAATAATTAGAATATTTACTAAAAATAAAAATTCATCTCCACTAAGAACCTTTTAGATCTATCAAACCACATTAGTTTTAAAATATATTATATAAAACTTTTTCCTTATAACTTAAATCTTCTTACTAAAATCAAACTTGTAACCTAGAGTTTTCATGCCAAGACTCTTACTACTAAGCTAATACCTCATTATAGCACTCTCCATGTAGACATAATAATTAGCAAAGTAAGAATGAGATCTCCTCATCTTACAGTGAAAACTAGAGTATGTAAAAATGTTCAACAAGAAGAACAATTATGTAGAATATAACTACTACAAGTGATAGAATATGAATAACATATTCTATTGAAATGTTATACAAATGTAACATTACAAGTAGAACTTTATATAAATTATTTAATTTCTTCACAATAGTATTAGGATAATAATAGAAGTTATACTTAAATTATATGATTAGATGCACTTCATTTAGTTTGAAATATTGACACTAAATAGGATATAGAAAATAGAATTGAGGTAGGATGACCAAACTGATGAAGTTTTAGAACTCAAAATAATTTAACTACGGGTACATTTCAAAATAATGTAATATGATCAAAATGAAGACATGATAGTGTTCTTTTATGTGATAAAAACATCTTAATAACACAAGAATAAAAAGTTTACAAAATATTGATCAAGCCTACTATATGACATTGAATGTTAGACTACAAAAAAGTGACATCCATAATAAATCAATATGGTAGAAAAATAAATGCTTAGATGAATATTGAATATTATAAAAAGAGATAAATTTCACAATCCATACATTAAAGGAAAACTTGAAGTGGCTTCTATTGTAAATATGCTATAGGAATGACATCTTAGGTAGTTTAGTTATGTTCAAAGAAGATTAGAAGCTAGTAAGAGCTTTGGCATGAACATCCAAGGTCACAGCTTTAATTTTAGTAGGAAATGCTAAGTTAGAGATTCAAAAATTTCCATGAAAGGAATTATAAAACTTCTTTGATCTAATAGATTCAAGAGAATCTCTAGAGACATAAGTAAAAATTCAATTTCAATTTCATATTAAACCTTAAATCACACCACAATTCCAAAAACCATTTGAGAGGAAGACCAAAAAGGACATAAATAGAAACAATTAAAGTTGATATAATAAAAATGTAGGTATATTAAAGTTTAACTCTTAATAAAGATGAATAGTAAAAGAAAATTCATGTAGCGAATTCCATATTATTGGAATAAGGATAAGATGATGATGATGACTGATATTGAAGTATTTTTGTACAAATTAATTAGTCTAACAGATACATAAGTGAGAAGGTTTACAATGATATATCAAGTGTGATTCAAACTAGCAGCCTCTTGCCTAAGAGGATAATGGTGTAAACACTTGAGCCATGTATCATTAGCTAAAAGGAGAATCTTATAAAAGAAATGCAACTAATATAAGAGTAATTTACTCCCAACAACTTATACAAGAACTCAAAGAGAAAAACACATTTTAAACAAATCATAAGAAATTTTACACTAAAAGAAAATTAAAGATGATTTAACATGAAAGATAATGCTTAAACAAGAAATGTCTAGGAAAGATTATCATAGGTTATGAAAAATAACTAAATGTAAAATCATTTTATTTGAATAGTTGTAAGAATTAGACTTGATCATTTACTTTTGGTAAACTAAAAAATGTTCATGTATTCATTTATCATTGATTATTCTCCAAAGCATTACAAATGTCTTAGATATTGAAGATAATTATTTGAATCATTATATCATCAGCTTAAATTTTACATCAATGAAAGAATTCATATTAATAATAAATTGTAATACACAAAGAATCCATCCAAGGAATTCATTTTTCACTGATAAAAGAGATCCTTTCATCCAACTTTCATATATATATTATAAATATAAGCTAGTAATTATTCAAATAGAATTTTAAACATTAACGTTGTCTCATCTTCTAATAGCAATGTATTAAGTTCTAACAAAGGTATTGATTGTGCAACTAGAGTTTTGGCCTTAAATTAATCTAGGATATTTTTAATATGTTGTTAAGTTTTCAAATGGAGAAACTACTTGTAACAAGGTTGGGTTTTCTAAAGGGATTCTAGAATAGATATTCTAGTAGAGAATTTTTTGGTTAGGAAAGATCTAAAGATGAAGAATACTAATGTCTCTAAGATTGTAAAGAATGTGAAGAATCCTGAAGCTTTTGATTTTATCTTACCTAATGATTTATTTAAATCCTTGTCAAAAATATATCACTTCTTGATATATATTTCTACAAATTATTCACTTTATTAACTAGAATAAGGATTTTGCACCAATAATCCAGGTTATCCTAGAACACTATGGAATTAAGGTTTCACATGCCTATTATTTTCTCAATCTTTTTTGCATGTTGAATTTACAAATTTAGAAATGGTTGAGAAAGGTTTACATTTTAAATTTTTTACTCATCGTCATAATATTTTTATTACTTGAAAATGAAAAGTAGATTTTAATCCTAATTATTTTAATTAATTATTATTCTAAAATTTCCTACCATATTAATAGAAAATATTCAACTTATTTTTCAAAATGTTGAATGTTAAATTGTTGGTCACAATGGCACAATCCATAAAACATAATCAAAAAATTATTAAATAGTATGTAATCCCAATTATTTATTGGATATTAATTTACATTAGAGGAATATAGAATTAAAACTCAAGACAAGTGATCAATTTTCTCCCAAAAAATTACATAACATAATTTGCCAGGATGTTACAATTGTTATCATTACATAGGTCATATTATTAGGGTTTTTCTTCTTCTCCATAAAAATGTTATTCAAGGGGAAAAGAAATAATTTTAGTAGAAAAAATAATGATAATTTTCAAAAAGCATAAATGCAACCTTATTCAACAACTTCTTAACCTATAATCAATCCTTTTAAATCTCAAAATTCTAATAAATTCTCTATATCTAAAGACAATTCTTCTTTGAGAAAAAAGACTTTCTCAATAAGAACTAGCAATATAACTACTGATGTAGAAGGTTTTCTTTTAGTACAACATAAAAAGAAAATGTCTTCTCAAAATGATTTCAATTTAGCAACCCATGAGATATTTCTTTCTATCTCTACTTCTAATAATACTTCAAATGTTATTTATTAAAAATTCTCTTTCTAGTAACATGAATTATGATATAAATGCTAATATTAAAAAATCAAGGATGGGGGTCTTTTCCCCTACCTTTCAATATTAGTATCATCTTAGAATGCTTATGGCCTTTCTCATAGGTCCCAAGCAAAGATTTCCAGGCAAAGTCTTTTTATTTATGTCTATATTTTCGTTTTCCTCAAGAGATTTAAGATTTCAAAATGTAATATTAGATTCTTAGTAAATTTATTTTGAGAAACTACATTGTTTTTTCTACAAATTATAAAGTCAATAATGGAGATGTTATTAGAAAACAAGATTAAACAAAAGGCCTTGAAGCGCATGTGGGAATAACCATATGATAAAAAAGCAATATTATTTGTAGTAGATTTGAGGAGGATCCTTAAAAAATACCTACTTATTTATTTGTTACTATTTCCAAAGAAAGTAAGGTAGCAATCACACATGCTTGTGTCGGATCTCCCTATCTATTAATTGAATCAGGGAGATAGATTAATCTTGAAAGAGAACAATGTATCTACAAATTTTGTATACATTAATATTTTTGAATTTTCCTTTATTTAATGCTCTTAGACTTAAATATAATGTCCAATAAAAAACTTTGCCACATTTTTTTGAGCTGGAGGTGTCAATTTTGGATCATTTTCTTGATGAGGTGTTCAAGACCCATCATCACCATATCAAAGCCTTGTAATAAAAAATATTTATCTTATAGAACCTTTGTGATCTCCTAAGAAAATTTTAGTTGATAAAAAATGAATTGAAAAAGTTTTGAATTCTAACAACCTTGGTAGTATTATTTGGGTTACTTGTCAAAGTGAAAAAGAATACTTTGGACTCTATAATATTTATGCTCCTAGTAAATCAAAAGATCAATTAGAGGTTTGGAAACATCTTCTTTCTCTACCAAAAATTCCCCAGATTATTGGAGGTTATTTACAAGTGATTTTAATATAGTTGAAAATCATTTAGATGCACTTGGTGGTCTTTCTTCTAATATATAAAAGGATCATCACCTAGAGGCTCAATACTCATCCCACCAAGGTAGGGTCCTAGGAGGGTCAATGGATGAATAAAAGTATAACCTCTTTCAAATGGTTACACCCAAGCTTGAATTAAAGTCTTATAATTTGAGAAATACATATCTTATCATCGCTCCAAATGATAACCCCCTCTTTCTCCTAATGTGTCTTCTCAAGAAGAATAAGATTGGCGCAATTTTAAAGAAAATATTTTCCTTTAATTTATTGGCAAGAGGAGGCATATTTGAAATTGAAATAATTGAAATATAGGTGCAACCCAAGGTCTATAGTCTATTTAGAGCTCTATAAATTAGCATTTCCTAGTAGAATCGGACCCATAACTTAAAGGTTTCAAATCAAGAGTATTACCACTCGACTAACACCTCATTGTTAAATTAGCTCTCTATTATTTAATCATTCAAATGAGAAGAATTATAGTTGATGTAATTATCATTCAAGAAATAATAGAATTTATTGTTGAATGAATAAATTTTATATCTCTAATATTTCTTTTTGAAAACTGATGAGCATCAAAGTGTTGCATCGATAGGCCCTCGTTGACGTGGCCTTGTCAATGAGCCCCCATTGATGTGGCCTTGTCGATGGGCCCCTATTGACATGGCCTCGTCGATGGGGCCCTATTTACATGGTGTTGCCCAGTGGATGGGGCTACATTGACGTAGCATTTGCTACATCTACAAGGCCCCATCAACGTAGTCCTGTAGCAAAAACTATAAATACAAGCTCCTAGCCATGTTTATGGGCATTCTTTGATCAATAGAGTAGCCAAGCTCTTGTAATTTTATTCTGTAGTCTTAGAGAATAATTAGTGAGTGCCTGCAGTGTGGATTTGAGTCAGTTGTATGGTGTCTTATTCAAGTGGCAATGTACCTAGACACATTTCATGAACAGCAATAAGATCGAGATTGATTCTTATTCATTTTAGCACTTTAACTAAGATTAAATTTACTTTTAATGCAATCTATGTTTCATGTACTTAGTTAATATTTACATTTCCATGCATATTAATGAATTAGTGGAATGAGTGTGACCAGTATCAAGTGTAAAAACGTATTCTCTTAGTAATTCCAATAGTGTTATTGCTTGGTTTGCCTAGTAGCATAGCACATGGTAATTCTAGTAGTAGATACATGGGTTCAAGATGTGTATGGCAAGATAGGAATGGACACTCATCACCCGTAGGCTAGCTTAGACTTTACTTTATGTTGTTAATTAGATTAAGTAATTGATTTCTCTATGATCATTAGGAGTAGCATAAGGCTAAAACAACATCAATTATCATATGCCTCACTTTGGAATAAACTATACATGACAAAGCTAGCACTAGTTCAAGTGGGAAGATAGTGAATTGCAATTAAGACATAACGATCTAGATGCCATAACTAGTCCCATCCACGAAATTTGACCAGATCATGTATGAATGATTGTGATTTGTATGGTTGGGGGTAGGAGGGTACCTAACCACTCATCATTGGTACCATTTCAAGGAAATTTCTTTTGTTGAAATGTGCACTATCTAGGCTTAGTGAATATTATTAATATTTTTGGACAAACCCCAAGGTTGACATCATTCTAAATTATATAATCACGAAAGCACATTAATATTTTATTTGTTTGTAAAATTTCTTCTTCTTCTCATAGGTGAAATGATATAAAATTGTTGGTCCCACAAGAGGGAAAAGTAATATATACTCGTCCACATGAGTGTGTACCTAATTTCACCTTCATCCTACATTAGGATGAGCAACTATGATGGCATGACATGAAAGGCAACATTGTAATGTCTCCCAATTGGTCTATGCCAATGATGCTACTTCAAACTTGATGAGAGGCAAGGTACCCCTATGCTCAACCATATGAATTACAAGCATTCAAGTGCAATCCAGTCGAATTCCTTGGATGGGACTAGTTGTAGCACCTAGATTGTTATGCCTTGATCGTAGTTTGTTGTGTTCCCATTTGGACTAGTGGTAGCTTTATCACGTATGGTTTAGTCCAAAGTGAGGTGTATGATGTTGTCTACTTTCTACACTACTCCTAATGATGAAAAGAGATAAATTAATTAAACTAAGGGATAATGAAAAATAAGATCTAAACTAACCTATCACAATGAGTATTCGCTCTTAACCATCCATCCATGTCTTGGACTTTGTGGAGCTACTCCTAAGTTTACCAAGTGTATGTCACTGGTTGTGCCAAATGATACACCTCTGGGTGACCAAGTATTTTCACTTAAACACTTGTAATTAAGTTGTATGCATTCCACTTAATGACAGAAATAGTAAATAATAAAAACTGAAAATTTCTAACTAAAGAAAGCATTAAATAATTAAAAAATAATATTAAGCTAAGTGGATGCTACAATGATGGAAGTAATCTCGATCTTTATTGCCAGTCATGTAATGTATCTAAGTACGTCACACTCGAACAAAGGTGTCATATGATTACAAACATCACACTACAGTCATGCACTAGGAATAATAGACTTAAAGGAAAAGAAACTGAAAACTAACTATTCTAAGATGTGCTAAAAATTTCTAAGCCAAAAACTACTATCTCATTCAGAAGCCCAAGTGCCATATTTATAGGTGAGGTCTAGATGACGCGACATCGGGTATCGAACGTCGCTTATTAGCCTTGACGTTGGATACACAACGTCAAGACTCCAACATCATGTATCCAATTTTGGTTCCCATCAAATCACGTCTCATCATACCCCCATGACTAAATGAAAACTCATCCTTGAGTTAAAAAAAGATGAGGAACAAGTCTTTTACAAACTATTGGATAGATATGGGATTATTGACTGACTCCAACAATGGACAAAATAACTAACTTTTTGCATGTCACAATGGTGCAGTATAAAAATGGAACACATTATTACAAAACAAGACAAAATAAAACAAGACTGGAACCCTCATGTAGTGCTTAGAGGTGGTGGCTCTTCCATTGATCACTTCCCTTTATCATCAAGCTGCTGGAATTTGTAATGGTTGAGCAAGGCCTGCAATTTTTCCTCCTCTGTCCTTGGGTCATGCACCATCTAGGCTACTATGTCGATGTGTACTGGTGTAGGTACATCCCAAGGACATGGCAATTGTGGAAACATCTAATCGACTCATATCCAAGTTGACCCTCACCAGTTGTTCCCTCAACTAGTGGACACTCTCTTCCAAGATGCTCTTTTTCTTTTCCACTATGGTCAACTGGGCATTTTCTCTAGCAAGCTACTTATTTTCTTCTTGAACAGTATTCAATGCCTTCTTATGCACATGAGTTCACACATCAGCAGTGAAGGCATTCTAGACCACCATCTCCTTTTCTTGCTTTGCAGTTGCTCTTTCCTTTTCCAGCTTAGTAAGCTCCTCCATCCAAAACTACTCTAGTTGGTCTGGTGTAATGAAACTAGCAGGATCCCATCGTTCTACATGTAGGGAAACTAGCTCTTCTTGCAATCTTTGCACCTCAGCTTCTACATGCTCTACCCTAACCTCAACCATGACCAACTTCCCTTTTGTAGTGATGAGGTTCGATTAAACTGTAATGACATCACTAGGGATGTTGAACAAAGTGGTCATCACTTGACCTATCTGTAGCAAACGATCAAGTACATCCTCATGCACTGCAAGAGTCATTGAGATCCTAGCTAGCATTTGTGCATCTCTTATCCCTGCCAGATTAGTTAAAGGCATAACAAGAACATTAAATGATTCCTTGATGTGATCAATGATCACATCTACTATGCCTACTACATCCTCGTGTTGTAGCACCACGACTATGGCACCTTCTCTAGTCTCCAAAGTGACCTAAAAGGATGCAGCATTCCTAGAGATCTAGTGTGACCATTGGGATCACTTTCCTCCTAATTGAATTGAGATCTTCCCCCTTGTTGAATCGATTGATATGGTGGGTCATATAGCATCATCCATAACTTGGAAGAGGATAGCCTCATCCCTGCTCCCCCAGTTGATAATCTCAACAATTCTTTGCAAGTGGCTCATCAATGATCTATAATCTTGTGATGGTGATGATAGAGCTTGTGCTTGCAGGTGCAGCTTTGGCTCTTGTTGCATTTCCATTATTGCCTCCTTTATAGTTTCTTGCTTCTCACCAGAATCTTTTCTTGGTGTTGCAACTTTGAGGAGCTCTACAAGAGAGGCATGCTAAGCCTTCCAAAGGATATCATTGGCATATCCTAAGATTCCTACACTCTTGCATAGCTTTCTAATCAAATAGGAAAATGGATGTGTTGGTCTCCCTGATTTTGTTTCTTCAAACCACCACTAGATTTCTATAAAATATTATTAAGGAAGGTTAACTAAAAATTTTCCCATTAGAATGGCACTTCCTCTAGTCACATAAGTGGAAATGTGATTAAGCCCTTTAGTGGGGAACAAGTGGTATGTCCTAATCTTGAAGTAAGTTCTTTCTTCCAAGGTCATCTCATGATATGATTTATCTTCTTTGATGTATGCTTGTTTTAGCCACAATCTCTTCATTTCGAGGTTAGATCTGGTAGACAGGTGAGCAACCTTAGCCTCTTCATTAGGTAGGTTGAGAGATGCAACTATATCTTTAACTACGTAAGAGACATTCACCCCACAAATATTCATAGTGGTACCTTCATCTTTATTGTGCCAGAATTGATAGACTTCCCCTAGGTACCATTCACCATTGTCAAACAGGATTGGCCACAATGGGGATGCTTTGAGCTGCATCTGCACCGCTTCAAAAGCGAATTTCACAAACGAGCTGAAGTTCATTTCCACAATTACCAAGGCCAATGTGGACTTTTTTAGGATGGCAACAAGGCAATTAAGAGGCAACGTGAGATGTTGTCCCTGTTCGGGAGTCGGTACTTCTACTGCCTCACCTTGGGTTGATTGCATGGTAGTAGGGGCCTCTTGATGAATACTAAAATATTGGGCCTCCTTTTCAGCATGTTTTGCTTTTTCCCCTTACTAATAGTGGCCACCATGTGGATGCTTAGCGACTCTCTATGAAGGTTCACCCTGAGCACCTCTTTTTGGGGCTATCGGCAATCAAACAAAAACCAAGTGTTACCAAGGTGATGTTTATTATCATTTATCAACTCATACCTTACTCAAGACCTTAGTTCATTAAGCTCATGATGCATATGATTATAGGGTTAGAAAAATTATCAAGAAAAATCCCAAAAAAGTGTCTATCTCTTCTACGACCCATCACAACTAGTTCCTTTTTCATTCTATCTGGCTTAAAATAATGGTTATAGGCCTGAGGATTACAAAAATTGGACGTCTTTGCACTATTTGAACACTCTGGGTTCAAATAGAGTCAAATGGTACAAAAATCAAAGCATTAGAGAGCTAGCTATTTCAAGTAGAAAGTGTAGGTGTAGAGCTCTAAGTTGTGATAAAAAATTGCAACAACTCCCCTAGTGGCAAATGTGTAAAATGAAGTTCTAAGTGCCACGGGAGTCATATATATACTTTTTTTTAGACCTAACGTTAGGTACATGATGTCAAGGTCCAAAAATTTCAATTTTTATGGGGCCAAAGGACATGAAAACTAAAGCTCTGGGTTGGATTATAAGGCTGAAAGTTAAATTTTGCAATTTGGGTAAGTGGAAAAATGCATTAAAGGTACCAAAAGTAGGATAAGGTGAAGTCTTTAATGGTAAAAGTACAGGAATGAGTAAGAAAAAGGCATTGAAAGCTTGATTATGGGATAGAGTATTTTCATGATAAGGGAAACAATAAAATATAACAATTGAAGTGCATGGAAGGTGAAATTTGATGTGGTCATGTTAGACAAGTACAAATCACAAAAGTTACACAAGTGGATCCTCCCCAAAGAAGGCTCTAGCCTATGATGCTCTTGCAGAATCACACCTAGAATGTCTGTAGGCATTAGAGGAGTTGAATGTAATGCATACATGTGAAACAAAACACACATGTTAAAACCACCAAATTAAGATCATCACTCTATGTTATACAAAATCATAACTTATGAACATTCAAACAACAAGATGGAATGGGTCGAAGAAGGGATCGTAAAAATTGGAGCATGAGGTGTCATACCATGATCATAATGAAACCTTGTGTGTTATTAATGGTTAGATAACCATGTATTCTTCCTTCCAAGATTCAAACCAAGTCCATACCACATTCAGTGACATCGCATTATTTCATCCCATTGACAAACAACAATAATACTATCAAAGTTGCAAGGAGTAACATCACTTGGTGTCTTGTCAAAGGGAGGAGTGTTACTATGGCACACTTATTGTTTTTTTTTCTTTTTATTTTTGTTTCTAAGAAGTCGCCAACCTTCAGGCATGGGTGCATGTCTTTCTAGTGGGACCCATAAAAGTTTATTCAGTGCTGGTTAAAGTTGCTCTTACTCCCATCTTTCGTTAGATCTACAAGGATATGGTTACAACCTCATCAACATGATAGAGCATATAGAAGTAGCCAAATAGAATCCACAAATCCTCTTGATATCACACCCTTTACATTCCATCTTGGTTCTACACTCTTCCATCTAGAAACAATGGTTATGAAGTTATTTCGAGTTTGGATGATGAAAGAGATTACCATTATTACTAGAACAAGAACCTCTTATTAATGGAATGGATCAATGGATGTCGTGGTCACAATGATTGAATAATTAGTCCCTTATTAATGAGTGGTGAGCTACCCCTACACTCAACCATATGAATATGAGGGTTTTCGCACGATCTGATCAAACTCTGTGGACAGGCTAGTTGTGGTATCTAGATCATTACACGTTGATCATAGTTCATTATCTTCCCACCTAGATTAGTATTTTCTTTGTCATGTATGGTTTAGTCCAGAGTGAGGTGTATGATGTGGGCCTAAACTAGTGCTACTCCTAGAGGAAATGGAAAATAACTTTGTTTTAGCTAAGAGGGAGTGGGAGAAGAGAATCTAAGCTAGCCTAAGTGTGATGAGCATCCATCCTTAATCATTCGTACACATATTGGACCTCATGTACTACTTCTAGGCTTACCAAGCATATATTACTTGAGCGCTCCTAGATACTGTTGAGGCCAACCTCACCCATGCTAGGCATAGGGCCTTGTTTGAACAATTTTAATATCATAAAAATAAGAAGTCGTACAGTATTGACATGTCAAGCCCTCATGGTCTAAATTAAATGTACTTTCATGGGCTTGAATAACCCATAAATTGTAAAATGCAATGTACCTGGTCAAAGAATGCAACTATCCAACACACATCCAACTCGTGCACAACTATCCAACACAGATACATTGAACCTGGTCAAAGAATGCAACTATCCAACACACACCCAACTCGTGCCAACTATCCATGGGACACATGTCGCTAGATCTACTTTCTTCTCATCTCACAGCCATTGATTCCATTCTTGAATTTCATGCACAAGCCTGGTCCAACCCTATAAATACCCTGTCAATTCACATAAACAGGGGGAGGAGCCAGAGTCTGCAACGACCATTTTTTGTTCTGCTAGCAGGCAACACCGACAGCGGAGGAGTTTTCGACAGTCTTCTCTCTTCTACCGGCAGGCGGTAGAACACGACAGGAGCGTGAAACATGCAGTGAACATCAACAGTAGTTGCAAGTAGATTGCAGATGAAAGTGTGCTTGCCCTATAGTAGCAATTTTTGAACAACGATTTTCTATTTTCTCAGACAGAAATAGACACGTTTTCTTTTCTTTTCTTTTTCTTTTCTGCCCACTCGGCAGAGACCAACGCCCTCTTTCTGCCTATAAATAGAAACCTAGTGGAGATAGGTTGTATGCACATCATTTTGTTCTTTATTTATTTACTTTCAAACAATAGGACAAATTTTTCTCTCTACCATCTCCAAGCGCAGAAGCAGCCGCGATGGCAGATAACTTTTACAGTTTTCAATATTATTATTTGCATTTTATTTTGAATTATTTATTGTACTTTTTTAAATTGCACAAATTATTTAACTTTTCTATATTCTTATTAAATTTAAAGCTTTTAATATTTTTTTTAAAATATTGTTATTATTGTTTTGTCACATAACCCTTTCCAGCTGAGACTATTCCCGGGTTTCTGTACCCATACGAGAGGCGCCCTAGGCGATAGTCTCCTAAAACGAGTTTTCATAGGTGTTGGTGACGTGTCCAATTTATGCATCAACAGATACACTACTGGGTTACAAAGTAGTTACACTTTAATGTTTGTGATTAAGTCGTACTCATTTCGCATTTAACAACAAGAATAGTAAACGATGGTAAAGAAATATTAACTAACAAAACAATAAATAACAATAACAATTAAATAATTAAAACTAAGTGAATGCTGTAATGATGGAGTAATCTTGATCTTTATTATCGATCATGTGCGTGTTCAAGTATGTCACACTCGAATAAAGGTTCTGTACAATTACAAGCATCACGCTGCGGGCATGCACTTCGGAAAATAGTCTAACTCCTACGAAAACAAACTGCAAGAGCTTCGCTACAACTTGAACATAAGATTCCTACATGTGGTGGGTGCATGCATATTTATAGCGAAAAACAAACTCTACATTGATGAGGCCACATCAACATGCGGAAAGATGTGTTGCCAGGGTCATGTCGATGTGGCCGTTTTGACGAGGCTTCATCGACACGGCCGCGTTGATGGGGCTTCGTCGACGTAGCCTAGTTGACGTTGTCCACTGAATGCTTCATCATACCCCCATGACTAAATAAAAACTCATCCTCAAGTCAAAAAATATGAGGACAAGTGCAATTAATTACACAATGGATAGGTATGGGATTATTAAATACTAGGAATTTACTCATGTCGCAATGTGGAATTAAACAAAATTGTTGGAACTCATGTGGTTCCTGGAAATGGTGGCTCCTCCATGGGCCTCTTCCCTTTATCATGTGCTCTGAGTTTTGGAAGTTGATGGCTCTGAAGGAGTGCTTGGAGCTTTTCCTCTTCAGTTTGGGAGTCCTGTGCCATCCATGCTGATGCTCCAATGATTGATCGAGTCGGCACCTCCCATGGACATGACAATTTCCGAAACATCTTATTGGCCTTAACATACTAGGCCACAAACAACTATCATTCCTACTCATAAGCTCTAGCCTTTTTCTTGTATTCCTAGTAGTCTATAAGCCATCGAGCCAAGTCTACCATGACATCTTTTTTGTCCTTGGTAGCTAGCCTTGACCACCTCTAACTCAGAATTTGCGACTTCTAATTTCTACAATATCTTCTTGTGCTTAGCAAATTTGGTTTCATATTTCACATAGGTGGTTGCTACCTGCTTCTCTGGCTCTATTCTCAAGCATCCTGCTATTAGCATGGCTAAATTGGCATACCACAGGTTTGCCAATTCCATGTATGCCATAAGATCTTGTATCTACAAGTCCCGGCTTTGGAGCTCTACTTGGTGGACAAATGCATAGGTATCCAGTATGGCCCACCAGTTAGTGTTTTGAGCACTAAGAGTGTTGATATGGGCCTTGGCCATATGGTTTTCTTTTTCAACTACTTGCTTGTACATACCCAACAATATCAATTGTGGTGCCTTCTTCTTTATTGTGCCAAGATTGGCACATCTCTCCCAAGTACCAGGCACCACTATCAGAGAGGATAGGCCATAATGGAGACCCTTTGAGTTAGTCCCTGACTACTTCAGGAGCAAAGTCGGTGAAAGGTCCAAAGTTGAGTTCCACGATCATGATTGTTGATGTGGACCTTTCATGGACAACGTGACATGTTGTCCCTATTTAGGTGCTTCAACGGCTCCTCTTTCAACCTATCCCGATTGCACAGTAACAAGAGGCTCTTGATGGATGCTGAATGATTATGCCTCCTATTCTATATGTTTCTCAGGGGATGCCTCTCCTTGGTCATTTAGATGCACCTTGAGAGGCCTCCTTCCTATCCATGTTTAGGGGTCATATGCAATCACACGGGATTAGTTATTAGTAAGGTTATTTGCAAAATGTGACTTATACCCTTACTTCTTACCTTTAATGAATGTGTTTTTTTTTCTTTTTTTTGTTTCGTGTGATCCAGAGTTAGGAAATTTTATGAAAATGTCCCCTAAAATTTTTGATATTAGGCCCAATTTGATTAGGTGGCTCCAAAAATTAATTCTCATGGTATGAGTGAAGAGAGAAAATTGATTTGGCAACATGTTTAACGGTTTCTATGGTAATTTACCCTTTATGATATCCTTTGGGCGATGATAAATTTTGGAAAATTACATGCAACTTGGAGAGTACCCTTCCCCCACAACTAAGTTGAACACTCCGAGTGTAGATAGGTTCCATCAGAATGGGAATCAGAGCATGAACGAGCAAGTTACAAATGTTTGAAGGATAGGTGAGCAAGCTAGCAAGTTTGTGGAAGAAAATTTGAACAACTCCCCTTGCATGAATAGTATCAAATGATGTTGACGTGCATGGGGGGTCCATATATATAGTTTTGATGGACGCAATATCTTGTACCTAATACCACAAACTCGATATCATGTCTGGGGTAACATTGAATAGACTGGGAGGCACAAAAAGTATAATGGGGTAGAATCTGATAATGAAATGCATGAATAGAATGAGGAAAAAAGGGCATGTTATGATGCATAGGATTTTTGAAAGTAAAAGGATGATAAGGGAAAGAATAAATTTGACAATGAAGTACATGGGAGGTATAAAATGATGTGGTGATGATGTGCAATGAGTGTAAATTACAAAGGTTATGCAAGTGGGTCCTCCCCAAAGTAGGTTCCTACCTATGATGCCCTTATGTAACCACCCTGAAAATTTCTGTAGGCACTAGAAGAGTGAAATGTAATCCACACTAGTTACACAAAACACACACATGTAGATACCACCGTGATGAGATATGAATTCAATGCTACACAAGACATGAGTCACAAATACATGAACAGCAAGATGAGGTGAATTATAGAAGGGATTGTAGAGATTGGGACATGAGGTAATTGACCTAGGGAACAATGAATCTTGAGTGTAGGACATGATTAATGTGTTATTAGCCTATCACTCCAAAATCAAGAACAAGTCCATTCCTCCGATCAGTGACATCGCATTGTTTCATCCAATGATGGATAGCCATAAGATCATCATGACAGCAAGGCATACGATCACTTGGAATTTTTTTCAAGGGAGGAGTGATTTGGAATTTCTTTGTGGCACATTTATTTTTATCTGGCCACTTTAGCACACTTTATTTCTTATCTCTTTTTTTCCTTTATTTTGATGCATAATCCAGAGAAGCCACCTACCTTCAGGCATAGGTGCGGGTCTTTCTAGTGGAACCTCCTAGAATAGCATTGGGTTTCTTTATTAAGTGCCTTTATTACTCTTACTTCCATTGTCATTTGATCTACAAGGATCTTAGTACAACCAAGCCACATGATAGCACCTACAAATGTCACCAAACAAAATTCACAAGTCCCCTTGATGTCATACCCTGGCCATTCCTTCTTAGTCCATCATTCTTTGTTCTAGGCATAATAAGCACAAAATTACTTTTAAGTTTTCATGATGACAAGAATATCATCATACCCAGAGTAGAACCTCTTATTAATAGAATGGGTGGATGTGATGGCTTTCTGTCCAAGTAATTAGTCACCAGAAACTTAATAGCATAGAACAACACCTCAACCAATGGGTCACATGAGTGTCTTACTCATAGATGAGATTACCCATAAAAAGATAAAAAGATAAAACAACAAATTGAAACATGGAAAACTAAAAAACTAAAAATTGTAAAATTGAAGAAAACGAAAAAACATTTATTAATTCTACTTGTTAGAATGGAGGATATCCCCCATAACTAAACTTTTGATCATAGCAAGAATTAATAAATGGAAGGTTTGGATCCATGCATTTTGGATATATACGGACCCAGTCATATCCAAAACATTGGATGTCTTTGGATGTGGTGGTTGGAATGTACCCAAAATGGGGTTCACACACTTGATTAAAGTTGACATAGTGGACCAAGTTATAAGATGTGGTTAATTGATAAGGAGTTGACCCACTATGGCACTTGTGACCGTAAGATGGTATGCAAGGATCAATATGTCTCCCTACATGGCTATATTCATTAGGTTGCATGGTTGTTGAAGTGTTGATTGGTGGCCTATATAAAGTAACATGAGGCATTGAGTTCGAGGAGGTAGATGCATCACAGCATTGAACTTGTGCAGTGGTTTTGGAACCGTGATGTCTCTTTCTATGGTCCTGCCTAAAGAAAGGATGCTTTTGACATTGTGGAGGGTTCCCACTACTATTGACAATAGTAGCACAAGTAATGTTCATGGGTTGATGTTGTGGTGCAAAACCTTCTAGCACAACTAGTGGTGATGTAGAAGGAGGTGAATGATGAGAATATTGAGGGCAAAGAGAAGTGTAAGAAACATGAGGTGGTGATCTTGTTGGAGAGGACATGGGTTGATAGTACTCAGGAGAATGATAACAATGTGGTGAAATAGAGGATGTTGACCTAGTCAAAGAAATAGGATGCTAAACATAATAAGCACATGGGTTCAAATGGTAGGAAGGGTGTGACTAGTCTGACGATGGCCTTCCCCACGACTAGGGTTTTTGCCACTGCAGTTGAACCCGATATTTCTGTATGAAATCGGGATGTAACATTCCTTCCCAATGCTCATGTAAATGTGACAAGATTGGACATTGGCCTTTGGGGTGATCATACAAGAAAATATTACATTGATACATATGATTGGCAGTTGAGTTCCTATCCTTATTCTCTTCAACCCTTCTTTCCGATTGTCTAGTGGTGTTCTGACCTACTTCTTGGTTCGTCATGGTTCTTCCTCTAATAATGTTGGCATATTCTCCACATCTTTCATGTACCCAGTCTATCATCTTATTGATCCTTGCCTCAATCTCATCTAGTGATTATAGGATTGGCAAAGATGATTCCACCTCCTTGAAGTGAGTTGATTTCTCCTCTTCATGATCATGGACCCTTGCTAAGTTGAAATTTTGGTCCTGTTGAGAACTTTCAACATTCTCCCATTTAGCTATTTCTACTTCTTCTTTTGCTACCCATTGGATAATCTCTTGGATTTGGTGGATCCATAGCTCATATAGTTGACCTGGGGCATACAGCCTTTCCTCGAAGAATCCATGGCCTGGACATTTGTTTAATAATGAATAGTATCTTTCTAAGGCCATGTCCAAGGGTTCATGCTTCCACTGTTTCCATTCTTGGATTTGTCTCCTCAAGGCTAACACTCTTGCATAGGTTTGATATCTTTCATTGAAGAGTTCTACCATTGTCGGCCAACATCAAATTGATTGTGGTCTTAAGGACCTATACCATACTTTTTCTTGGCCAATGAGTGTCGTAGGAAAGAGCTTAAGCTTCTGCCACCCATTATCAATATTTTTCCATACACAAGCATCGTAGAAGGCTTGTAAATGATGTTGTGGATCTAAATCATAGCCTCTTGAATACTTGGCAAAGTTATTTAAATCAAGCCTGGGTAGACAGCTTTCCTTGCGATGCTTGCGAGATATTCAAATAGCCTCTTGTATATGCATTAGGCTCTTAGTGACCAGTATGGGTTCATAGTCACTAGGTAGGTTATGAATTTGCAAGTTGGGACGATGTTGTCTTCGTTCATGTTGGTGTTTCTGACTTTGCCCATGGGTTCAATTTTTATTTCTACATCGCCTTGAACAATGGTCATCCATGTCACGACCTGACATTGAAGGGGCAAAGGAAGAGAAAGAACTGGAAGACTTGTCATGACTTTGGTAAGTCTCCCAATCATCCCTAGGATGGTGCGATTGGTTGTGGAATTTTCTATAATCACCTTGTGGGAAAGGAAGTCTCCTGGGCATGTGCTTTTGCACAAATTTTGGATTTAAGGCACCTACCCCATACTCCTGTAGATGCAACAATATAGGGCATTAGCCCTTTGGATGGTCATATATGCATAGGGTACATCCGTCATCTTCATCTGTAGTGGAGTCTTTAGCCTCACTTTTTTCAACCACTTTTCTCGTCTGCTGAAAAGTGTTCCTAACTGTTTCTTGGTTCTGTGTCCTTTGTTGATTGTGATCACCTAGCTTGTGTTGCATAATATTCTACATGATCATTTCAACAAGATTTGTTACATTTTCATTTATCGATTTAGACATCCTATTGGATTTTTCTTCTAAATCATCAATAGACTCCTATGTCTGCAAAGTTTATTGCAAAATCACCTTATCAAAAGTGGTTTCATTTTCCTTACCATAAATTTGGACCTCCTTTGATTGAAAAGTTAGGTCCCATTAATGTTTTTTGACATTCTCCCATTTACACATTTCTCCTTCTTCTTTTGTCATACGATCTATTATGTCTTTTACTTGATGGGCTTGGAGCTCATATAGTTTCCTTGGGGCATACCTCCCAAGGGTCATCCTTGTTTCACTTTGAAGCCCATCTATGATGTGATAAAGTTTCTCTTCCTCGAAGAAACCATGGTCTGGGCATCAATTCAGTAAGGCATAATATCTATCTAAGGCCATGTCCAAGGGTTCATGTTGTTCTTTCTTCCACTCTTGGATTTGTCTCCTTAGGTTGGACACTCTTTTATAGGTTTGGTATCTTTCGTTGAACAGGTCTAACATTGTAGACCATCAGTAGATTGAATTTGGTTTCACTGATCGATACCACACTTTGAATCTATCAATTAGTGTCCTTGGAAAGAGCTTAAACTTTTGCCATCCACTTTCAATGTTATAAAAGGCACAAGCATCTTGGAAGGCTTGTAAATGCTATTGTAAATCCGTATCATAGCCTCCTACAAATTTAGGAATATTGTTCATGTCAAGCTTGGGTAAACGACTCTTTTTGCAATGCCTGCAAGATATCTTAACAGCCTCTATGATATGCATTAGGCTCTTAGTGGCCATCAAGGGTTCATTGTCATGAAATGAATCATAAGGTAAATTTCTATGTTCATGGTGACTTTTTTGACTTTTCCCGTGGGTTCGATTTTGGTTTTTAGTCTAACCCTTTAATGGAGCTCTATCTCTATACCTATGTTCATCTTTATCAGAACTAGACATTGAAGGAAAAGAGGAATATGAGGAACTAGAAGACTTACCATGGCTTCTATGGTGTTCTTCAGGGTCCCTTGGTTTACCATTTTTGGGTTTGAAGAGGTCTTAGGCCTGGAGGCCTCCCCTAATTCAAGACCTATGTTATCTTCTCCATGATTTTCTACCTTAGGTGAATGTAGTCTTTGAGTGTTTTCAAGGTGGTCATGATCATAAGAAATCCTTACATAAGGCTAATCACTCCAATGTTCTTCATTGTATATCTCATTATTTCTCTAATGAATGTGTTCACTATACAACACATAGTCACTTCCATGTGGAAGAGAAATTGTCATTGGCTTATGGTGTGTAATTTAATAGCTTCTAAAAGATATATTGTTAATTCCTTTACAGTGATCTTGCATAATATAGTTAATCTAGATAACTAGCACCATCCCCAGCAATGGTGCCAAAGAAGAGTGGTGAGGTACCTCTACACTCAACCATATGAATTACAAGCATTCACATGTAATCTAATCAAATTTCATGGATGGGACTAGTTGTGGCAGCTAGATCGTTATGCCTTCATTGTAGTTCGCTATCTTCCCACTTGGACTAGTGATAGCTTTGTCACATATGGTTTAGTCCAAAGTGAGGCATATGATGTTGTCTTTTTCTATGCTACTCCTAATGATGAAAAGAGATAAATTAATTAGACTAAGGAATAATGGAAAACAAGATCTAAACTAGCCTATGACGATGAGTATCCTCTCTTAACGATCTGTACACATCTTGGACTTTGTGAAGCTACTTCTAGGTTTACCAAATGTACATCACTAATTGTGCCAAATGATACACCTCTAGGTGACCAAGTATTTCCACTTAAATGCTCATGATTAAGGCATACACATCCTGCTTAATGATAGAAATAGTAAATAAAAATAAATTCAAATTTTTAACTAAAGAAAGCATTAAATAATTAAAATAATAGTATTAAGCTAAGTGGATGTTACAATGATGGAAGTAATCTTGATCTTTATTGCTAGTCATGTCATGTGTTTAAGTACATCACACTAGAATAAAGGTGTTGTACAATTACAAACATCACATTGCAAGCATGCACTGGGAATAACAAACTTAAAGGAAAAGAAACTGAAAACTAACTATTCTAAGATGTGCTAAAAATTTGTAAGCCAAGAACTATTATCTCATCTAGAAGCCCAAGTGCAATATTTATAGGTGAGGTCCAAATGAGGCAATGTCGGGTATCCAACATTGCTTATTTGGGTACACAACTCTGATGTTGCATATCCAACATCGAGGCTCATCAAATCACATCTCATCAAAACTCTTAATAAGCTAGGAATCCACAATCTTCAAGAAGAATATGTTATGCATGATTATGACTACCGAGACTACTGTCCCACTAAGACACAATGCAGGCGAGATCGACACCAAGACAAGCATCATGAAGATGTGAAGGGAAAACAGTTCACTAATCCCTTGTTCTTGCTAAACCAAGATGACAACAAGGATCCTCTACCTAAGGGCACTCATTATAACAATTCTCTAACCTTCGTTATTGGTTATGGGGTGTGGCTTTGAATCTGTGATCTACTATCAACAATCTAGGTTCAGGGACAGCTGGCAATCAAAGTAAGAGCTCGGACAAGCATCATGACAATAAGAAAAATGATGAACATGGCCATGACAATCGAAGGAGAATTGGTAGACACCATGGTGGTGCTGGTCCTCCTCCCTTTTCATCCTCTTCATATGAATCTCTTTCTTCTTCTTCTTCTAGTTCTAAAAGATGTCGTAGAAGGAACAACTATGATGGAGGTGAGCAAAGGGACAATAATACTAATCACCATGCCTACAATAATCAAAGTGGTAATAGAGAACATCATCAATGAAAACAAAATAGTAATGATGATGAGCCTTTGTTGGCAACTCGAAGTATGCTTAACATTACAATGGCAGTCAAGATTCCAACTAGGCATGTGAAAGATAGTCAGATCAAGTGCATCGACATGAACAATATCCCAAGATTTAAGGGGGGATATAACTCTGATCTAAAAAACCATCTACAAGCCTTTCATGATGCCTACGCCTTACAAAACATTAAAAATTATTGGTATAAACTCAAGCTATTCTCCAAGACACTCATTAAGGAAGTAAAAAGTTGGTACTAGTCCTTGGATCTAGAATCTATCCATAGATAGAGTACCATGCTGGAACTATTTAATGAAAAATACCAGATGTACTCCAAAGTGTCCAACCTAAGAAGGCAAATCCAAGGCTAGAAATAAGGAACACATGAACCCTTGGATGCCACCATGGGAAGATACTATTCTCTCTTACATCAATGCCCTAGCCATGGTTATTCTCAAAGGGAACAACTCTGCCACATCATAGATGGGCTCAAAGTAGAAATAAGAAGAACTTTTGGGGTTTATGCCCAAGGGAGAATATCTGAAGTAAGAGTTCATCAAATACAAAGGTTGATATATTAGGTTGCAAAAGAAGAAGGTGAGTTGTGAAAAAGGGAAAGTGCAAAAGAATATAATAAGGACCCTTCCATAAGGAAAAGGGAGGTCTGATTTTATAATGAGGTGGTGAATAGGAAAACCTTACCCATCCAAAAATCTATGTTTAATATTTTGACAAAGGTTGACAAGTTATGGAAATATTTGGATAAAAAATTCCAAACCACTATGAAGATTCCTAAAGAATCTAAAGAGGAGAAGAAGCTAAACATGCCTAATATCAAGGTAAGGGCAAAGTTGCTGCAATGGAAGAAGTTGTGGAGACAGACTCTAATGATGACATTGGTTGTGACATTTATTAGTATGAAAATCTTAAGTAATGTTACCCTATGATGTCACACTTACAAGATTTGGGGATGTATGTGTTGAATCCTTGACTATCATGGAGGCAAGCACCCAGACGATTGCCTCATCCTGAAGATAATCCAAGGCAATTCCACTAGCAATAAGAGGATCACTATCCAAGTGGAGCTCCACCACAACCATATCAATAATATCAATAGTGGCACCAACCATAGTCATGGGGAATGCCACCATCAAGATAGTAGTACCCTTACAAGTAGCTAGATCCATACGAGTACTATGTTTAGCAACCTATTTCTCTACAAAGCTTTGCAAGTCATGCCTCATTCTAGCATCACTATTACCCTTCAAAACACCATCAAACTCATTCACCATATACTTGAGGGAAACACCCATACCCATATCACCCTCCACATCCATCTACACACATCCCTCTACCCTCAACCCAATTACCTCCTGCTCTATCCATGCAGGGTAAAATTCCCCCACAGTTGTAACAATGAAATACTATGAGGACTATACATTCATGGCCAACCTTCCAACAAAATGGTTCAAATAATCAATCTAGTAAATGACCCTTTTTCCAATCCAAAAATCCTCCCAAACCCTCATAACCTAATACATCTAGTCACCCTATATCTCCAACACCCTCATCCTTTGCATCAAACACATTTGAGTACCCTTCACATCAAATGTCACCTTAGATCTGCACTATGATGTTAACTCATGCTATTTCCTATTGGATCAAGGTTGGCAACCTTCCCATGAAAATATCTAACCTGGGAAGTCCTCTTATTTACTTACAAATCATTGGACATGAGCCATGCAAGGCTCTTCTTAATTCTGGTTCCACTGTCAATCTCATCTCCCATTCTCAAGAACAGCAATACTTATTTGTAATTGGTAGACTGGTCAATCACTATTGCTTTGGGGTTAGTGAAGGACATTGTTATCACAGTTTGTGGGTGATCCTACCCTACGAATTTTTTGGTGATCAAGGTAGAAAACTACAAGGGAGGCTTCCCCATCATTATGGGAAGGGCTTGATTAAGCATGGTTGATGCACGAATGGGAATAAGAGATCTCTCCTTGGAAATCTCCAAGGAGAATGAATTTGGATGCCTAGAGAAGAAGCATGATCTATGCATCGCCTATAGTGATAACAAGTGCAATTACGTGTAGAAAATCTAGTCCATTAAAAGTACATTCATTAAAGCATGCAATCAGTGTGCACATGAAATAGATATCCAAATGTGCCTATACGCAACAACCACAAAATAGGAGGGCACCTAGTGGCTAACAACTAATTTTGATAGTAGCACACTATGCATGGAACCTACTGAGAGCCTGACATGTGCTTATGTCAAAGGCATGAATGAACTTGAGCAAGTTCATCACCAACTCTCCGATGATGAAGATGATGATACCTATTGGGGAGAGTTGGAAATCCCTAAACATTTCAAACAAGAGCCCCTAGAGTTAAAAACTCTACCAACCAGCATGAAGTATGCATTTTTAAATAATGGCAAGCTAGTTATAATTAATGCAAATATTGCTCCCAAAAAAAAGATAAGTTGTTGAAGGTGGTCAAAAAATGGCCAATAGCCTTTGCTTGATCATATCTTGAATAGACTAAAATTTATCCAAGGATATGCTAGCATCGTATCTACATTGACCCGACCATGAAGCAAAGAAGGCAACGGCAAAGGTGGCTAAACCCTAAGTTGAAGTAGATCATCAAGGAGGAAACAAAATAACTCCTCAAGGCAAGGTTCATCTATCCCATCACAGATAGTGAGTGGGTTAGCCCACTCGTAATTGTGCCAAAGAAAGATGGAAAGTGGTGAATCTACATCGACTTCAGGCTATTGAACATGGCAACATTTAAAGATTATTTTCCATTTCCATTTGTGGACTAAGTGTTGAACACTATCTCTGGGCATTACTATTATAGCTTCTTGGATGGTTATAGTGGCTATAACCAGATCCAAAACTATGCCAAAGAATCAGGCCAAAATAACATTCACTAGTCCCTGGGGACTTTTGCATATTGTAAGATGCCATTTGGTCTATGCAATGCCCATGCAACATTTCAACGTCTAGTCCTTAGTATTTTTCAATAGTGACGTAGAAGTCTTTATGGATGAATTCTCTACCTATGGGGCTACATTTGAGCAAGCCCTAGATCACCTTGAGCAAATACTAAAAACATGTGTTGAAACAAACCTCAGGCTCAATTGGCAGAAAATCCATTTAATGGTTCAGGAAGGCATAGTACTAAGGCACAAAATCACTCAAGCAAGGATTGAGGTAGACCTAAAAAAAGATACGGAAAATCCAAGGAATCACATGCCAACCAAATATAGTCAAAGATGTCCACTCATTCCTTAAACACGCTAGCTACTACTAATGATTCATATAGAATTTCTCTAAGATCGCAAAGCCATTGGTTAAGCTTATAAATAAAATGCACCATTTGTCTAGACCAAGGAGTGTAAACATGCATTCCAACTACTAAAGGAGAAACTCATAGAAACTCCAATTCTACAAGCACCAAATTGGTCCAGGCCATTTCATATAATGACATATGCATCTAATTATGCTTGGGAGCTATGCTTATGTAGTTGGATAATAAGAAATGTCCATATTACATCCACTGCATAAGGTGAAGCATTATGTGTGCATAGTTGAATTAACCATAGCTGAGAAAGAACTGATGACAGTGGTGTATGCTCTCAAAAAGTTTAGGCACTATGTGCTTGGCTACAAAGTATTTATGCACACAAATCATAGTGCCATCTACTTCCTAATGAACAAGCCAATAGTGAGCCCCTATATCATATGGTGGCTCATGATCTTACAACAATTTGACCTTATAATGATAGATCATAAAGGGACTGAGAATGTGGTCACTAACCACCTCTCTCGGTTAAGATGGGATAATAAAGAGGAGAAGAGTCCACTCTCTGATCAATTTCCAAATGAACTCCTCTTTACAAGAGTAATAAATGACCAAGTACCCCCTAAACCAAAATGGTATGATGGCATCCTCACTTATCTTCTCACTTAAGAGATGCCACAAGATCTAGACTTTAGGAAGAAATAACAATTTCTTCACTGGGCAAAGTACTTTATGGAAATCAATAGATACCTTTACAAGGTATGTGTCGATGGCCTAGTTCATTGGTGTGTCCCTGATATAGATTAATTGCACATTCTCCAAGATGCTCATGAAGGCCCCTGTAAAGGTCACTATGCAGGGAGATGCATGACCATAAAAAATCCTAATGGTAAGATACTATTGGCCAACAATCTTCAAGGACGTCCACCAATTTATCTGATCTTGTGAATGGATGATCCTCAACAGCGGACTCAACCACTAAAATCCTTTGACATATGGAGCATAGACTTCATGGGTTCCATCACTCCCATGTCCAATGGAAAGACATACATCATCATAGCAGTTGAGTACTACACCAAATGGGCAGAAGCAATAGCCATCACCAATTGTACATCATCCATCACTACTAGATTTGTACAACAACATATTGTAAATAGGATTGGGATGCCACATGCACTGATTTTTAATAATGGAACGTATTTTACAAGTGCCACTTTTGGAAAGTTGATGCAACACTTGGGGGTTGAACATAAATTAACAACACCCTATCATCCCCAAGCCAACGGTCAAGTAGAAGTTACCAACAGGGAGATTATAAAGATCCTAATAAGGACCATAAGCAAATATTGGAGAGATTGGAGCACAAAACTCAATGATGCCCTTTGGGCCTACCACTCAACATGAAAACTTCCTATTGGCTACTCTCCCTATGAGCTGGTGTATGAAAAACTTCCAACACTTCCAATTCAATCCAAGCTCTATACACTTTCAACAACCTATGACTTGGACCTTGACCTAAGCCTAGCACAAAGAGAAAGATTGATCAACTTGAATATGCTAGATGAAAACTAATTAATGGCCCTATCTTTGAATAAAGTGCACAAGGCATACAACAAACAATAGCATGACCTTAGAATACGAAAAGTGAAATTTCAACTAAGAGATACGGGTCTTTATTGAAACCCTACACATGTATCCTAGAAAACAAAGTTCCAAACGCTGTGGGAGGAACCTTATGTAATCGACAAAACCTTTCCTTCTGAGGCCATAACCATATACAAACTTAAGAGCCCACATAAAAAGTAGTTGGTCAACATCCAACAAGTGAAACCTTTCCATGAGCCCAAGCAAGCCAGTGTAACAATTACCTCAACGAATGGAAAACCACACTCAATTTTTTGAATCTCCTCCTTCCAACTTACTCATGGGGGAGATGGTCATCCATGCTAATCATACACATGGCTTCTCAATTTCTCTATTTTTTGTTTTCCATGTTTTTTGATTTTGAAAATTATTTATTTTACACCCTTTTTGGTTTTCAAAATTTTCCTATTTTTACACTATTTTTTGTTGTACACCATTTTTAGTACATTTGAATATTTTACACTTTCTCATATATTTTACTTTGTTTTGTTTGAGTGTGATTTTCAAATTTTTTCTAATAAAAAGTACTTTATTGCCATAGGACACGGTGGTGCTGTAGCTGTTACTAATGGTGGTTTGTGCTTTATGTTTTCTTTGCTAATGTTTGGTTTCTATTTTTGAATTTTTGTACCCATGGCTCAGTCATGGTTTCTTTTTCATGGAACAAGTAGTGAGTCCATGACATCCACCCATCCACAAACTCTATGGTTTTCCTTGTTCTGGAAGTTTGAGGTCCATTTCATCAAGACAAATTTTAATAAATTTATGACCTTAGTAGTTTCTAGAATTGGGAAGGATTTAAAGGTTTGTACAAGGTGTGACTTCAAGGGGACTCAATATTCTTTGTACTCTACTACTTACTTGGGTGCTTGAGTGTTTCGTTAGCTTCTTACCATTTTGTTTCAACCAATAATAGGAAGTTAAATAAAGTCTTTGCATGGTGTGCCTCCCATCCAAAAATCCAAAAACAAAAAAAAAACAAACCAAACATGATATGAATTCAAAGAACACCCCTTAGACAAATAAACGGGCAGCTACAAGCACTAATTATGAAACTAGAAAGACATGTTACCCATGCCTTAAGGTCCCCTCTAACTAAGGCCCTTTCTCACTTCCTACTTCTCTTTCTTTATGTTTATGGAATGATGATTGTTTTGTGTGAACACTCTTATGTCTCGAGGGGGTGCATCAGTCTTGGAGTGATGATGCGAAGTCAGTAAAAGAGGTTGGTTTTGGTCTAGACTAAGGATGGATCTTCTCAAGTCATTTTAAACACAAACTCCACAAGGGACTCCATTGACTTCCATTGATCATTAATCACCTATGGGGCCCATGGACTCCTTAGGCTGTGGTTATGCAAGGGAAAAAGGGCATGTGCCTACTATGGAGAGGACCCACTTGCATATCTCTTGGTTGGATTCATTAAGTTCCTTATCCTTAGACATTCTTATGAACAAATTCTTTTGTACATCCATCTTCTGTTTCAAACCATATGCCCCTTTACATATTTTGTTCATTAAAGAAATTCTTTGTTAATTTTTTTAATTTTTGAGCTTTCAAAGATCCTCTTCAATGATTTCATCATATTCTTGGCTTTTCTATAATTCCATTGACCCCAATTTCATTGGAAAATTCCTTATATTTTTCAAGGTATTCAAATTTCAAAAAGTTTTCCTATGGGCCCCATATACAACACCTCGTCGACAAAGCAGACCCGTATATGAGGCCCTGTATACAAGGCCTCATATACAGGTACAAGGCCTCGTTGACATGGCAGAAAAATAGAATATATATACGCAACTCCACTTTGAAATTTTTACATTTTCTCACAAACAACAATGGAGTTTTTCAAATTTTCAAAGCCCAAAACCTTCTAGAGCCCATAACTTCCTAACCATTTATCCAAATCACTTTTTTCTTCAACCCTACAGCTGCCAAAGGTAAGCTCTTCATCGTGGGGGTCACAAATATGCCATTTCTTATAGAAAATTTTTTGCGATTTTTCTAACTCCTATAAAGGTTTAACTGAAAAATCAACTATTAAACGCTAAATTACAAGAGTTAAACCTTTCTAACAAGCTTCAGTGACATATACAATAAATAATTAATAAAATAATCAATCTGCCATGGTCCAACCTTAGCCAAAGTATAACTAATTAATGAGAGAAGGTATTCAAAAATTTAAAGTTACACATTATATCTACTAATTCATGGATGTGATGTGATCGTAGATGGCACCAAAAGGAAAGCACACGTAGTAAGCAGGATCATCTCAACCAAGGGAGAAATGGCCTAGAACGAAAAGGGACCAAGAACAACCCTAAGAAAAACCACTTTCAAACCACGTCATAGGTCCTCTTAAGGAAGAGGCAAAGGTGGAATCTATCCAACAAATTCTAGAACCAACAGCAATAATAGAACACTCTCATAGGGATGATGCACCAACACAATCAAAAAATTTTGAGGTGACCTTGACAAAGACTTTCCTGAATCAAATCAAATCAAGGGAGGTCCAAAAAATGGTGCTCTAGGAGTTAAACTTTGGTCCTTTCTTGGAACAAGCACCAAAAGAGGTGTAGGACCAATTGAAGGCCTCTCCCATGTGGCCAATCATCACCTCCACCAAGGAGTGGTACATGAGAGAGACGTTTTTATTCTGGAACAATAGGTAGCCCAAATCAATGGTAAAAATCAAGGACATCTCAGTGTCCTACTTGGCGTAGGTCATTGCTACAGTGCTTGGGTTGCCAGAAACTAGGGTAAGTCTTATTGAGATCCCAATGCAGGTAGATCCCAATATCAAGAAAGAATGGGTGTGATAGTGCTATGGCATCAACTGCAAGGAGTTTGGCACATTCACACTAACAAAGAGGATTCATTACAAGATTATGGCCTTCCACCTCAATCCCACAGTGAGGCTAGGCAAAATCAATGCCTTCTCTACCTGAGCATGCGTCGCTCTGAGTGGGAGATTCCCTATCAACATTCCACAACTGATCTATCTAGAGATGGAGAAGTGTTTTAAAGAAAATGAACATGGAAGGAAGGCACTCCCCTTCCCATGCCTCATTAGGAAACTCTATCGAAGGGGAGGAATAGTCCATTACACAAATGATACTATTACGACTATTTTGGCCACCAAATAGGCAGAAATGATGAAAGACAAGATGCTTTCAACCACTATCCAAGAAGAGGAGCAGCAACCACCACCTCCACTTGCTACTCAAACAACTATGCTAGACATCACTGCAACTACCCAATGGTTGCACGAATACTGAGAATGGCTCTTGAGTGAACAAGAGCAACGAGCAGGCATGAGTGGTAGGGACCCATCTATGTACAAACCAACAATGAGTCACCTCAATGAGGTGGCCAAAAAAATCAGTTTAATGGGTGGAGGTGGATTCATTTTCTTTGCCCACAAGGTCGAATCTGAGAGCCAAAGAGATCATAGTATCTCTCACAGAACAACAATCACTCCCAAAAATCTCTGAGAATGTTGTGACCTTCTTGGTGCGCTTAGAGAAGGATGAGGGGGCAAAAATATTAGTGATGCAACACCAAGGACAAGAAATAGCAACAAAGGTGGTTGCTAACCATATTGACAAAATGCTCAATACACCTGTGACATCTGCATTGGATGTCACTACACTCAAGAATGTGTAGATGTCTGCAAAAACCATAAGCAGAAAAATAAATGTAGCACAGCATGAAGAACTACTGGACTAATTGGTAGGAACTGGGCAACCACTACTGGATATCTTTGACCTTTTAGAAAATATCACTACAACCCAATTAGAGCTGCTTAAGGCAAGGGGCAAGAATATCATCTTGGAAAGGTAACTCAAAATAGCCAAGGAGCTAAATGAACGCTTGGCTACTGAAGTTGCTAAATTAAGAGCCTAGATTGTCGACCTCACATTTATCAACCCGACATTAACAAGAGATGAAGCTATGGAATAGCTTCACACCAAACTCAAAGGGGTTAAGGGTGTAATGGAGATGATGTGTTTTATTGATCCTTGGTAGAAGCCTTGGGTCAGATTTGCCAAGAGAATGTACAGTTGATTGTAGAGAACCATCGCCTATGGAATATTGATGAGCACAAGTAATAGCTAACTAACTTCATCCATCAATAGTAGGAGCAACTAGCTAGAGCAAACAGAGAATTGAGGAGATTGGCAACAGAAAATAGAAACCTCTCCATGGAGGAGGTTCGTGCCCTTTGTCAAAAAATTGCAATCGAGGTAACTACCTAGAAATCGAAGGCTCTCAAATTTGAGAAAGTCAAGGACCATTACAGAGAACAAGTCAGTCTACAAAAGGAAGTGAATGAAAAACACATCTAGTTGGCAAAGGAAAAAGTGAATGAAACCCTCCAACAACTCTAGCAAGGAAGAGAATTGTGGCAACCCATCATTGATGGAATAAATGCCTACAACAAGGTGGAAATCTATATGAAGGAGCTGCAAATCAAGTAGATGATGGAATACATGGAGCTTTTCAATCTTCATTTTGCAAATGTGGCCATGTTGACTGCTAGAAGGTTGTGGTCAAAATTAGAAAAGTAGGTGGCCAACTTGTACTTGTTATATGAGGTCAAGTTCAAGCATCACAAAGACATCAAGCAAAATCTTGTGGTGGTAAACATTGAACTTGAAGTTCTCAAGGCATGATTCACTGATCAATGATCAACTATCAAGAACCTGGCCAAGAGGTTGAACGACTACCAAGAGCTATAGAACTCAGTCAAGATGTTCAATATCAAATGCAAACAGTTCATTTCCTGGTTGTTCAATGTAAACAAAATGTTCCTAGTAATGCCTTGTCCATGGGATGTTCCCATTTCAGCCCACATTGGTGATGCCACGTGGACTATGAATGATCCCTAGAGTAAGGAGGAGAAGATGAAGGCATTATTGGATGCCTTTCGCCTTCCACTAGAGGTTGCAGCCATAGCCGCCTTAGCTACCGCATGTGCTCGAAGCCAATGAAGGTCCTTCAGAACCTTAGGAGCCACCACCACCTAAGACTATTTGATCTTCTCCACCGCCTTTAGGCCATCATAGGATGTGTTGTCCAATTTTGTGCAATCATGTCATGGTGTTCAATTCTGTGTCATGAACCCCACAAGTTTTAGAATGTGTTGATCTATACACTCAGGCACTCAGATTTGTCAAGTCAATTTGTTTTGTTAAGAGTCAGTCAATAATCTCATACCTTTTCAATTTTATAAAAGGAACTCAAGGACAAATTTTCATTCAGTCAAGGGCATATCATGAGCATCAAAATGTCACATTGACAGATCCCTATTGACGCAGCCTCGTCAACAAGCCCCTGTCGATGAGGCTTTGTTTACATGGTGTTGTCCCATCAACGGGGCTACATCGACGTAGCATTTGTTATGTCTACGCGGCCCCGTCAATGAAATCCTATAGCAAAAACTATAAATATGAGCTCTCAGCTGTGTTTATGGGCATTCTTTGGTCAATAGAGTAGCCAAACTCTTGCAATTTTATTCTATAGTCTTAGAGAATAGTCAGTGAGTGCTCGCAGTATGGATCTAAGTCAATTGTATGATGCCCTATTCAAGTGGCAATGTACTTGAACACATTCCATGAATAGTAATAAGATCAAGATTGATTCTTATTCATTGTAGCACTTTGACTTAAATTAAATTTACTTTTAATGCAATTTACGTTTCATGTACTTAGTTAATATTTACATTTCCATGCATATTAATGAATTGGTGGAATTAGTGTGACTAGTTTCAAGCATAAACACGTATTCTCTTGGTAATCCCAGCAACATTATTGCTTGGTTTGCCCATTAGCATAGTGCTTAGTAATCCTAATATTGGATATGTGGGTTCAGGATGTGTATGGCAAGTTGGGAATGGACACTCATCGTCCATAGGCTAGTTTAAACTTTACTTTATGTTGTTAATTAGATTAAGTAATTGATTTCTCTATTATCATTAGGAGTAGCATAAAGTCGAAACAACATCAATTATTGTATGCCTCACTTTGGACTAAACCATACGTGACAAAGCTACCACAAGTTCAAGTGGAAAGACAATGAACTACGATCAAGACATAATAATCTAGATGCCACAACTAGTCCCATCCACAGAATTTGACCAGATTGTGCATGAATGCTTATGATTCATATGGTTGGTGTATCACCACTCATCAAAAGCCTATCATTGTTTTCCTCTCTCGAATTGATTCCTCCTTTCAAAAATAAAAATAAAAATTTTTCATATGAATGCTAATATGTTCATAAAACCCAATGGGAAAAATATTTTAAATTCTTTGTAAAATCAAAAAAGAAAACTATTGATGACATTTGTTGGATTGATTAGTGGTAGCATACTACTTGTAGAGAGAAATTATGTAAGATGGTTTGAAAAACAATTTGCTAAACAAAAGCATGAAATTGAAGAAGAGCTTGCAAAATCTATCAAACAAATGTAGATACTTTTAAACTAAAATCTCTTTGAGTTTGAACCTCAAAAATTCTTAGTTAAAGCTTGTTATGCTAAACAATGTTAGGTTGCTTTTACTAAAAGTGGCATGTCCTCACTACAAATTAAAGATGAGCCTACACATTAAAGAAAAGGATCAAATACCTCACCTAGAATTGCTTTATACAAATGATTCTATCACTACAGATCATGAGATTTTAATAATTTTTTGGCAAATCATTTTTTTCTATTTTTTCTTTTGAAGTTTTTAGCAAGAATACCTTCAAGACCTCTAGTACACATATTTCTCATCTTATAACAAAAACACATCAAAGTATTCTTAAAAAGGAAATTGTAGTGGAAGAAATCAAAGAAGCAACTTTTAGTTTAGAAAAACGTAAAACTTTACAATTTGATGGTTCTATAGTTGATTTTTTAAAGAACCATTAGAATATTATTGAAGATTATCTCTTTTATGTTTTCTAGGAAGCTATCAAACAAGTTTCTATGGATAAAAATATAAATAAATGTGTTATTTGATTTCTTTCTAAGGATGGATATCTATAGCATATTGGTTTTTAAATTCAACAAATATTGTGATTTATACATCTATTCTTTACAACTTATTGTGCTATACAATACTTCCACTTAGAATTGTAAGAGCATTCTAATCTCAAATTTTTAAAGTTATTAATTACCTAACCTCTCCCCCTAAATTCATCTATTATTTAGCTAATTAATATAATTTATTTTGTTGGTCCCACAAATCTAACACTCCTATTTTGCCAACATTCATCTTTATCCCTACATGTTTGCAAAAATTTTCTAAAATTTCTTCTAGCCATATTCTTAAATTTGCAACTACTATTATAGCATCTACAAAGATAATAGGTTGTATCCATGGTTGATCCAATATAATAGCATAATTTTTAAGTACTTATTTAATCCATCCTTCTAGTTCATTAATGAAAATGTTAACAATGTTTATGAAAAGGAACAACCTTGCATTATTGCTATATTGTTATAAAATTGACAATGTTTTGCATGTTCTTAATTTCTTCATTTAAAAATTGTTTCTCTGTATAAGTTTTGAATAACATTGAATAAATTAAGATTGACTTAAATTTGATAAGCCTTCTTCATAGTTAATAAATTAACATTGACCTTAAGTTTCATAAGCCTTCTTCATAATTAATCTCTCATAATTAGCTAAATGTACAAAGCTTATAAATGTCTTCCTTTTGAACTTTTATTCTAATAAAATTAAGCAAATTTAAATTTTGAGAATCCACCTTCTTACAAGTTTTAGCAACTCTAAAAACAACAAAATCAATTTTTAAAAAAATCAATGTTATACATTTCAATTATTTTATTAGTAATGTCACTACCTATATTCAAAAATATACAACATAAAAGTGTTTAGGTTATCATCATCATCACTTAACCCAACAAAATGGGAACATAACATATTTAGCTATTTTTGAAAATATCTCATTTTAACTAATGCAATGTACTATATATTCAAAAAAGCTATCTTGCCCTCCATTTGAGCTACTTTTACTTTCTCTATTTCCCCATATGAGAGAGATCAACTACATCATGAAAAGCTCACATATCATTCAACCCCCATAGGATTGAAAGATTCTTACACCGCTAAATGAGAGATGCTATCTACATCACGGAAAGCTCACATAGTATTCAACCCTTACAAAATCAGAAGTCCCCTACATCACTCATGATTTTATCTACCTTCATTCTAAAGCACCACATAATAGATCGCTTGAAACTAGTGTATGCTTGTCTATGTAAACTCTTTTTTTCTTTTCTTTTTCTTCCTTTTTTTTTTGGATAGAGTTTAACAAAAAGGGGTAAGCCTAGTGGTGAGACTTTGATTTGGAAACTCCAAGTTATGAGTTTGACTATGGTGGGTAATAGTGAGTTATAAAGTTCTAATTTGACTATATGTCTTGGAGGTAAATATTGTTAATAAAAACGTTAGGTTCAAATACAATTTTTATTGGGTTTTCATTTAATTTTCTCTTTTTAAGTTGCTAGAAATATGCTAAACTATTCGTCAAGCAAATTGAATAGCAAATTTCAAAATAATTTGACATGGTTTGTTAACTTTGAATTTAGTATAATGAGCATTGAAGATTTTTTGTGGTTAGCTCATTATTTGATAAGGATTTGTGTACAAGAGATTGGCAATTCAAGGCAAATTAAAAGTTTTGGGTTTCAACACCCTCCCTGTCTCCCTCCCCAAAGCTATTACCACATCTACCAAATAGCCAACACATTGTTTTAGCATACCCTTGGGATTGAACCTATGGCTTACAAAAACCATACGCTCTAACCAAGTTCTATCTCATTATTGATGCAATCAATGTTATTGAAAGGTGGAAGTGGGGATGAACAAGGGGTGTTAGAACCAAAACTAAATAACTATATGTACCTTAGGATGATAGTTGAAACTAAAACTAGATTGGGAAGGGGGGGGTGCGAGGGGGTGGGTGGTGGGTGTGGTGGTGGGGAGAAGCTTTTAAATCAAGAATCTTTACCACTAGGCTAACACGACTTGAAACTAGATAGCTATATGTACTCCTCTACATATAATCAACACGATACTTTCTTTGAACTTAAGTAGAACATGATGATGCATCAAATCAACATACTTATCAAAACCAAACCTATGACTTCCAAACCAAGAGTCACATGTTGTAACCAATTGACCAATGGAGGTGTTAGAATTGAAACTAAGAAAGGGGGGTTATCAATTTTAAAAAATTAGAGTACATGAGATTATCAACATAGAAGAGAGGGTTCAAAGAAAATGCCCAATGGTTTTGAGGATGTCTTTTCAAGTTTTCATCCTTACAACCAATCCTGAAAAACCTCTCCTCTAAGGTGCGAAAAGGATTAGGCCTTGCCCTTCTTCAAATTCATCCTCAAAGGTTTTCACCTCTTACTAACAGCTTTTTTATAAATAGAAAGAGAATACTCTCTCTAAAGACCAAAGAAATCATTAATCAAAAATACTAAACAAATAGCAACATAAACTGATAGCTTTCCCAACTTGAGCCTTTAAAATAAAAAGAAATTAATACTATAAAAAATATATTAATTGTTTATCTTTCATTGGAAGCTTTTCTCCTTAAAGCTCTAACTAAACATCTTTGAGAATATAATATTTAACTCTTGAAGAAAAGTCATAGTTATGTTTTGCACACTGAAGCTTACACATCAAAAAGTCATAGAATAGAGAACAAGTCAAAGACACTTCCAAATGCAAAGAAATGAAGTAGATAAAGAAGGTTGATCACCAA
>MNCI01015499.1:1932668-1947794 GCA_015680685.1 Gnetum montanum
TCCTAGTGAAACTAGATTATGCCAAGGCTTATGACAACATTAAGTGGGATTTTATCTTGCAAACTATGACCAAACTTGGTTTTGGACCTAAGTTCTTGCATATGGTGAAATGCTTATTCTCATATGCTACTGCAAGAATTGCCACTACCTTTGGAATTACCTCTCCCTTTCCAATACATAGGTCTGTGCGGCAAGGTTGTCCTCTCGCCCCCTATCTCTTTATCATCACATCAGACTTTCTTTGTCATCAAATTAACCTGGACATTCAAACAAAAGTTCTCACTGGGGTCTGCCTTTCCTCCTCTCAACAACAGCTTCTCAATATGCACTTCGTCGATGACTCCTTTTTTCTAGTTCAAAACACAGCCACCAATTTGCACCGCCTCTTATCAAGGGTGAAGCAATATTGCACACTCTCAAGTTCCATAATTAATTGGAATAAATCCTCTATTTATAGCTCTACGGGCAATTACAAACATGTGACCAACTATAATTGGAAGCAGCTTCAGGATCAAGACATTGTTAAGATTCTGGGAATCCCTTTCCGTTTTAGAGGCTCAACATCTATCCTTTGGGAGCAAGTTACTTATCGAATTCAAAAGAAACTCGACAACTGGAAAACTAAACCCCTCACACTTGCAGGTAAATACCTTGTATCTAAGTCCATATGCGCGTCCACCCATGTGTATTACTCTTCGTGTTGGGCCCCCTCCCAAGCTACCTACTAGAAGCTAGAATGGTTATTCCGTGACTTTATGTGGTCCTCAAGGATTCTCAGAAAGGCTTTCATCGTGTTACTTGGACTATTGTTACTCTCCCCAAGAATAAGGGTGGCTTAGGCCTTTTGAACTCCTATAAGAAAGGAATTGCCCTGGTTGCTAAGTGGTTGGTACAACATTTAGATGCCTCAAATATTATAGGGACCCTCCTCCAATTAAGGCTTCATCAAGCATTTCCTAAAAATAAGCCCTTCTGGAAAGGCATCCATTTCGTCAATTGGATCCTTTCCCCCCTCACTATCATTCTTCCCAGATCTCATGTTTCAAAAGCATTTGGAGGGCCTGGCAAATTCTACACACACATTGACTAAAATAACGTTAAAATCAACCCTACTATCCTCTCTAGAGTGTGTCCATGGTGGTTACCTCTGTCACCCGCTCCCCTTGCTNGGATTCTTGGAACATTACTTCTGCTAATCTTAATTTTTTGTGGAAAGTTATTAGGCCTACTATTTTATATTATATTTGGAAGCAAAGATGCAATGTTCTATTTCAAAAGACAAAGTATTCTAACAAATGTTTGCTTACCCATTTTCAACTCACATCTCAAGCATCCAGGTTCAATCTGAACAATCAATTACACTTAGCATCAATAATCTATGCAAAGAAGCTTTTCCTTTTTATTATGTGGAGTCACCATTGGAACTCTCTCTATCCTTAATTGAGAGCTCTTTGCCTCATCTAATTCTATGTCATTCTATTTTGTAACAAGCTAGTCTGTGCGGACATTTGGTTGTGCCCCAACTTGGGTTTCCTCCTTTAATACTCATTTATTTCTAACATGTTTCCTGAGTGTCATTCAAGATGCTCTCAATTTCCCTTTCCTTTGAACCTATGAGTTGTAATTGATGCACCTTTAATTTCAATAAAACTTTTTTTTCAAGGACACCCCCAAATTAGCAACCTCTAGACTAATAAAAAAAACTCATATTAACCTAATGTTAAACTCTTGATTTGAAAATTCCCTCTCTAAGTCATGGGTTCACTTTTAGTTTTATTTTTTGTTCCAACACCCATCCACCCATGCACAACCACCCCCAACCCCACATAAAAACACTTGAATTTATCAATGTAAATCCAAAACTTCTTGCCTGTAAATCCCGCAACATATATAACCAAACATTTGCATTACTTAAATAAAACTTTTTACTTTGTAAAACGTATATAAATTAAACACATCCTAAATTTTAGTGTGAAATTCACGTTCTCTTATCATCTCCGTGTTGCTTCTGTGGTAGACAAAATAACAAAGAATTTTGACATGTCGACTTAACATAGAATCTTGACATGTCCCTTATGAAGAGGTAAAACCATCAGCTTGATCCGTAATTTGTAGTGTTTCGTATTTATGCCCAATAAATGTTACCGAATTTTGACATGCTTGGTAAGTTCCAGGGGATACATGCCCTGCAACTATTATTTTGAAATAGGATGAAATATTGCCGATGAGCCCAATGAGCCAATGAACATGCGGCTGCTAAAGTATTATCAATATGACAGGCACGTGAGTGCTAAAATATACGACTCCCAAGAAATTAAAATTTCAAGAACACTATCAACCATAAAAAATCAAAATTATAACCGAAAAGAACCAGAACACTGGCTTAGTATCTTGACAATCGCTACACAGTGTGAATTTTTGCTATCTAAAGCAAAATTTCACATTATCATAAATTATAACCGAAACAAACTAAAATTTTAACGACAGTGTCAACCATACAAAATCAAAAATTACAACCAGAAAGACCCAGAACACTGGCTTCCTATCTTGATAATCACATTGTGAATGTTTGCTACCCAAAGCACGTTTACATTAACATGAACTTTTAATGAACGTTTTCAGTAACTCGTCCTGATCAACAATACAAACCCTGCTGCTCCGCAAAAGAAACCATCCTACAAAGCAATGGCACCTGTATGAAGAAAGAGCTGACTTTACATTCTGTTTTCACTTCGCAAATACCTTTCACGGTGGAATATACATCGTCTAATGCTGTAGGGATGAAGGAAGAAGCAAGAAACGAATCAATCAATATATTTGCATTGGCTCCATCATATACTGCATCCATTGGAATCTTTACAAAACTTGTTCTGCCTTGCAAAGGCAACTGCATCTCTTCTTTCACAACTGGTTATTGTCACCTATACAGCCACGTAGAAAAGAAATCTCTGAGACGGTTCCACATGCACCTTGCATACCGAGAAATCTCAGATTCCTGAGGATACAAAAGATCCTTTTGCCGTCTCTCAAGCACTGATAAGAACTCTTCAGTACAAAGGGTTCCATCTCCATCGGTATCAAATATAGAAAAGACAACATCCAGAACATTGTCTGAAATAGGAATCCCACAGACCTACAGAACGAAAGCATACGACCACAAATTCTCACATAGCTCATAACAAACTTATTACAATTAATTATTTTCATAATAAAAGTGGGAAATGACATACATGAGCAGATGCTTGTTGAAAGTTACTCTTCGATAAGAAACCATAAACTTCACCATAGCTTGATATGGCCAACGAGAGTGGCTGCAATTTCTTTCTTAATTGAGAGAAGTTCAAAAACTCCTAACCACCAAAATCAATTAGTGTATCAGTGCAAAACACCAACTAAGTCTATGAACTTAACATTGCATAAGTTATTCAAAGGGTGGTCAAAAAACCTGAAAGGATATTTGGATATTGCTAAAGTCAGGATCCTTGCTGAGTTTATCTACCCTATCCAAGTAATCATTAACACGTGTAACATCTGCTGCAGCCACCATTGATAAAGCAAAATCTTTGGCTGATATGGTTCCATGACCTTGAAAATCATAATGCAGGAACTCTAGTCGTATCATCTAACAAACAAAAAGACAACATCAAATCATGCTGCCATAAAAACATTAATCAAATATCTCCTAGTTAAATTAAAGTCCCAATGACATATTTTCAAATAGAAAACATGAACTTGTGTGTTAAACCATCCTATTCAACATTCCCTAAATAAAAATGGATAAAGTTTAGCTTTCAAGTTGTAAGTGGCATTACAATGTGTTGTTAGTGAAGCAATCCTACCTCTTCATGCAACTCCATAACAAACTTTTCGAAGTCATCGAGTGATAAATATCCATCTCCATTTGCTCCAAAAAAATACTTAATAAGACCTCCATCATCCACCGACTCTCGAATTTTAAATCCAGTACGCAGCCCATCACGCTGAGCTACACCTTGCCTGGTCCAACTCCGCAGCATCTTCATCACTTTTTTGAACTCAATCATGTCAATCTTTCTGAAAAATAAAAATACAAAAAATAGTTAAGTCATATAGCTCTGCTTCCCCTGAAATGTATAAGTATGACTCTGGTAATGATGATAATGGATAACTCAAAAGGCCGACATAAAGAGCTAATATGTATTTTGTATTTACCCATCATGATCCAAATCAAACATTTTAAGCGCAGCTGCAATTTCTGGTTCAGGAATGCTCAGTAGAGTTACCAGAAATATGTATCTGCTCAACACACAAAGAAATCTAATTGTCAAAGGCAGATCAGTACTTTTAAATACAAGCTCAACAAAACTTAACATCAGGAAAACTTACTCAGGAAAAGAAATATCTCCATCACCGTTGGTATCAAAAAGAAGGAAAAATTGTGAAGGTGGACAATACAACTCTCCAGGTGATGGTTCCCCTCTCAAGGAACCCAATCGAACAAGATTTGAATCTGATGGTGGTAAAACAGTTATGATTGCTCGCATCAGATCCGCAGGTTTCATTACACGCTCCCCATAAGCATTTTTTTCAGATGCAAAGTAGTCGAAAACCTTAATAACGAGACATATTCACATAAGTTTCAGGAAATTTTATCTTGTAATATTTAAAAACTTAAAGATCATTATAAAGATTCTATTAATAACTTTATTGTATTTAAAAATCATGTGATTTCTATGCCTTTCTAATTCAGATATAAGAAACAATCAATGTTCACGATATAAGCATGTCTACCTTTTTCCTCTCTTACCCTTTAAAACTGGAAATGACAATCAAGGGATAAACCTTTAACAATAACAAGAGGATTAAAGAAAAATAAGCATTTTAATTAAAAACAAAGTACTTTGTAATTTATTCAGGGTTCTCCCTGAACATATCAGGTTCAAGAAAATTATAAAATTAAATCTCACCTTCTCAGGAGAACCCCACAACCTTAACTTCTTCTCATAGTTGAAGAACTGTCGACGTCTGAAAGCATCTTCATTAGAAAAAGAATAAAAAAGCAAATCAGTCCACTTCTAAAAAGTTCAACTTTATTTGGATCATTCAAGTACAAGGCAAAACTGTAATCATGGTACACCCATGATTTCACCTTTCCAGGCCTCAGTTCAATCTGTGAAAGTCATGGTAGTGTCTGGAAAAAGCAAGAAAAGGTACTTTTAACAGGTAAAGTTGATACACTATTACATCTATAAAAATATCGCAAATTAACGTCTCAGCAACCTATCACTCCCTTACCAACTTTCCTTTCTTTTTAGAATAACTGTAAGAATCTTCTCCGAATCCCTGAAAAAATCAAGCATAAATGCAAAAGGCGTAACCTCACACAATTCTAGTTGACAGCTATAAATTATAATTTCGTTAATATGAAGCCATGTACATATATCGCAGTAACACAAAAACTTGTTTATCCGTAAGCCCTTTATATTCAATGTATCATTCACAATAATTGGCAGTCAATTAAAAGCTATTTCAAACAATTATTTTCTGAAAGTACCTTAAATTTTGCAACGAAACTGAAGCTCTGAGGGGTAAATGCTATCAACTACACCGAAAACAGATTTTAAAATGAAATAACATTAATGAAAAACCTACTTCAGAATACTATTCATACTTCATTGCGTAATTTTTTAGTATAATATACTACTCCTGAGGACCATAGGAACGTGTAAATCTTAGAACATGCACACTTGGGCTCCTAAAAACACCTACTTCTAACACAAATCATTGTCTTGGTGACTATTCCATCAACATGAGCTACCCTGTTGTCTTTTGATTATCTTTGCTTAATAGCATCATTATCTAACAACTATCTTCAGAATTGATGGTTAATAACATATTGCCCATAATGTTTAGTCCATGCCATTAATGATTCATCGTAGACTGGCAATAATTTTGTAGGAAATAATCCACCCGATATTTGCAATGCCTATCAATTTAAGATACAATGCGTAACATGAGAACCAAAATTACTGATGCTTAACAATAATGCAAGAAGGAGAACCTCAAAAAACTGAGGATGCTCTTTCTTTTAACAACTTGAGGAAAGCGGAACTCTCCAGAACTAAGCAAATAGAAGCCTATTTCATTACTTTAAACAAATACGCGCAAGCACGCACGGACGCACAACAATCTGAGAGCGTGACAAACGTTTTATTTTAGAATATCTCGAATAATGAATACAACTTAACATAATCGCACAGTAAGGCCACAGATTGATCATTTTTATCCTTGCAAATAATGATCATCGATCATTTTTATTATCGTATACACTAACGAAAAACCAGACCTTTGAATCTTCCCTTAACAATATTAAAAAGAATAATACAGGCAGGGTAGGGTTTCGTAGATATGTTACCTGGAACGAGTCCCTTCCACGAAGATGAAGGAACCGGGGGTACAGAAGGAGAATTTTCATTCTCATCGTAAACAACATCATTACGATCCTGCGAGAGCTCTAGAAAAGCGAGGCCGGAGCCGAGGGCAAACGCGGAGGCCCACCGCAACTGTAAATGCGCACCGGATGCCTCTGCGTGTTGTCGCTGTCGCCATGCCTGCGCGCTCATGCCGGCTTTACGCACCTTCTGCGCCGCTACCAAGTGCGAAACCACCCTCATGCACCCGATCGCACCTCTCATTTTGCCAAATCCTAATCAACGCAACGTTCTTGTCGTCGAATCTGCAATTCTGAAAACCCTAGCACCAGCCAAATCGCAGAGGCAAGCAATATCTGAATCTGCAAGTATGAAGCTCTAGAATGGCGATAGAATCCAGATAAAGCTACCTGTATCGCAAGGAATTCGCTATATCTGGAATTGCAACGCCGGGACGCGACTGTAGAGGCTGAGATATCGAGTATCAGCTATGAAAAAACAGAATCCCGCGGCGCAAAATCTCCTGCGCACACCCTGAAAACTACCGGCTACAGAAACAGAAACAATGGGCTTAATGACGACTGATCGGCCGTTATATTGGCACGGCCACGGGAAGTTTCGCAGCAATTGTCGTTCAAGTCAGGCAAAGTTCGTTGGCTTGAGATAGAGAGGAGGATAGATTTTTTAATTTCTTTTTTATTTTTAATGTTTTTGTTTTTTTCTTTTTTTATTTTTCTCACCTTGGAACAAGCCAATTGCTTGTTGGAACTTGCAAACCATGAGCCGTGCTTACCACATGCTCCGGTTTGTAATCATCAACTTCGTTATTCTACTATGACCGGAAAGAAGAGGTAGAATTAGCCTTTGATTTGTTTCGGATTTGCCAATGAAATCATGTGCCAGCTTGCTTCGTGGATCATCCACCCATAGCCCCTTGTGTTCTCTCGGGATATTAACTTATTTTGGTCTTCAAAAGTTGTGCTGACCAAGCAAGGCTCTTAGGGAAAGGGCACTTGACCATGTTGTTTGACTTTTCTGCATGTTGAAATTATCTGAATTGGTAAAGTAAGATCGTTAACAATTAAGTGTTGCCTTTTTAACTAAGTGTTGCCTAGTCATAAGACTCTTGATCTGAAAGCTCCAAGTCATGGGTTCAATTCTAGTGAGCAATGTTGAGTTATAAAGTTCTAATTGGACTCTATATCTTAGGGTGTACCTATATTACAATTATTCTAAGGTACCAATGGTGATACAGGTCTTGGCCCCGTAAGCCCAAGTAACAAGTTCGATTCTCCTAGGTAGCATTGAGCTATAAACTTCTATAAATTTTAGGGTGTACCTATGTTTCAATTATTTTGGGTTGACTTACAAAATTTGATTTTTAATTTTGATTTGTTTAATATTTTTCCCAAAATCATTTTTTATAAGTTCATCTTCCTAATTCTTTTGTCTTAATACCCTCACACTCCAACACTCATAACACGCATACCGATGCTCCAAATCAAATTCTGTCTAGACCTATAGGATCCTTATCATGTGTTTAACCAAATCGTATCATCATAGTTGCCTAGTTCAAATGCCAAAACTTTTACGATATTTTAGCAAACTAGAAAATGTGATATCTTGAGAATTGTAATTTCGATTCTAGTAAAACAAGGTCAAAATCTACATTTTTGAACATTCTAGACACATTGGTAAGGTCATATTTTGGGTTGGACATCATTCTAAGGTGCTTACTTAACAAAGCCGATTTATGCAATATTTAATTACAATTAAAAATAAACTCCAAATCCTAGTTTAATGACAAAAGGTAACATGGGATATGGTCTGGGTAGAGTCAGGGTCCATAATTGCTCCATGAACAGAGTATTATATAAGCACATGTGCATAATAAAATAAAAAGATGCATGACTAGATGTGCATAATATAGCATGAACATGCATAAGGAAGTAAATATGCATAGCTAAATACTTGTAATGGCATGACAACTAACAAAAGAAAAACTTCCTAGGGTAATTGGGTTTTAACATTTAATCATAAAACATAAAGTAAACCTATAACTAAGCTCCAACAATAGTAGAATAAAGGATACAAAACTTTAATAAAATATCCTAGCAAGCAAATTGCATTCACTTATGTAGGAAACCAGTAACAACAACAATAACAATAATGATAGTAACGTAATCATATGATTTAACCAATAATATTAGAGCGGATTCATTGAAATGCATCTATCAGCATTAAAGAATTATTCATATGTATCAAATTAAATAACTAAACCTTGAAAATTCTTAGACTATGACATTTACCTTTTGTCTTAATGATGTCCCTCCTCTTCTTATTGTTGTCTATGCTCTCACCTCTCATCTATGCCATAGGGTCTTTTGTCATCTTCATATTGGCCTTGATCATTTCTCCTTTGATCTCAATCATTTTACACCTTGTTAGATTTCAATGACAAGGAGGATGGTGAGGGTAGAGGACTAGGAGAGTTATACTAGCTTGCCCTCCTTCTCTAGTCCCTATGTTCCCTTGGGAAATGGTTGGGGAACCTTGGCATTGAGGTTCCCCTAGTTCTGGAACTAGTTCTTCCCTTATCTTGGTTTCTTGCCAAGGTTGAATGTAACCATTGATTAATCATGTTTTCCACACTGAAAGGAGGAGGACCTTGGCATTAGGATTACCCTAATGCAAATTTTGGATCCTCCTTCTCTAATTGTGAAATCAATCAAATCAAAACCTTTTTACCCTTGGAGGCTTCATGGTGTGCCTCTATGAGTTTATCTTTTTTGAGTTCGGCCTTTGTTGGTTGATAGTCCCTGCAAAGGTGCTCCTTCATTTAGTAATCCAAGGTTGTTGGTTCAAGCCCCAATGAGAGCTACCATGAACATTAAAGGAATAGAACGATCAAGAGGCAACATAACATTACCTTCCAAGTCTCTCCAGTGTAGTCATTCATCCTAATGGAGCATGAAAGTGAAGTCTAGATAATAGGGGTTCAGATGTGCGTAGACAACCTTTAGTTGTTGGGATATCTTATCAACATTCCTTCTAGGTCGATCATGTTGCTAGTTAGAATTATCAATAGGTGGTGAATCAACCCTGCAAGAAGAAGACATCTTAGTTTGTTCTTATGTAGTGTGCCTTAATATAATATTATTATTTTTCTTAAAGATGGTGTGTTGTATTCTTATAATAACTTTGTATGATTTCACTATCTAAAAACACTTAGCACACATAGCTAAAACATAACTGCTAGCAACGATGCCAATGATGAGCAACATGTATTCCCTACACCCAACCATATGAATCACTAGCATGTATGCACAATTTGGTTAAATTCCATGGACTTCTTTTATCTAAGCAGCCTATATCCTTATATAGTAAAACATGTAATTACTAGTTGTTGTCCTCCCAATCATCACTTGTGTTAACTTGTTCGTATGACCAAGTGCAATTGGGATGTAAGGTATTTATAATTTTCTTTATCTATAAAATGATTAATTGAAGAAAGGATTTAAGTATTTAACTTTACTAACTAATAACTAAACTATCCTAAACATGGAACATTCATTCTCACTTTCTATACACATCCTAAACATATATTAACACTGTTGGATTACCAAGTGTTATTACTAGGCGTACCAAGTATTCATTGCTGGGATTACCAAGCATTAATATATTATGCTTGAAATGGTCGTACTCACATTACTTATGAATTAGAATATTAATTCTTAAGTATGAGAAAGTAAATTGCATTTAAAGTAAAATGCTAAAAATTCAATTAAACTAGTCCAAGTGCTGCAATAGAGAGAAGAAATATCAATTTTATTGTTGTTCATGCAACTGTGTCCAAGTACATATTGCACTCAAATAAAACTCTATATAATTAATTTAATCCATGCTATATGCACTCAGAGGGAAAGTTTTGCTAAGTTCTATGGGAGAAAACTATAAGAGTTTAGCTAAGGGAGTGACCAAACAATGTCATAAATGTAGCTAGTGTGTGATGAGTCCCCATATCGGACCCTCGATATCGGAGTTGCCAAAGCGATATTGGACATGCGATATCAGAACTTGTCTCGTCACCTATAAATAAGAGATAAAGGCACTTGGTTTCATAGTTAGTTTTCTTAGCCCCTTAGCCGAACTCTTGCATTTTTTCGTTTCCAGAGTTAGAATTATTTCTGAGTGTCCGTAGTAGGAGTTATAAAGTGAACGGATCTTTATGCGAGCATTGTGTACCTAAGCACACCTTGTGTCCAGAAATAAAGATGAACTTTGTGATAAACCTTGCAACATTCAAAATAGCTTAATTATTTCATTTAAATGTTATTTACTATTATTTGCTACTATCATTAGTTAATTAATGTTATTTCTATTGACTAGTTAATTATCAACAAATCAGCACACTCAATACAACCACTTCGAGCATACGTGGAACACTTGGTAACCCAGTAATAACTAGCGTTTGGTAATCCCAATAGTGTTACACTAGTTTAGGATGTGTCCAGAGAGTGGGAATGGATGCTGGTGTTAGGACTAGTTAGAGAATAGTTAACTAGTTAAATCAAATTAGTTATTAAATTATTTCATTTCTCCATTTTAAGCACCAGGAACATAAAACTTAAAAAAGCATAAAAAATCATATACCTCAAGATTACTTAATTATACAATTATGCCTTACAAGTAAGCTTGGGAAGACAATGATTGCATAACCCATCCTTGTTCTATGTAAGTGCATAAGCACTTAATCCTTGGAGTTCGACTACATCATGCGTGAATTCTCGTATTTGTATGGTTGGGCATAGGGGTACCTTGCCATTCATCATTGGTGTCATTGCTTGCAATTTTTTTGTTTATGTGCTGATTAGAACTTAGGAAATCTTTGCATTGTTGGAACGAACCCTTAGTGTTAGTTATCCTATAATCATCAAAAAGAATATTGCACATTAAATAATCAATCATGTCTCCTTCTTCTTATGAGAGTGCTTCACCGCCTAGGTTTGACATCAAGAACAATCGGAGGCAGAGTGTACAAGATAGTCTGCTAGTACCCCAGTAGTTTTGCTTGGTATACGCTCATCCTAATGAGTATATACTAGACTTTACCTTTATCCTCCACCAGGATGAACAACTGCATTGGCATGATTTAGTATGCAACATAGTGTTACCTCCCGATCACTCAATCCCAAGCATGCTTCTTCGTGCTCTCACATGAATTGGTATGCATTACTTACAATCGGATTACATTGTGCATGAGCAAGATTCAAGGGATTATTGACCCACAGATGCACAATGCCAAAGGGACCTACAACAGGAGAGACATTACAAATCTATGAAGGGAAAGTGGTCTAAGGATGTCCTGTATGTCCTAAGTGAAAATGAGGGTAGTGAACCTACCTCGGGAGGTTTTCCACAAAACGATGTTCCTCTCGTTAACTTCAATCAAGGAGTTGTGTATTAGAATCTTCGCTTAACTATTCATAACCTAGGTTCTAATACCAATGGACACAAAGGGTCCAAAAAAGGAACATGAACATGTGACATTAATAGACATTCTGATCATAATCGCAACCAAGGTCAAGACCACCAAAGAGAAAGTGACAAGGATCGTCAGGGTGCCAATCCTCCTTCCTCTTCACCTTCATCATATCCTTCCCCCTTTCCTTTGGGATCTGAAAGCATTCGCAAAGGGAAAGACCATGAGGACAATCGTGAGTGAAATAGAGATCATAGAAAAAATAGTCGAGAAAGGGGATGAGGGCATTCCAGAGAAACACATCACGAAAGGAGGGAGAGTAGGGAATAGCATAGGCATCATAGATGCCATAGACAATACAATCACGATGAACCCCTACTCATCACTCGAAGTATGTTAGATATAACAAAGGTTGTTAGAATTCCAAAAAGGCACCAAAAGGATAGTAGGATCAAAAGACTAGACATGAACAACATCCCACAATTTGAAGGGGGATACAATGTTGATCCTCAAAACCATCTACAAGCATTTCACAATGCATGTGCCTTGCAAAATATAGAAAATGAGTGGCAAAAACTAAATTTGTTTCCATGAACACTAATCAAGGAAGCAGAAAGCTAGTACCAATCCTTAGAATCGAAATCCATTCATCGATGGAGTACCATGTGATAGCTATTCAACGATAAGTATCAAACGTACTCCCGAGTGTCCAACCTATGTAGGAAAATCCAAGGATGGAAATAAGGAGGACATGAATCCTTGGATGCTACCATGGGCCAATATTATGCATTATTACATCGTTGCCTTGGCCATGATTACTCGCAAAGGGAACAACTATGCCATCTTGTGGATGGGCTTAGGTACGAAACATAAAGAACCCTTGTGACTTATGCCCAAGGAAGGCTATCTGAGCTCATAGCCCATCAAATACAAAGATTGTTGGAGCAAACTACCAAGGAGGAAGGTGAGTTAAGGAAAAGAGAAAGTGCAGAGGAATACAATAGAGATCCTTCCCTCTGAAAGAAGGAAGTTAGATTTTATGAAGATGAAGAAGAGTCACCACTTGAGGAGATGGTGAATAGAAAGACTTTGTCCATTCAAAAATTTGCATCAAAAGTATTGGAAAAGGTAGATCAAATGTGGAACTTCCTAGATGATAAATTCTAAACTATTCTAAAATTAGTTGAGGAGTCTAGACAGCAAAGTAGTGACTAAGAGAGAAGGAAAACGAAAGAAGCTAAGTCTGCATGTAACAAAGGTAAGGGCAAAGTTGCCATCATTGAAGAGGTTGTGGATTCAAACATAGACAATGATGGCGAATGTGAGATATGCCAATATGACCATCTTAAAGGATGTTGCACAATAGTCTCACATCTACAAGAGTCTGGGGTGTATGCACTAAACCCACAATTGAACAGATGAAAAGCACCCAGAAGGTTACCTTATCCTCAAGGTAACCCAAGGCAGTTCCACCAACCCTTAACATATTATCTGAGTGGAGCTCCACCACAATCGAATGAATAGTATCAACAACGGCAACACCCAAAATCATGGGGAATGCCATTACCACAACAACAATACCCTTACCATCAACCTGACCCATATAGGTACTACGTTCAATAGTTGATCTCTCCATGTGACTCCACTAGTCACGTCACTCCTCAACCTTACTACTAGACCCATAAGTACTATAGAACTCCTTCTCCTAGGAGTGATGTTCCACAAACATACTATCCTTCTCATCTGAAACCCTTAGCTCCATTACCACTTGCTCCAACTATGCAGGGTGAACTTCCTACCCAGTTGTAGCAACGTAACACTACAAGGGTTGTTAATCCTTAACCTACTATTGGTTCGGACAACCAATCAAAGAAAATACCTTTCTTTAGAACCAACAGTCTAACCAAGCCCTTACAACCACAAGTGGCTAACTCTCCAAATGCCTCACCACCATTCGAAGCTTCGGAGCTTCCTTTAAGCCAAAAATCACACCTAACGCACATGGTCATGTTGACTCATGCCATTACCAATTGGATTAAAGATGGCCATCTTTCTAGAAAATTCTCTGATCTTGGAAGTCTTCTTATATATTTACAAATTGCTGGGAATGAGCCTTGCAAAGCTCTTTTGGATTCAGGTTTTGGTGTTAACTTAATCTCTCAAGAAATGTACAAAGCCTGGAACCTGCCTCCACTAAAGAAGAGTAACATTCGTTTAGAGTTGGCCAACCAATCCATCATTGTCCCATTAGGACTAGTCGAGGACATTGCCACCACTGTTTGTGGGTGGTTGTATCTAGTTGATTTCCTAGTGATTCAAGTCAACAACTATAAGGGGAACTTCCCAATCATAATGGGAAGAGCACGGCTAAGCATGATTGATGCGTGCCTAGGAATACATTATCTTTTCCTAGAAATATTAAAAGAAAATATGTTTGGAAAGATCGAGAAGAAGAAAGTTTCATGCATCGCATATAGTGATATAGGGTGTAACTACGTGTAGAAGTCTTGGTCTGTACAACATTTAACATTGCTTGCATGCAACCAGTGTGCATAAATAACTAACATACAAAGATGTTTGTATGTAGCAGCCACAAGACAAGAAGGCACTTAGTGGCTAATAACTAACCGAGAGAGCAATTCAACTCTATGCATGGAACCAACTGAGAGATTAACTTGTGCCTATATCGATAGCATAGATACATTAGAGCAAGTCCATCGCCAACTTCCAAGTCTTGACATCGAAAATATCAACTAGGGAAATTTGGAAATCCCTAACGAGTTTAAGCAAGAGCCCCTCAAATTAAAACTGTTGCCCACCAGTATGGAATATACATTTCTCCAAAATGGCAAATCGATAATCATTAACACTAAGCTCACTTCCTAACAAAAAGAAAGACTGTTGAAGATGGTAAATAAATGGTCAAAAGCCTTTACTTAGTCATATCCTGAATTAACCGGAATAGATCCTAGGATATGCTAACATAGAATTTACACTGATCCCTCCATAAGGCCTTGATGATAACCACAAAGGCGACTGAACCCAAAGCTTAAGCAAGTGGTTAAAGAAGAAATTGAACAACTTCTAAAAGTCAAGTTCATCTACCCCATTGCTGATAGTGAATGGGTTAGTCCATTAGTCATTGTGCCTAAAAAGGAACATAAATGGAGGGTGTGTATAGACTTTAGGCTGTTAAACATGGCAACGTTTAAAGACCATTTTCCATTACCATTC
>MNCI01015499.1:1947875-1960128 GCA_015680685.1 Gnetum montanum
TAGAGCAAGTACTGAAACAATGTGTAGAAACTAACCTAAGGCTCAATTGGTAGAAAATCCACTTAATGATCTAAGAGGGCATTGTATTAAGGCATAAAATTTCACAAACAAGGATGGAGGTAGATCCTAACAAAATTAAAGTCATCCAAGGAATCACTCATCAACCTCAAACTATAAAAGACATCCAATCATTCCTTGGATATACTAGCTATTATAGACACTTTATCAAGAACTTTTCAAAGATTGCAAAACCATTGGTAGAGTTAACAAAGAAGGATGTATCTTTTGAATGGACCAGGGAATGTGAGCTAGCTTTCCAAAACTTGAAACATAAGCTTGTAGAAACACCCATTCTACAAGCTTCTAACTGGGCCAGACCATTCCATATAATGACTGATGCATCCAATTTTGCTTTAGGAGCCATACTTACACAGTTAGATGACCAAAAATGACCTTATTACATTCACTGTGCAAGTCAAAGTATTGCTAGTGCACAGCTCAACTACACCACAATAGAAAAAGAGTTAATGGTTGTGGTGTTCACACTAGAAAAATTTAGGCACTATGTATTGGGCTATAAGATATTTGTACACATGGATCATAGTGCAATATGGTTCCTAATCAATAAACCAATGGTGAGCCCTCACATCATACGATGGCTCGTGATCTTACAAGAGTTTGATCTTACAATGATCAATCGTAAAGGCATTAAGAATGCTATTGCTGATTACTTATCTCGGTTATGATGGGACAACAAAGAGGATGAATATCCAATTTTTGACCACTTCCTTGATGAACTCCTCTTTTCAAGTGTAATAAATAATCAATTAGCCACAGAGAAAAATTGGTATAGTAGCATTCTTATCTCTCTTCTCACACAAGAAACACCGCAAGGGCTAGACATTAAAAAGAAACAACAGTTTCTTCACCGAGCCAAATATTTCATGGAAATCAACGAACAACTTTAAGGTATGTTCTGATGGCTTGGTTCAATGGTTTGTTTCCGATGTAGATCAACTGCAAGTTCTCTAAGATGCTCATGAGGGCCCTTGTGGGGGTCATTATGCTGAGAGACAAACAACCATTAAAATCTTTCTTATAGGATATTATTGGCCTACATTGTTCCAGGATGCTCATCATTTCGTCGAATCTTGTGAGTGCTGCCAACGCGATGGGGGAATGACTACTAGAATGGAGGATCCACAATAATGGATTCAACCTTTATAATCCTTTGACATCTGGGGTATTGATTTTATGGAACCTATCATACCAATGTCCAATGGAAAAGCCTACATTGTTGTTGTTGTTGACTATTTTACAAAGTGGGCAGAAGCAGTCGTTGTTACTGATTGTACATCATCTACCGCTACACAATTTGTTCAACAACAAATTGTAAACAAGTTTGGCATGCCTCATACACTTATTTCTAATAATGGTAAACATTTTATAGGTGTGACCTTTCAAAAATTAATGTAACACTTAAGAGTTGAGCATAAGTTGACTACACCATATCATCCTCAAGTGAATGGTCAAGTCGAGGTCACCAATAGGGAGATCACAAAAATATTGACATGAACCATTAGCAAATATAGGCGAGATTGGAGCACCAAACTGAATGATGCTCTTTGGGCATACTTCTCCACATGGAAACTCCCTATAGGCTACTCTCCCTATAAGTTAGTGTATGGTAAACTTCCAACACTTCTTATCCAAGCTGAGCTCCGTAGACTATCTACAGCATGTGACCTCAACCTTGACCTCAATTTAGCACAGAAAGAACGGTTAATGAACCTTAATTTGCTAGATGAAAATCAATTAGCCACCCTATCATCCAATGAATTGCACAAGGCCTTTAACAAGCAATGTCATGATCTAAGAATTAGGAAAGTTACATATCAACTAGGAGATAAGGTTTCTTATTGGAATCCCACACATGTGCCACAACAAACTAAATTTCAAATGTTGTGGGAAGGACCTTATATCATTCATGAGACTTTTCCTTCAAGGGCCATGATGATCTATAAACTTGAAAGCCCAGATAGGAAATTATTAGTCAACATCCAGCAAACCAAACCTTTCTATGAGCCTAAAACGACTAGTACTAACACTACCTCTGTTAATGGACAACCTTGCTTATTATTTCGGATCTCATCCTTCTAACTCAATTGTGGGGGAGTTGGCCACTAATGCTAACCATTCTAAAGCCCTCAGTTCCTTTCTCGTTTTTGTTTTACACATTTTTTGTTTTCCACATTGTTCATCATTACTTGTTTTTGTTTTACACCATCGTTAACATTTTTACTATTTCTTTCTTTGTTACATTTTGTTTGAATTACTTTCACTCGTCATATAATAAGTGCTCATGATGGTGGATTATACTATAATAGTATTGATTGCTGATGTTTGGTCTTTACCTTTGACTTTTAATGTTGATGCTAAGATATGGGTCCTTTTGATAAAACAGGTAATGAGTCCATGTCATCCATTCATCCATACAACTCTATGATCTTCCTTTGTTTTGGAAATGTTCTGTCCCTTTTTCTAAGCAAACTTATTAATGAATTGGTGGCTTGGTATTCTTCAAAAAAAGGAAAGATTCAAATGGATTGAAAAAGATGTGACTTCAAGAGGATTCGATGCATTTGTGCTAGCTATTCTCTTGGGTACTTGAATATTTTTCATAAGTTTTCCACCATTCCACTATTGACCAATATTAGGAAGTTGACTAAATCAACTAAGTCTTTGCATGGTGTGGTTCTCATTCAAAAAAAAAAAAAAACTAGTGGGAATTCAAAGCACACCCCTTAGACATAATAAAGAAACATGGGCTACAAGCACTAGCTATGGCATTGGAAAGACATGTTACCCATGTCTGAAGGTTCCCTCTCACTACGAACCCTTCCTCACTTCCTATTTCTCTATTCTTTCCCTTTTGGGAGTGGTGTTGGCTTCGTGGATGCATTTTTGTTGCTTTAGGAGGATGGGTTGGTCAAGTGTGTTGATGCGAGGTCACTAGATGTGGTTAGTTTTAATCTAGATTTGGAATGAATTTTATTAAGTCACCTTAGCACATACTACACAAGGGACTTTACACAACCTTGATTTTAGGATTCCATTCCATTCCATTCTCTCTTTTTGTATTGCTTTCCATATTCCACCTCATTACCGATTTTATGATTAGTCTATATCTTGGTTGACGCATTGTTATTCTTTGGTAAACTCTTGTGGGTAAGTCCTTAACCATTGTTTCCATATATCATTCCTAGAGCCTACAAACTCTTTGGTTTGTGGGTTTGTCAAGGCATAACGGGCATGAGCCTGCTTTGGAAAGGATCCACTGGCATTCCTTTTTGGTGCAATTTTTAAGTTCTTTCCCTTAAACATTTCCTATAATCAACTATACTCATTTCACCCCATCCATGACATTCATCTTTGTTTTTGTTTTATTGGCTTCATCGTTGTTATTTCTCTCATCTTTATTGTTCTTTCATTTTCCACCCTATTGCTACCGGAGGTTCGCTCTTAGTCATGGGGGCCTATTGCAAATTTTTCCATTTCATTACTTATCTTACCCCTACACCTTAGGTAGTTATTAGTTACAAACCTCTAACCCAGTATCTACCATATCCACAACCTAGCCAAGGTGCTTCATATTGAGGCAAGGTATCAATTACATTATATATTTTCTATCCTTGCTAATCCGTAACTGTGTTGTGTGTGCAGATGGTGATCACATGAACAATGGACTAGGATAGGAGGGAGCACTCAGGATGGACTGGAGCAAAAAGCATTTACACAGGGAATAAGCTTGATCATGTGGTCGTGGATGAACAACGATGTGCACATTTTTAACATTGGTAGCAACATGCCTCGTTTTCTTTTCTCTCTCTCTCTCTCTTCAAGTTGTCATGAGGGTCTGGTTGTCATCTATGTATAGTGTTCAATAGAATGGTTATGAACACCAAGGCTATAATATGTTTGTCGATCTATTCACTAGGCACTTTGAGTTTGTCATTCCATGTCACCGTCAATTATTATTCAATCAATAATCCCATACCTTCCAAATATTTTGTAAGGAACTCAAGGACGAGTTTTCATTTAGTCATGGGGGTATGATAAGTCCTGATATCGAACCCTTGATATCGGACCCATGATATCAGGCCCTCGATATCGGATACGCGATATTGGAGTTGCCAAAGCGATATCAAACATATGATATCATAACTTGTCTCATAGCCTATAAATAAGAGACAAGGGCACTTGGTTTCGCAGTTAGTTTTCTTAGCCCCTTAGCCGAACTCTTGTAGTTTTTCCTTTCCATAGTTAGAATTATTTCTGAGTGTCCTCAGTAGGAGTCATAAAGTGAACAGATCTTTATTTGAGCATTGTGTACCTATGCATACCATGTGTCCAAAAATAAAGATGAACTTTGCGATAAACCTTGCAACATTCAAAATAGCTTAATTATTTCATTTAAATGTTATTTCCTATTATTTGCTACTCTTATTAGTTAATTAATGTTATTTCTATTGACTAGTTAATTATCAACAAATTAGCACACTCAGTACGACCACTTCGAGCATACGTGGAACACTTGGTAACCTAGTACTAACTAGCATTTGGTAATCCCAATAGTGTTACACTAGTTTAGGATGTGTCCAGAGAGTGGGAATGGATGCTGGTGTTAGGACTAGTTAGAGAATAGTTAACTAGTTAAATCAAATTAGTTATTAAATTATTTCATTTCTCCATTTTAAGCACTAGGAACATAAAACATAAAAAAGCATAAAAAATCATATACCTCAAGATTACTTAAACATACAATTGTGCCTTACAAGTAAGCTTGGAAAGACAACGATCACATAACCCATCCTTGTTCTATGTAAGCACATAAGCACTTAATCCTTGGAGTTCGACTGGATTGAGCATGAATGCTTGTATTCATATGGTTGGGCATAGGGGTACTTCGCCGCTCATCAGTGTGCATACTTATATAGGCTTCAAGAGAATTAGTGTCAACACATATGTACCAATGCATCTTGAGATATGTTGATTGGTATGTGTGGACACAACTATCTTATTAAAGTTTTATTAGTATCCATAAGGGTTCGATTGGTAATAAAGATATGATTAGTTCAGTGATGGAATTCTCAACAATTCTGGGTTTTGCCATTATTTTTTATAGTAGTCTTAAGGTTGAGTAAGAGTCCCACTTGGATAGTACTATTACTTGTAGGATTTTCTATAATTGCCTTGTGGATAAGGCAATCTCCTAGGCATTTGGTTTTCCATGAACTTGAAATTCAAAGCAAAAGCTCCATACTCTTATAGATGTAACATAACTAGATAATAGCCCTTTAGATGTTTGTATTAACATATAGCACATTCATCCTTCTCCTCTAAATCTGAGTCCACAACCTCTTCTACTAGAGTTGCTTTTCCTTTTTGTCGATAAGTGTTCCTTTTTGTTTTCTTATTATTTTTCTTCTTCTTGTCTTGATTAATTAATCCTACTTGCTTTATCTTTTCCTCTATTATTTTCAAGTTTTTTTGTAAATTTTCCATTCATCAATTCCTATATCTTATCTATTCTTGTCACAATCTCGGCAATGGACTTTTGTATTGACAAGGTTTTACATGAAATCACCTTATCAAGAGCTACTCCTTCTTCCTGACCATAAATATGGATCTCCTTTTTTTGAAGGGTTAGATATCGATTCTATTCATCTATGGTTTCCATTTTGCACAACTCTCCTTCTTATTTTGCCACATGTTCAATTAGCCTTTGTATCTAATGGGCTCTCAACTCTACTAATCTTCATTGGGCATAGATTCGAAGGGTCTTCCTTGTTTTATTATAAAGCCCATCTATGATGCAACAAAGCTACTCATTTTAAGAAAATCCATGGCTTGGGTATCTATGTAGTAGAGAATAGTATCTATCCAAGGTTGTATCAAGAGATTCATGGTTCTCTTGCTTCTACCCTTGGATTTGTTTTCTTAAATCTAACACTTTTAAATTGGTTTAGTATTTCTCATTGAAGAGCCAAGCATTGTGGACTACTAGTGGACTTGGTTCCAATGATCTATACCAACTTTCAACTTCCTCTATTAGTGTCCTAAGAAATAGCTTAAGCTTTTGCCACTTACTTTCAATATTTTGCAAAGCACATGCATCATGGAAGGCTTGTAAATGATGTTGTGGATGAGAATTGTAGATTCCCTTAAATTTAGGAATGTTATTCATATCAAGACATTTGATGTGACTGTCCCTTTAATGCACATGGAAGATTCTAACTACCTCCTTGATTTGTATCATGCTTCTAGTAGCTAATAAGGGTTCATCATCATCAGACATGTTGTAGTCATAATCTCTATTTCTATTTGTCTAATAGCGATAGTCTCATATATGTTCCCTTTGTCTTTTATCTTTTTTTTAACCTTCATATTAATTTCTCAATAGAGCTCTATCTCAATACCTTTGTTCATCTTCATTAGAACTAGACAATGAATATGAAGACAAAGATGGTAAATCGGGAGAACTACCATGGATCTTATATCCCCTCCTATGGTCCCTTGGTTCTTCTTTTCTAGGTTTGTTGAAGGTCCTAGGCCTTAGGGCCCTCCTTGTTCTATGACTTATTCTATCTCCTCTAAGATTATTTATGATAATTGAATGTAGTCTTTGAGTGTAGTAAGGGTCAAAATGAGCATATGAGACCCTTGCTTGCTTACTTATAGTGGTTCACTCCATTTCTCTCAATATAGATCCTATCGTTACTTCAACCAGTGTTCTAATCGTGTGATGGACTACCAGTCCCATGTGAAGAAGACATGTTTTTAGTTAATAACATGTGAGTGACTTAAAATATTAATTTTTTCCTAAAAGATAAATCATTAATGCTTTCACAATGATTATTTATAATATAGCTAATCTAGATCACTAGCACCATCCCCAACAATGACACCAATGATGAGTAACAGGTGTCCCCTATGCCCAACCATATGAATCATAAGCATTCACATGTGATTTAGTTAAATTCCATGGATGGGACTAGTGTCATATCTAGATCATTAAGCATTAATTGTCATTCATTGTCTTCCCACTTAGACTAGTGATAGCTCTATCTTGTATGATTTAGTACAAAGTGAGGCATATGATTATTGATGTTGTTAAGGCCTTGAATTAAACTAGATAACAACATAGAGATTAATTATTTAATCTAATTAACAATAAGAAGATAAATCGTAAGCTAGCTTAAAGGCAATGAGTGTCCATTCCCAGCTTACTGTACACATCTTGAACCCACGTCCCCACTATTAGGATTACCAAGGATTATGCTACGCAGCAAACCAAGTACTAACGCTATTGGGATTACCAAGCGAATGCATGTTTACACTTGAAACTAGTTAAGCTCAATTTGTCAATTGGTTTATATGCATTTGATGAGTGGCGAGGTACCCCTACACTCAACCATACGAATACGAGCGTTTCATGCACGATCCGGTCAAACTTCGTAGATGGACTAGTTGTGGTATCTAGACAGTTATCCTTAGGTCACAGTTTGTTGTCTTCCCACCTGGACTAGTATTAACTTTATCACGTATGGTTTAGTCCAGAGTGAGATGTATGATGTGTTCCTATGCTAATGCTACTCCTAGGTATAATGGAAGGTAATATTAACTAAGCTAAGAGAGGAAGGGTGAGAGAGAATCTAAATTAGCCTAAGTGCGATGAGCATCCGTTCCTTAATCATCCGTATACATCCTGAACTTTGTGCATGACTGCCACTGGGATTACCAAGCGCATGGCTTAAGTATGCTACTGGATTACCAAGTAGTCACACTTAAATGCTTGTGGTTAAGTCGTACTCATCCCGCGTTACTAGGAGATAAGGGTGAAGAGAGATTAATTATCTAGGAAAGCATTTAAACATTAATAGTAACCAAATCCTATTTAGCTTAGTCCATATGCTACAAGGTTTATCAGAAAGTTCGTAATATTGCCGTACATGAATGTGTGCTCAAGTACAATTTGCTCGAATAAAGATCTGTTCACTTTAAGACTCCTACTGCGGGCACATGGAAATTATTCTAACTCTGAAATGGTAAAACTGCTATAGTTTGGCTAAGGGTAAAAATCTAGATTCTTGAACAAGGGAAAGCCGCCTCTTATTTATAGGCATGATAGCGGGTTGCGATATCGCGTATGCGATATCGCAAGGGCGGACGCGATATCGTGGATGCAATATCACGCATGCGATATCGCGGCTCATCAGCATTAAAATTTAAATATTAACTAAGTACATGGAAACTTGATGAGTGGCGAGATACCCCTACACTCCACCATACGAATACGAGCGTACACGCGCGATCCGGTCGAACTCCGCAGACTAAATGCCTTAACGCCACAAGAAACACTTGGGGTTAATCGTTCGTTGTCTTCCCAGGCTTGCTTGTATGTGTCACGGTGTATGGTTAAGCAAGTCTGAGGTATGTGATTTTTTTGGTATTTTCGGCTTATCTTCTATGCTACCAGGAGAAAGGGTTGAGAAAACTAAACTAACTCTAACTAAGATCTAAGTCTAAATTAACTAGCGTCAGCATCCGTTCCCACTTGCCGGACACACCCTGAACTATGCAACTGCAGCTTACCAAACGCTAATCGTTACTGGGATCGCCACACGTAACGCAAGTGCTCGAAGTGGTCGTACTGAGGCACCTATTTAGCCTACGTGTGATAAGCAGCCGATTCCTTAGCCAGCCGTACACACCCGTGGGTGCTCGTAACTAAGTCGTACTTATCACACGATCTAGCCTAGCAATGAGCAGCCGATTCCTCAACTAGCCGTACACATTAGACCCGGGAGTTACCAAGCGCAGAATCCTGGAATACGCTACTGGGTTACCAAGCATCCAATGCTCGTAATTGAGTCGTACTCATGCATTGCGTCAAGCAGCCGATTCCTTGACTAGCCGTACACGTCCGTAGACGCTCGTAATCAAGTCGTACTTGAACGCACTAGGAAAGCAGTAAATGAAAGCAATAAATGAAACCACGTGCTGCAAGGTTTATCCAAACAAGTTCGTCTTTATTGCCGTACACAACTTGGGTTCAGGTTACAAGCTGCTCGAATAAAGAGCCGTTCACTCTAGGACTCCTACTGCGGGCACATGGGGAAAAATTCTAACTCTGGAGTGATCAATCTGCCAGAGCTTCGCTACACTAGCCAGGATTGGGAAATGAAGGGAGTGCCGCCTCTTATTTATAGAAATGGTGGCGGGACGCGATATCGCGGCCTAGTGTAAGTTGCATCTCATCAAAACTAAATTGTATTAAAAGAAAATCTATTCTAAGTCAAAGTGCTATAATAAATATGAATCAATCTTGATATTATTGCTAGTCATGAATTATGTCTAGGTACAATGGCACTCAAATAAGGTATCATACAATTAACTCAAATCCACATAATAGGCACTCACTGATTGTTTACTAAAATTATGAAAGAAAATTGCAAGAGTTTGGCTACATTACTAAGCAAATGGTGGTTAATAAATGATAGATGCTCACATATTTATAGGCAAATAAAGAAATTTCATCAACATATATGCGTTGGTGCATCTTAGGTTGCATCAACGAGGATGCGTTTACACAACTACGATATAGCAAATGCGATATAGCATCTATGATGTAGCAACCAACTAAGATGCATTGATGTAGATGCAACATAGCATCTCCAATATTGCAACTGACTAATATACATAACAAGTGATGCTTCATCAATTATGAAGGAAACACATTTGAATAATGATTAAAGAAAACATTTAAAATATCCATGTATGTAGAGAGAATCTTACCATTAATATGCATTTAATCTATTTTATAACTTATTTAAGATATTTTAAAAACTTGAAGCATTCTTTTGAGGCTCTATCCCATATATTTAACTGATGCTTAAGTAAATCACCTTGAGACTTTTCATTTTCAAAAACCTTTTGTCATTTTTGAAGGCTCATAAGTTGTTGAATACTTTCATCATGAGGGGTATGAGACAAATATTTTGTATGTTGATAAATTTTATGCCTAATTTTAAGAAAAATAAGTTAAAAAATTTTTAGCTAAGAATTTCTGAAAATGTCTTTAAAATCTCATAGTATGAACAATAACATTTTTCCATCATTCAATGAAGCCATCAAAATTCATTGATCTTAGAACTAAGTTCCAAACATGATGAAAGGATATCTAAAAATCTTTATTAGATAAAAATCAGTATTAATAATAAAAATATTAGAGAAAAGATTCACATGGCCTATCTTTGAATCAAGAACTTGATATGTAGATGATCTGAGAAAGTGCACTTTGGATGTGCTTAAATAGTTAAACCATAAATCCAAGGAAGTAGAGACACAATCTTTATCTAATTTATGAAAAATTCTTAGCAAGCTAACTCTATAGTTAGAACAATTGAACCAACTTGGATCTCTATAATTACCACCCACATTAGGATCTGAAAGTGCAAACCTATTTCTAAAAGAAGAACAAACTCTTTGCTCTTCTTATTAAATAGTAAAGGCACCCCTCCTATTTTATTAGAGGTATTTTTTGACATATTAAGATCTCTACAAATCAACCAAACAATATCAGGAAGACCATTTTAAGTTGAATCTAATGTAAAGTTGTTGCTTGAGATTCACATGAAAAGTATATATTGCAAATACTCAAAATCAAACCAAAAACATTCAAGTGAACCCAAACATTTTTATTTCTTGAGGTAGGACTAGAATTAATGATGAAAGCCTAACATTTTTGAGAAAAACAAGGACACCACCTCTTCCAAATTCATGATTAGTAAAAAAGTAACTTTCTTTAGGCATACAAAAATTACTTGTGTGAACTCAAATTAAAACCTCTAATTTTAACTTCTTGAAAATACAAAAAATCATAATTCTGACAATGATATCAAACAAGACCATGTTGTTAGGGGTTTAACAATCCCGAACATTCTAAGAGATGAACTCTATGAGGGTGCAATGCCTAACTTAGTATTCCTTTTTCAATATCTATAACAAAATAAAAGAGATTAGCTTGCTTAAAATTACAAACAACTAGATTGTGGTTTCAACGAGTCATATTCTCTATGGTTCTTGAGCTTTTACGCTTTAGGATTATTGTATATGACATGTTACTTCCTTTCTTTTAAGCATGAGAACCTCCTAAAATTACTATATGATTTTTAGTAACCTAAGGTGCTTTATAGACAATAAAATTCAAAGATGATACATTCTTTATTTTTTTCTTATGATGTCATACTTCTATCCATCCATCTTCTTTGGGATTCATCTACTTTTCTAAGAGTAGATCTAATGAAGTCTCGATTCCTTTTTCAAAATTTTTGAAACTTTTGCTTGCTTAATTTCTTCTTCTAATAATATAACTTCAACATCTTTTTTGGCTATTAGTTTGGGACAATTAAATACGTTGTGGGATGGCTCATGACAATAGAAACATGCATTAGATAGGGTAAGATCAAAAATTTTTTGTTCTAAAATCTTTCCTCTATATGTTGGCTCTATAGAAGGAAGAAGTTCTTTGCTTATGTTGAGTTCTACATAAACCCTTCAAGTGAGTCGAGCATAAAAATCACTTTGTTTTTTTACAAAAAGCACTCTTCTAATCATACAAGCAATGTTTGTGATTAGAGGGAAAAAAGAATAGGCAAATTGAGAAACTTAATCCAAATCAACAAAAAACCTTTTGTGCACTCTATTAGGATCAAAATCTTTTTGTCATTTACATAAAACTAAAAAGGTATCATGTACAAACCATGAAGTATTTTTAATAGCATTATTTGTTTGTTCCTCTATTTTAAATTGAAAAAGAAAAAAAATAGTTGGTTAAATTCTGATGAAGCGCTAATCAGTCGATGCGTCGACAGGGCCTCATTTATGCAGCCGCCTATCCCGGCCTATAAATAAGAGGGCCCTCCACCTCATTTAGGCATCTTTTTGTCATTTGTAGCTAGACTCTTTCAGTTTGTTTCCGTAGGAGTTAGATTATTTTCCTAGTGCATGCCCGTAGTGTGATGCTTATAATTGTACAGAACCTTTATTCGTGTGTGACGTACTTGGACATGCACATGATCAACAATAAAGATCGAGATTACTTCATCATTGCAGCATTCACTTAGTTTAATTGTTTAATTTAATTGTTAATTGTTTTTGTTATTTATTGCTTTCTTAGTTAATATTTATT
>MNCI01015499.1:1961515-1971994 GCA_015680685.1 Gnetum montanum
ATAAGAACTCAACTGCCAATCATACGTATCAATGTAATATTTGCTTGTACGATCACCCCAAAGGTCAATGTCCAATCTTGTCACATTTACATGAGCATTGGGGAGGAATGTTACATCCAGAGTTTGTACAAAAATATTGTGTCCAACCACAGTGGCAAAAACCTCAATCGTGGGGGAGGCCACCACCAACTGGACCATACCATTCGTATGTCGCAGCAACAAATGCTTATTATGTTCAACACCCTATTTCTCCAACGGGATCAGCATCCTCTACCTCACCTCATCGTTATCATTCTCCCGAGTACTATCCACCCATGTCCTCTCCAACAAGATCACCACCTCATGTGCCTTACACTTCTCCTCAACCTCAACATTCTCATACTTCACCCCCTTCTACATCACCGCTAGCTATGCCAGAAGATTTTGCACCACAACACCAACCTGCAAACGTTACTTGTGCTGCTACTATCAACAGTAGTGGAGGTCCTTCATAACGTCAAAGGCGTCCCTTCTTTAGACGTGATCGTCGAAAGGGACACCACAATTCAGAAACCACTGCATCTGCCAACTCAGCACAAATCCAACACTGTGGTGCATCTTTCTTTTCAAACCCAACACCTCATGTTACCTTATCAAGGCCACCACGCAATACTCCAACAACCATGGGGCCCAATGAATATTGGCACATGGGGAGATATGTTGATCCTTGCATACCATCTTATGGTCACAAATACCATAGTGGGTCAACTTCTTATAAATTAACCACATCATATAAATTGCCCCACTATGTCAACTCTAATCAGGTGTGTGAACCCCAATGGGGTAAGTATGACCAGGTCCCAATATTTTCAACATGCAAGGATCCCCACCTTCCATTTATTAGTTCTAGCCATGCTCAACCGTTTAGTTATGGGGGGTATCCTCCATTCTAACAACACAGAATTAATAAATGTTTTTTTGTTTCTTTAATTTTTCAACTTTTTGTTTTCCAGTTTTTCACCTTTTTAATTTATTGTTTTATCTTTTTGTCTTTTTATCTTTTTATCTTTTTATGAGTAATCTCATCCATGAATAAAATACTCATGTGGCTCGTTGGTTGAGGTGTTATTCTATGCTATCAAGTCTCAGTGATCAATTATTTGGACAGTGAGCCCACTACACCCACGCATCCACTCTACAAATAAGAGGTTTTGTTTGAGGGTCCAGTGATATTCTTGACATTTTTGAACTTAAAATTAANGCATCCAATAAAGCAAAAAAAAAAAGAAAAAAAAAAAGAAAAACAACCGTCAACAAATAGAAGAGGAGAAACGTCAGGTGCTTCTTCAACGGTATCTATCTCAGAAGCCTGATGCATAGGACAAAGGAAAGGCACCCATGGAGGAGCCACCACTACCGAGAACCCCATGAGTTCCGCAAGTTTTGTCTTTTGTGTCTATGTCCGAATTTTGTTTAATTCTCCACTGCGGCATGAATAAATTTTTAGTCAGTCAATAATCCCATACCTATCCATTGTGTATTCAATTGAGCTTGTTCCTTACTTTCTTTGACTCGAGGACGAGTTGTTATTTAGTCGTGGGGGTATGATGAAGCGCTAATCAGTCGATGCGTCGACAGGCCCCGTTTATCAGCTGCCTATCCCGACCTATAAATAAGATGGCCCTCCGCCTCATGTAGGCATCTTTTTGTCATTTGTAGCTAGACTCTTTCAATTTGTTTCCATAGGAGTTAGATTATTTTCCCAGTGCATGCCCGCAGTGTGATGCTTGTAATTGTACAGAACCTTTATTCGTGTGTGACGTACTTGGACATGCACATGATCAGCAATAAAGATCGAGATTACTTCATCATTGCAGCATTCACTTAGTTTAATTATTTAATTTAATTGTTAATTGTTTTTGTTATTTATTGCTTTCTTAATTAATATTTATTGCTTTCTTAGTTAATATTTATTTATCATCATTACTATTCCTGTTGTTAAATGCAGAATGAGTACGACTTAATCACGAGCATTTAAGTGTGACTACTTGGTAACCCAGCAGCGTACCTAGGATCTACGCTTGGTAATCCCAATAGTAGTTATGCACGAGGTCCAAAATGTGTGCGGATGATTAAGGAACGGATGCTCATCGCACTTAGGCTAGCTTAGACTTCATTTCCTATTGCTCATTAGTTTAATTAATATTATCTTCCATTGTCTCTAGGAGTAGCATTAATTTAGGATCACATCATACGCCTCACTCTGGACTAAACCATACGTGACAAAGCAAATACTAGTCTAGGTGAGAAGACAGCGAACTGCGATCAACGTGTAACTATCTAGATACCACAACTAGCCTGTCTGCGGAGTTTGACTGAATTGTGTGTGAACGCTCGTATTCGTATGGTTGGGCATAGGGGTACCTCGCCACTCATCAAATTCAAAACTAGACAATGTGTATACGTGTATGACTAATGCGTTTTCATTCAATCATTTAAAATTGATGCAAGTATAATCCTTGCAGTGAAAAACCCAATAGCATAGTGCTTTGAAAAATGTTGAGTACATCCAACAACAAATCATCTATTAAAGTGAAAAGAGGTTAATTAGTTGGGATTCATTCTTTATTCTTGTTGATTTAAAACTTACACTCCCATTTGCATCCATAGCTAAATCTCCTTAAGGCATAGCTAAATCCCCTTAAGGCTTACCCAAGTGTGTTGGAAGATCTTGTACTACTCTTCTCAATAGGGAAATTTAATCTCTAAGTATTAAACTTAAAAATGTGTGTTGATCTTTGTTTCAAAAGCATTATTCTTATGTGATTTTAGTGGAAAACTTAATTATTTACGAGACTGAATTTTTACTTCTATTTTAAATGAGTTTTAAAATTTCTTTTACTAAATTTGTTTAATCCATAACTCAACATGGGCCATCCATATCTTACTTACGACGTGATTTTCTATGCCAAGAGTCGCTCTTATATAAGATTTTCCGTACCAAACGAGATGAAAAGTATATGCTGGTTCAAACAACCTTCCTGTTAATTAAATAAAGCCACGCCAGAACCAACGGCAAACAATCATTCAGGAAACACTCTCGAATATCGTGTGCAATTTACCGTATTTCAAGAAAGTGCCTGCTATATTATCTATTTTCTACCAGTGATCAAAGTCTCCAGCAACAAACCTCCTTGGCTTTATTGTACTACTGCATTTTTTTTATACATGCGCCTTCAGCGAGGACCACATACAGACATTCCTATTTTATAACTATTGTACCTAATGCACTGGGCAATTTAACAATCCAAAGGATACAAAAACAGAAGCGTTGGAGAAAATCGTGAAACAGAAGCGTTGGAGAAAATCGTGAACTTGAGCAAATGGCAGGCACTGTTAACCACTCTGACCCTGCCTGCTGGATTTGCATTGTTGCTTTAAAGCTGCAAAATGTGCTGTGAGATCATCATAATCTGGAAGTTTTGGATGCACATGCGAAGGCTTAAGAACACCAACGTCTGATACGCTTTTCAGTAGTTTAGCTTGAGATGCCGACCGGGCCGGTGATTTTTCAGGCATAGATACAGTTCGCCCTGGTGGAGACCTCATGGGCGATGCTTCGTTTTTAGCAACTTCTGTCTTGGAAGATGCACTACCAGAATTCTCAGATGAAGATCCAGCCGGTTTGTGCTCTGAACCGTTGCCCACCGCTGAGACCTGAACTCTCTGCACAGAGCCGTTTTCATGAACGTGGTATGGAGAAGCATCATTCGATGTTGCTGATTCTGAATATCTTGATCGGTGAGGTGTTGCATTTAAAACCTGTTTTTCGAGCCTTGAAGTACCTGCTTCTGAGTATTTTGGTTTGCGTGGCAAGGTTTCGGCGGATATCTGTTCTTGTTTCTCTGGATATTTAAGATGAACATTATTGGAAATTCTAGGCTCTGAGTCCTTTGCTTTGCGCAGCGACCTGTTAGATATATGCCGATTTTTCTCTGGGTATTCCGAGAGATCTCGAAATCCGTGGACAGAATTGTTCAAAATTGCTGTTTCTGAATAATCTGATTGCCGAAGAGCTTCCCTGTAATGATTTTTTGAGTTTTTCTTCTTCCGCAGCTTTGTAACGTCACCATCTGGACCCATAACATACTCCTCAACTGGATAGGAATTAACCTTGAAAATATCTGACTGAACATGTATTTTGCCACCAGAGGCGCGATGATCTTCATCCAGCTCCATTAGGTACTCTTTCCTGTAATCATCTTCAACAGGGGAGAAATTTTGTGTCTCCTCATATATTGCAGGATAATAACTGCTAGTAACACGATCAGTCCCGGAGTTTTTGTATTTTGGACTTCTACTGGATGCCTTCTTGCTTCTACGACTACCTGTTTCGTGTCCACTAATATTGTAAGCTGGTGAGAGATTTTGAGAATCTTCATGTATTGTAGGATCATAACTGCTAGAAACAGTGTGAATCCCAGATCTCTTATGTTTTGAACTTTCGGTGGATACCGACGGGCCCCTGTGCTTCCTAGACTTATGTCCATCAACATTGTAAGCCGGTGAGAGACAGAAACCATCCCCATCAAAAACCTCTCTTTCATACACTAAACCATTCTCTGCGTGTATGCTAGAGGGAAAAAGATGTCGATCAGTTCCGCTTGGACGCTTATCCAAAATATCCCGCCAATTTTGCTTCTTTTCTTCCAATGTGCTATTGTGGGAGAATTCTTCAAAGCAATTCGATGTGTGACTTGTCTTTCCTGATTTTGACCTGCTTTTGTTCCGATTTGTAAAAACAGAATCATACACTACAGATGGATAAATGTCGCCAGAAGTTTCAACAATGGTTGTAGGTTCATGATTTCGCCCACGTTCCCTCCTTGGTGTTCTCCCCTGCCTCGTGAATATCTTATCCTGGGCACCATTTTCTTCGAACTCAGACGCATGGATCTGGGGAGGCAGATTTCTTCTTGAGGTAACATGGAACGGTGAACCAATTTCTTGGTCCACCGTACCAGACTGACATTGCTTCTTTGAGTGCTTGTGACTGCGGCTCCTCTCTGGTCTTTTTTGGGGAGGCGCCTGCTGCGGATACAAATCAAACTGAGCTTTTCCATCATAAGCATTCTGGGAATTACTTTTAGCCAGCATATTTACGAAGTTAGCATAAGCACTTCTTTCCTGTTCAAAAGAAGGCATCCTCCAGAGTTGCTCATTTTGGGTTTCTGCTTCATAATCATCGTGGAAGCTGCGCTCATTCATATGGCCGCCGTGTTCCTGCTGATAAGAAGCCTTGCTTTTCCAGGATCTATCCCAATCATCTTTGACCAATGATTCTTCACTATACCCATTGTCGTATTTATTTTTGTGGATGCCTTCTTCCTTCAGAAAACTATGCTCCTCCTTGTATACTCCTTTATTTGTTGGAGAAAGAGGATTGAAATTAAAAATATCCTTGCAACCAACAGAGGAATAATTTTTCGTAACACCCTGGAATTCAAAGCTGGAAGTAGATTTTCTTCCTTCTCTGCTTTCATTGGTATCATTATAATTGGTGTGCAAGTTAATATCCTCCACCTTATTCTGTAAGGATTGATTGAGAATTTGTTCATCAGCTGCAGCTTCATAACTGTATTCTACAGCGTAGTCACTTGCACTTCTTGTATATCTGGGTGTTTCTGTTTTCGAGCTGGGCAGCGATTTTATTGTGTCTAATTCTGAACCCCTTCGCATATGATTAGGACCAGGAGATTTGTCATTATGACTACTAGAAAGACAAGGAATATCCTTCTCATGCATATCTCTGTAGCATCCAGTGGATGACTTCAATTCTCTCACTGAAGGGCTCGACATTTTCGTCGCTGATGCATCCTGCAAAGAGGATCGAAGACATTCGCTTGTTAGCGATGGAAATTAACGATGCCAAATGGAAGACAAGATATAAAAAACTAACGGTCTGCATACCTCGGAATAGCAGTCAGTCCACGGGATACCAGCGTTTCCCGCTATTTCTTTCATTAATTTCAATTTATCATTTTTGGATGGAGCCTTGGCGTTAAAATTCTCAACCATCTAAACAGAGTAACCGATAAACATGTACACGTCAAGAGATGCAGAAACTAGTCTGAGAACATTTGAAAACGGATTTCCAATATTAATTAGCACCTTTGCGTTCACTCCAGAATCAGCACTCATTTCCACTGCAGCAACCGCAAACTCGTCCCCATATTTGGTGGCAAAAACACCACGGAGGGCCTGAAGTTCAGGTATTTCTCCGCATCTGGCCGCTGCGTATATAATACTTGATATGGCCTCTTTGATGTCTTGAGGACAGGTCCTGCGTAGTTAAAAATGAAGCCTTAGTTTCGTTTGCAAGAACATAGTAATTTTTATTTTTAAATCAGAAATAATTTCACTATATAGGTACATTCAAGACATCTAACCATAATACATTGAAGAATTAATTTTATAATGTTATTGGATTTATAATGTTTTTCAGTGTAACGTCCTAACAAGACAATGAAGTAATCAACAACTTAATTCTAACATTATAGCAATAATAGTCACTAAAAGAAAAAAAATCAACCATCATCGTGACCAAAGAAAAAGCCTTAGATCTAACAATCACCACCGTTTGATGACACATTACCTACTTACAAAATCGTCCATAAAAGATCTAAGGTTACCAAAACTATGAGTATGCAAGGAATTATGCTACATCAACAAGCACAACTCATTGACTTGTAAAACTATAAATTAACAAAATGTGTACCCCCAAAATAGAAAGTTTGTTGATTATTACCTGTGTTTCTGGAACAAGGAAAGTTGGGTCCGTACGCGTTCACAATACATTTCGATCATATCATACCTCCGGAGCACATTCTCCTCCAAATACAGCAACTCGACCTGAAAGTAACCATCCGGTAACAAATAAGTCTGCGGAGCAGTGCGAAGTTTTTATCGGATTGAGAATTAACTTTACTTCTCTAGAGACGTTCTACTTAAAGCATCACTGGCATGTGATTGGTTTTCACGCATGTTCCAAGTTTTTAATTTCTATGAAATTTCTCCAAACACTATACATCCATGATCATGATGTAAAAATTCAGCCTGATGTTTTTTTATCCTTCCTAAAATTTTAGATTCATTTATGCAGGACATTTTACTTGAGCCTTATAAAGCTGCAGTTACAGTTTTCTGAGGAGGATTACGGCGTCGGAAACAACCAGTTAAAAGGCATCCACTTTGTACAGGGTATCGCTCCTCCCCACAGCACGGAGAAAGATGCACGAACCTTCAAATACTGAATTTAAACCCTACGGTAAACAGAACCTAAAAAAGGAACTTCAACAGATGCACGAACCTTCAAATACTGAATTTAAACCCTACGGTAAACAGAACCTAAAAAAGGAACTTCAGTGTGTTGATGATGTGGCATTCACATAGAAAATTACTTACCCGGAAAGATGCATCTTCATGTCGACCTTTCCTAAGAAGCCCTGCAACATCACTTCTTAGCCTTGCGGCTTTCTCCCTCTTTTTGTTCCGCAACCGTTCTAGCCGTTGATTTACGATTTTTATCAATTGCTTGCTGTTTCAGGGGAGCAAAATTTAAATTCCAGTCTAGTAATATAAACAAAAGATTTTCTGGAAATATTGAAGAACATTTTTCATTGTTATAATAAACAAAATTTATTGGACGTGTTAACAGATAGCTTTCGATTCTGTAGGTAATAACCGGCTCTAATTAGGTAGATTTACATGGCGTATCTTTCACCAATCCTAGGAATCCACAAATTTTTTTTTAATGCAGCACGCTTAATAAGATAACTCTAATATATTTCAGGACAAGTTCAGCACAAACTTTTTCCACCGAACTTTATTCATGCTACCCGTGAGTCTGTGACCTAAGAAAGTGAGAAACGGTGAAAAGCAGCATCGTTTGGCACTTTATTTCAAACTTTTAAGCCTTGCAGAGGTAAGAGATCTTTTCCTTGTTACCATTCTTTACTGTAACAGAACGCAGAAAAAAAATATAACTACGAAACCGCTAAGGCTGAAATGACATCCTGTAACGCATTCATCGATCCAAGCCAAAGGCATATTCCATGCGTCTGTGTCCGAATTGCTACAGGAGAGTAAAACATTAAGATCTGAGACACATCGGTGTGTAGCCTTTGAAAACGGCCCTCAAATTAGATCTTGGATACCGATGAATTTAACTTCTTCCAGAAACATAAAGCACTCTTCAAAATCAAGAAAAAAGAACCTTACACAAACAGGTAACATACCATTTCGAAGTCTGTCCTCCACCAAACAGACTGTCGAACATCTTCGAGCAAGCGATTCCGAGAAACGATCACAAGTTGCACTAAGATCCTTCAACTGAAGCAAGTACCAATCCTTTTCCCGGCCTACTCCTTCCTGCAGATGATGATCATTTGATCAACCACTCCACATTGCCAGTATACTTTTAAAATTACTAGAAAGCAAGGAAACGAACATTAAAACCACAGATGCAAAGCAACTCAAATAGAACTCACGAGATCGAATCCTTCAGCATTCAAAACCTAAAACGCCGAATCGATTTCTTAGGAATCAAACACAGGACGATAGCAAAAGACAGCACGAAACACTGGAAAGTTGCAAAATTTCTGCTCCACCTGTCCGTCCGCGAATGCGAACATTCGAGTGTGCAGAAGCAACAACACGCGCAAACGAAACGAAAGCATCACGCACAAGGCAAAGGAAGAAAACGCAGAGACTTAAAAGTCTACAGCCGCTGAACTAACCTTCTAAGCGCAGAAGTGTCTACTACGGCTCCTGCAAATCAAGTCGCGAACATTTTCCACAGACAGTGGGCCAAGGCAAGGCAAGAAAACGCTAAAGAACCAGAAACACAAGAACGGCACAAAACCTGTTTTCTGCCAAACGGCGGTTCGAACTGGGAGTCTCGACTGAAGTTCGTCTCTTATATAGCAACGGTTAAAGCTTTACTCGGCATCGACTTCATTCATTACCGCGCTAAGCTTCATTGATGATCATTTGCGTCACAAAAAGTTGTGGTAAATTTGTGCGCCTTGTCCAGGACTTGGCCGTTAGCTACCGCCAAGCTGCATCAGCACATCTGGGTGTTAATGGCCCGTTAAAAGTGGCCCTGCTCTGTTCCGTTTGGCTTCCCAATTTCAAAATGCGGTGTTTGTCTCATTATTATGGACTGGCTTTTGGAATTGTGGTTCAGGAATCACGCAAATGCGAGCCGGCGAAACAGGAATATTCTATCGGCCTTATCCGACGCAATTGGCAAACGATGGTCCTTTGTAATTATTGAGGACCTGGCCCTCAAGTTGGAAAAAAGTGGATGCTGGAAACAAATGGATTGGGCTTGGATTTTGGTCCGCGATGGAAAGTGATGGTTATATTAACATAAGGTGGGCGAGTTGGTTACGGTACGCTGGTCTTGAGTTATTGGTCCATTAATTTCAGCGGTTCGCGTGAACGAGTGTAACCTCAGTGAAGATATAATCCATTAGTGACGATTTTTTATCGAAATTTCCTTCGTGCTCGTCATGTTAAGCCACGTTACGCCGTGTTGGTTCCACTTTCTTTACGTCGAATTCCGTCGGATCCGGCCGTCAGGAGCAGAGTACTCGACGCCCACGAATTTATTCCCTCATCAAGGCTCTTTTTAAAAAATAAAAATAATATTAAAAAATTCAGAGTACATGAGAGAATATAAAGAAAAAGTCCAATTTTGGGAATACCTTTTTAAAAGTTTTCATCCTTATGGTTAATCTTCAAAAAAACCTTTCTTCTAGGATAGGAAAAGGATCAAGCCTTGCGTGTGTCCTCGTAGTTCTCACTTCTTACTAAGAGGTTTCTTTTAAGAGAAGGAGAAAACTCTCTTTAAAGACAAAAGAACACATCAATCAAATAATGAACAAATAATAACAAAAGCTAAAAATTTCTCATCCTTGAGCTTCCAAAATAAAAAGAAATTAATACTATAGAAAATAAATTTAATACTTCAATTTTCACTTAGATCTTTCTTGCTTGAAGCTAAAAAGTGGTATCTTTCATAATATAATATTTTACTCATGAAGAGAGGTCATAGTTATGCTCTTGCTACTAGAAAAGTCATGAACCTTTGAAAAGTCACATCCTTTCATACTTGAGATATAAAAGGGAAGATCCCTTACTTCATTTCCCACATTTGCATCCATCGTTCCCTTATCCATCAAAGAGGATGAAGAAGAAAAAGCAATAAAAGAGGAATATTGATGAGCAGCGAGGTACCCCTATGTTCAACCATATATATACGAGCGTTTCATGCACAATCTGGTCGAATTCCAAGGACTAAGTACTTATGCACCTTTGTGGAACAAGGATAGGTTGGTTGATCGTTGTCTTCCTAAGCTTACCTGTATGTCACGATTGTATGGTTAAGTAAGCTTGAGGCATATGATTTTTATAGCTTTTATGTTTTTATGTCCT
>MNCI01015499.1:1993144-2005011 GCA_015680685.1 Gnetum montanum
TTAGTGGTTGGTGGAACTGCCTTGGATTACCTTGTGGATAAGGTAACCTTCGGGCTGTTTGCCGTTGATTAAGTCTTGGATTTAGCGCATACACCCCAGACTCCTGCAGATGTGAGATAATTGGGCAACATCCCTTAGGATGGTCATAGTAGCAGACCTCACATCCACTATCATTGTCTGAATCAGAATTTACAGCCTCATCGGAGATAGGAATTTTCCCCTTACCCTTGTTATGTGCAGGGCTTAAATCTCTCCACTTTTTCTTTCCTTTGTCACTACTTTGCTTAGCCTTAGATTCGTCTACAATTTTCAAGACTGTTTCTATCTTAGAGTCTAAGGAACTCCATACATCGTCTACCTTAGCCACTATTTCTGTTGTTAACTTTTGGATCAGCAAGGTTTTCCGGTTCACCAACTCTTCAATTGGTGACTCATCCTCTTCATCACAGAATTTCACTCCCTTCTTGTGAAGGGAGGGATAGTGGTTGTATTCTTCCACACTTTCTCTCTTTTGTAGCTCACCCTCTTCTTGCGCTACTTGTTCCAACAAGCTTTCAACTTCATGGGCTCTTAGTTGGGAGAGTCTCCCTTGGGCGTAAGTCCCAAGAGTTCTTCTCGTTTCATTTCTTAGCCCATCCACGATGTGGCGAAGTTGATCCCGCTTGGCGTACCCATGGCCCGGGCAACGATGTAGCAGTGTATAGTAACGGGCCATGGTAGCATCCAAGGGTTCATGAGTAACTTGTTTCCATCCTTGGATCTACTTACACAAATTGGACACTCTAGAGTACGTCTGATATTTGTTGTTGAATAATTCAAGCATCGTACTCCACCTCCTGATGGTTTCTGGTTCTAAGGACTGGTACCAGCTCTCTGCTTCTTTAATGAGTGTCCTTGGGAATAACTTGAGCTTCTGCCACTTGCTATCAATATTCTGCAAGGCACAGGCATCATGGAATGCTTGCAAATGATTTTGCGGATTAGCATTGTATCTCCCTTCAAATCGTGGGATATTGTTCATGTCTAATCGCTTGATCCGACTGTCCTTTAAATGCCTTGTGGGAATCCTAACTGCCTCTGTTACATCAAGCATACTTCGGGTTGCGAGTAGGGGTTCGTCATGATCGTCTCTTTCATGACATCTATGATGTCTTCGTGGTGATTCCCTACTCTCCCTACATCCTTGCCCTTGTCCTAACTCCTCTCGACCTTCTTGTCGAGGCATTTCATCTTCCTTTTTACTTTTACTTTCTCCGTTATGCTCACGATGGTTGCACCCAGATGTGGAAGGAGAGTGTGAATGGTGAGATGAAGGAGAAGAAGAAGGGGATCCATCACCATGGTGATGTTTCTTACCTTCTCTTCGGCTGCTTCGGCCTCGATCGTTGTAACGATCCAATTGTCTGTCATTAGTGTGAGTAGTTATTCCTGCCGTGAATAGTTGGTGCTCACGGGGATCAGGGCCTGTAGCATGTACAGTTGATCGAAGGCCCTGATGTTTAACCTCTTCACTAGAGTGAGGAGCAGGAACATCATTTTCTAAGAGACCCATTGTGAGGGGTTCCTCATCTCCTATTTCACTAATGACATGGGGAACCTTGCCCTTCAACAGTGAATGTTGGCTCTCTTTCCTTGCATCCCGAATACATTGGGCATTTGTGGGATGATAATCCCTTATGTCATAATCATCCAAAACGTATTCTGCAATCAGGTCTTGCATGCCAGTCTGTGCTAAGGCACAGAAAAGCATGTTAGGGGCAGATCTATCTGGGGGTAACACAATGTTACCTTGCAGATCCCTCCATCGCAGTTGTTCATCTTGATGGAGAATAAAAATGAAGTCAGGGACATACTCATCAGGATGAGTATATGTGACCTTGGATTGTTTAGGACCTGGCTGATCTGGGTTATGCGGATGAGGCTGACCATCTCCTGTGTTGCCCTTAGGTGAGTTAATTTCGTGAGAAGAAGCCATTTCTTATGGTGTGCTGTTTTACCGTTATTTATGTTCTTAAGTAACTGATTAACCCGAAGGTTCGTTGATGCTCACAATGATGTGAGTGATATCCCTATGTTCAATTGGCGTAAAAAAAAACACTTAGTCCTCGGCAACGGCGCCAATGATGAGTGGCGAGGTACCCCTACACTCAACCATACGAATACGAGCATGCACGCACGATCCGGTCAAACTCTGCAGACTAAATCCCCTAACACCACAAGAAACACTTGGGGTTAATCGTTCGTTGTCTTCCCAGGCTTGCTTGTATGTGTCACGGTGTATGGTTAAGCAAGTCTCAGGTATGTGATTTTTTTGGTATTTTTTAGTTTATCTCCTTGCTATGAGGGAAAGGGTTGAGAAACTAACTAACTCTAGCTAATGTCCTAAGTCTAAATGAACTAGCGTTAGCAACCGTTCCCACTTACCGGACACACCCTGAACTATGCAACTGTGGCTACCAAACACTAATCGTTACTGGGATCACCACACGTAACGCAAGTGCTCGAAGTGGTCGTACTGAGGCACCTATTTAGCCTAAGTGTGATAAGTAGCCGATTCCTTGGCTAGCTGTACACACCCGTTGATGCTCGTAGCCAAGTCGTACTTATCACACGTTCTAGCCTAGCGATGAGTAGTCAATTCCTTAACTAGTCGTACACATTGGACTACTACTGGGATTACCAAGCGCAGATCCTGGAATACGCTACTGGGTTACCAAGCAGTCACAATGCTCATAGTCAAGTCGTACTCATGTGTTGCGACGAGCAGCCGATTCCTTGATTAGTCGTACACATCAATGCTAGCTAATTTCCAATTCCATGATGAACAAACTAAGCAAAGTGGACATATCAGTGTTCATTACACTGATGAGGAGGAGCCTCCTCATGTTACTCTTTTTATGGATCTTTTTCCTTCATGAAATAATCCTATAACCCATCATGTAAACCTTATTGGTTTCTCAAACCCCTTTTTAATGCTTGAACCACAAAATATTTTTGTCATCCAGTTCAATTAACTTTGCTATCATAATTCCACCAATAACTATTATACCACCCACATACAATCCTTTTTCAAACACCAATGTTGCAATATCACATATGCCACAAACTCAATTAACCCAAGTGATGAGTGGCGAGGTACTCCTATACTCAACCATACGAATACGAGCGTTACACGCATGATTCGGTTGAACTTTGCAAATGGACTAGTTGTGGCATCTAGACAGTTAGCCTTAGGTTGCAGTTCCCTGTCTTCCCACCTAGACTAGTATTAGCTTTGTCACGTATGGTTTAGTCTAGAGTGAGGTGTATGATAGGTTTCTAACCTAATGCTACTCCTGAAGGTAGTGGAAAGTAATATTAAGTAAGCTATGAGAGAAGGGTGAGAGAATCTAATCTAGCCTAAGTGCGATGAGCATCTGTTCCTTGATTATCCGTACACATCTTGGACTTCGTGCACGACTACCACTAGGATTACCAAGCGCAGATCCTAGGTACGTTATTGGGTTACCAAGTAGTGACACTTAAATGCTTGTAATTAAGTTGTACTCATTCCATGTTTTAACATGAGTTTAAGGGTGAGAGAGATTAAGTAGGAAAGCAGTAAATAACAATTAATTAAATGATTAATCTAAGTGAATGCTGCAATGATGAAGTAATCTCGATCTTTATTGCTAGTCATGTGCATGTCCAAGTACATCACACTTGAATAAAGGATGTCGTACAATTACATTCACCACATTGCTGGCATACATAGAGAGGAAAAGGGTTAAGAGAAAGAAATGAAAACACCTAAACTAATACTGACTTACTAACTCCTAATGATCTCTAACTCATCTATCTACCTCTTATTTATAGATGAGGAGACAGGCCACGATATCGCGTATGCGATATCACAGTTGGGCTGCGATATCATGATTAGGTTATCGTGTACACAATATCACAGTCGTCCAAATAACAACTCATCATACCCCCATGACTGAATGAAAACTCATCCTTGAGTTACAGTGATTACACAGTGGATAGGTATGGGATTATTGGATGGTGAAAATGGGGTTATGCTGCAGTGTGGAGTGAAAACAAAACAAAGACACAACACAAAGAATGTGCTACAATTTACAAAATTTGTGGAATGCATGTAGTTCTTGGTGGCGGTGGCTCCTCCATTAGTGCTTTCCGTTTGTCTTGTGCTCTAGGTTTTGAGACTTGGTGGCATTGGAGTATGGCCTGGAGCTTCTCCTCTTCAGTTCGAGGATCTTGTGTCATCCATGCTAATGTTCTGATGTTTGACGGAGTCGACACTTCCCATGAATAGGGTAGTTGTGGAAACATTTGATTGGCCTTGACATACCAGGCCACAAATACCCATTGTTCCTCTTCGTAAGCTCTGGCTTTATCTTTGTATTCTTCGAAATTTGCAAGCTATTGAGCCAAATTTTCTGTGACATCTTTTTGGCCTTGGTAGCTTGCTTTCCCCACCTCAAGTTCAAAATTTACGACCTCCAGTTTTTCCAACAACTTCTTGCATTCTAGAAATTCTGCTTTGTATTTAACATAGTTGGTTGCTACCTGCTACTCGAGGTCTATTCTTGGGTGCCCTGCTGTTAACATGGCAAGGTTGGCATACCACAGGTTTGCCAACTCCATGTATTCTATCGGATCCTAAGTCTGTAGGTCCTGGTTCTTAACTTCCGCTTGGTGGGCAAAAGCATATGTGTCCAATATGGCCCACCAGTCAATGTGTTGAGCACTAATAGCATTGATATGGGCCTTGGCCATATGGATCTCCTTCTCAAGGATTTGTTTGTACATCGCCACCTGATCTCAAAAGTGCTCTTTCTGCTTTTCATGTTGTTTAGCCTCATTTTTCCACGCGCTTATTTCAATAGTTGTCTTTTGGCAAATTGCACGTACCTCCTTCATTGAGAGGGTTCTATTCTCCCTGGCTTAAGTTTTTGCCACCCGTTATCAATGTTGTTCCACATACAAGCATCACAAAAGGCTTGTAAATGTTGATATGGATCTACGTCATAGCCTCTTGAAAAATGAGGGAAGTTGTTTAAATCAAGCCTGGGTAGATGACTCTCTTTATGATGCCTACGTGAGATACAAACAGCCTCTTGTATTTGCGTTAAGCTTGTAGTGGCGAATAGGGGTTCATCGTTGTCAGGTAAGTTATACTTTCATGCATTGGGACGATGTTGCCTTCGTTCATGTTTATAAGAAACCCCCAATTCAGGTTGTGTACTCCAATCTTCATCGTCATATAGTTCGTTGGTTCTCCAATGGACTTCCTCACTAGATGTGGCATTATCATAATCTTGTAGGAGAGGCATGGTTGTGAAGTTGTGTGTGAATTTTAATAATTATTTCTTTCTAAAATATATATTGTTAATTCCTTTACAGCAACCTTGTATGATATAACTAATCTACATAACTAGCATCGTCCTCGGCAATGGCACTAATGATGAGTGACGAGGTACCCCTACACTCAACGATACGAATACTAGCATTACACGTGTGATTCGGTCGAACTCTGCAAATGAAGTATTTGTGGCATCTAGACAGTTAGCCTTAGGTTGCAGTTCGCTGTCTTCCCACCTAGACTAGTATTAGCTTTGTCACGTATGGTTTAGTCTAGAGTGAGGTGTATGATGGGTTTCTAACCTAATGCTACTCCTAAAGGTAGTGGAAATTAATATTAAGTAAGCTAGGAGAGAAGGGTGAGAGAATCTAATCTAGCCTAAGTGCGATTAGCATCCGTTCCTTGATTATCCATACACATCTTGGACTTCGTGCATGACTACCACTAGGATTACCAAGCACATATCCTAGGTATGCTACTAGGTTAGCAAGTAGTCACACTTAAATGCTCATAATCAAGTTGTACTCATTCCACGTTTTAACATGAGTTTAAGGGTGAGAGAGATTAAGTAGGAAAGCAGTAAATAACAATTAATTAAATGATTAATCTAAGTGAATTCTACAATGATGAGGTAATCTCGATCTTTATTGCTAGTCATGTGCGTGTCCAAGTACGTCACACTCTAATAAAGGATGCCGTAAAATTACATTCACCACATTGCTGGCATACACAGAGAGGAAAAGTGTTGAGAGAAAGAAATGAAAACACTTAAACTAAAACTGACTTACTGACTCCTAATGATCTCTAACTCATTTGTCTACCTCTTATTTATGGATGAAGAGATAGGCCACGATATCGCGTATGCGATATCGCGGTTGGGCTATGATATCGCATACACGATATCATGGTCGCCCAAATGACGACTCATCACCAAGTAACATTAGCATTTATTCCACTTGTGCAACATGCTCCCTAGTATAGTACACCTCAAATTTCCATGCCAACCTATGTACCATTGTAACCCTTTTTACCCTCTCACAATCCCATTTTGGATAATCCTACAGTTCCATCAATTCTTGGTGTTCCAACCTTATCGTGTGTTTGTGTTCCTTCTTTGAACACTTCATGTTCGTGGATATCAGAACTGGGGTTGTGAATCATGGAGTGGAGGTTTTGATACACCACCTTCTGACCATTGTTAGGAGGAGGAACATCGTTTTGTGGAGAACTTGTTGAAGCAGGTTCACCACCCTCAATTTCGCTCAAGACATGCGGAGTGTTATGGGGCCATTTACCCTTAGAGGATGTATGGTATCTCTCTTGTTGCAAGTCCCTTTGACGTTGTGCTTCCATGGGATGATAGTCCCTTGTGTCATGATCACATGCAACATATTCCACATACAAAAGCAGCATGCCTATTTGTGAGAGAGCACAAAGGAGCATGTTGGGAATTGATCCGTCTGGAGGCAACACTATGTTACCCTTCAAGTCTCTCCAACGTAGTTGTTCATCTTGGTGGAGAATAAAGGTGAAATCGGGTACATACTCATCGTGATGAGTATATACCATACAAAATTGTTGAGGAACTGGAGGATCTTGGTTACTTGTATTATGCCGCTGACTATCTCTTGTGTTAGTCCTAGGCAGTGAAGTGCTCTTATGGGAAGAAGAAGACATTTTGTCTTGTTTGGTGTGCAATTTACCATTGTCTTATCTTTCCTTGATTAACCCTAAGGGTTTGTTCTAGCATCCCAATAATATGAATGATTTCTTATGTTCTACGTAGCGCACAAACAACTAAGTCCCCGACAATGGCACCAATGATGAGTGGCAAGGTATCCCTACACTCAACCATACGAATACGAGCATTTCACGCATGATCCGGTTGAACTCCAAGGACTAAGTGCTTACATGACTTAATGGAACACTCAGGGTTAATCAATTGTTGTCCTCCCAAACTTACTTGTATTGTCACGGTTGTATGGTTAAGTAAGCTTGAGGTATGTGATTTTTATAGCTTTTATCTTTTTGATGTCTTATGCTAATAAGGGGAAGGGAAAGAGAACTAAGTGACTAACTTACATTAACTAAGTTCTAATTGTTCCTAACACTAGTATCCATTTCCACTTGCTGTACACATCCTAAACTAGTGCAACGCTACTGGGATTACCAAACGCTAATCGTTATTAGGTTACCAAGCGCTACAAACATGCTCGAAGCAATCATACTGAGTGTATTTAACTAAGGGGGGTGAAGGTTGAGAAAGATATTAATTAACTAGAAAAGCATTTAAACATTCAATAATAATTAATTACTATTTAGCTTAATCTGTATGCTGCAAGGTTTATCATAAAGTTCGTCTTTATTGTCGTACACAAATGTGTGCTCAGGTACAAATTGCTCGAATAAAGATCCGTTCACTCTATGACTCCTACTGTGGGCACACAAAAATTATTCTATCTCTAGAATGGTAAAACTGCAAGAGTTTGGCTAAGGGTCTAAGTTTAACTATCTCGAACTAAGGGCGTCACCTCTTATTTATAGAAGATGAGGTAGGACGCGATATTGCATATGCAATATCGCGTATGCAATATCGCATGGCGGATGCGATATCACAACTCATCACTATCCAAGGCTGTATCAAGGGATTCATGGTTCTCTTGCTTCTACCCTTGGATTTTTTTTCTTAAATCTAACACTTTTAAATTGGTTTAGTATTTTTCATTGAAGAGCCAGGCATTGTGGACTACTAGTGGACTTGATTCCAATGATCTATACCAACTTTCAACTTCCTCTATTAGTGTCCTAAGAAACAACTTAAGCTTTTGCCACTTACTTTCAATATTTTGCAAAGCACATGCATCATGGAAGGCTTGTAAATGATGTTGTGGATAAGAATTGTAGATTCCCTTAAATTTAGGAATGTTATTCATATCAAGACATTTGATGTGACTTTCCCTAATGCACATGGAAGATTCTAACTACCTCCTTGATCTGTATCATGCTTCTAGTAGCTAATAAGGGTTCATCATCATCAGACATGTTGTAGTCATAATCTCTATTTCTATTTGTCTAATAGCGATAGTCTCATATATGTTCCCTTTGTCTTTTATCTTTTTTTTTTAACCTTCATATTAATTTCTTAGTAGATCTCTATCTCCATACCTTTGTTCATCTTCATCACAACTAGACAATGAATATGAAGACAAAGATGGTAAATTGGGAGAACTACCATGGATCTTATATCCCCTCCTATGGTCCCTTGGTTCATCTTTTCTAGGTTTGTTGAAGGTCTTAGGCCTTAGGGCACTCTTGTTCTATGACTTATTCTATCTCCTCTAGGATTATTTGTGATAATTGAATGTAGTCTTTGAGTGTAGTAAGGGTCAAAATGAGCATATGAGACCCTTGCTTACTTACTTATAGTGGTTCACTCCATTTCTCTCAATATAGATCCTACCGTTACTTCAACCAATGTTCTAATCATGTGATGGACTACCGGTCCCATGTGAAGAAGACATGTTTTTAGTTAATAACATGTGAGTGACTTAAAATATTAATTTTTTTCTAAAAGATAAATCATTCATGCTTTCACAATGATTGTTTATAATATAACTAATCTAGATCACTAGCACCATCCCCAACAATGACACCAATGATGAGTAGTAGGTGTCCTCTATGCCCAACCATATGAATCACAAGCATTCACATGTTATTTAGTTGAATTCCATGGATGGGACTAGCATCATATCTAGATCGTTAAGCATTAATTGCTATTCATTATCTCCACTTAGACTAGTGATAGCTCTATCTTGTATGATTTAGTACAAAGTGAGGCATATGATTATTGATGTTGTTAAGGCCTTGAATTAAACTAGATAACAACATAAAGATTAATTATTTAATCTAATTAATAATAAGAAGATAAATCCTAAGCCAGCCTAAGGGCGATGAGTGTCCATTCACAGCTTACTATACACATCCTAAACCCACGTCCCCACTGTTAGGATTACCATGTATTATGCTACTCAGTAAACCAAGTACTAACGCTATTGGGATTACCAAGCAAATGCATGTTTACACTTGAAACTAGTCAAGCTCAATTTGCCAATTCATTTATATGCATTAAAATTTAAATATTAACTAAGTACATGAAAACTAAATTGTATTAAAAGAAGATCTATTCTAAGTCAAAGTGCTATAATAAATATGAATTAATCTTGATATTATTGCTAGTCATGAATTATGTCTAGGTACAATGGCACTCAAATAAGGTATCATACAATTAACTGAAATCCACGTAATAGGCACTTACTGATTATTTGCGAAAATTATGAAAGAAAATTGCAAGAGTTTGGCTACATTACTAAGTAAATGGTGGTTAATAAATGATAGATGCTCACATATTTATAGGCAAATAAAGAGATTTCATCAACATATATGCATTGGTGCATCTTAGGTTGCATCAACGAGGATGCGTCGACACAACTATGATATAGCAAATGTGATGTAGCAACCAACTGAGATGCATTGACGCAGATGCAACATAGCATCTCCAATATTGCAACTGATTGATATACATGACAAGTGATGCTTCATCAATTATGAAGGAAACACATTTGAATAATGATTAAAGAAAACATTTAAAATATCCATGTATGTAGAGAGAATCTTACCATTAATATGCATTTAATCTATTTTATAACTTATTTAAGATATTTTAAAAACTTTAAGCATTCTTTTGAGGCTCTATCCCATATATTTAATTGATGCTTAAGTAAATCACCTTGAGACTTTTCATTTTCAAAAACCTTTTGTCATTTTTGAAGGCTCATAAGTTGTTGAATACTTTCATCATGAGGGGTATGAGATAAATATTCTATAAGTTGATAAATTTTATGCCTAATTTTAAGAAAAATAACTTAAAAACTTTTTAGCTAAGAATTTCTCAAAATGTCTTAAAAATCTCATAGTATGAACAATAACATTTTTCCATCATTCAATGAANTAAAATCTCATAGTATGAACAATAACATTTTTCCATTATTTAATGAAGCCATCAAAATTCATTGATCTTAGAACTAAGTTTCAAACATGATGAAAGGATACCTAAAAATATTTATTAGATAAAAATCAGTATTAATAATAAAAGGATTACAGAAAAGATTCACATGGCCTATCTTTGAATCAAGAACTTGATATGTAGATTATCTGAGAAAGTGCACTTTGGATGTGCTTAAATACTTAAACCATAAATCAAAGGAAGTAGAGACACAAGCTCTATCTAATTTATGAAAAATTCTTAGCAAGATAACTCTATAGTTAGAACAATTGAACCAACTTGGATCTCTATAATTACCACCCACATTAGGATCTGAAAGTGCAAACCTATTTCTAAAAGAAGAACAAACTCTTTGCTCTTCTTATTAAATAGTAAAAGGCACCCCTCCTATTTTATTAGAGGTATTTTTTGACATATTAAGATCTCTACAAATCAACCAAACAATATCAGGAAGATCATTTTAAGTTGAATCTAATGTAAAGTTGTTGCTCGAGGTTCACATGAAGAGTATATATTGCAAATACTCAAAATCAAACCAAAGACATTCAAGTGAACCCAAACATTTTTATTTCTTGAGGTAGGACTAGAATTAATGATGAAAGCCTAATATTTTTGAGAAACACAAAGGACACCACCTCTTTCGAATTCATGATTAGTTAAAAAGTAACTTTCTCTAGGCATACAAAAATTACTTGTGTGAACTCAAATTAAAACCTCTAATTTTAACTTCTTGAAAATACAAAAAAATCAGAATTCTAACAATGATATCAAACAAGGCCGTGTTGTCAAGGGTTTAACAATCCTCGAAAATTCTAAGAGATGAACTCTATGAGGGTGAAATTCCTAACTTAGTATTCCTTTTTCAATATCTATTGATGGGACACAATATCGAGTCAGCCGCAATATCGCGTTGGTCCCTGCGATATTGCATACGCGATATCGCAGCCTGTCGCCAGTTCTATAAATAAGAGGCAGTTGTCCCTTGTTTCCACATCTAGATCTAGACCCTTAGCGAAACTCTGGAAGTTTTACCATTCTAGAGATAGAATAATTTCCATGTGCCCGCAGTAGGCGTCTCAAAGTCAACAAATCTTTATTCGAGAAAATTGTACCTGAGCACACATTTGTGTACATAAATAAAAATGAACTTTTTGATAAACCTTGCAGTACATGGACTACGCTAATTAGGATTTAATTAATGTTAAATGCTTAAATGCTTTCTTAGATAATTAATCTCTCTCAACCCTCAACTCCTAGTTAAGTGCATTCAGTATTGGTAACCTAGTAACGAATAGCATTTGGTAATCCTAGTAGTGTTGCACTGGTTCAAGGTGTGTACAGCAAGTGGGAATGGATACTGATGCTAGGACAATTAAAGCTTAGTTAGTGAAAGTTAGTTACTTAGTCTCTTCACCCTTTCCTCTCTTAGCATAGGCGATAAAA
>MNCI01015499.1:2034785-2120978 GCA_015680685.1 Gnetum montanum
TTAAAGAGTTCTACCATTGTTGACCAACATCGTATTAAATTTGGTCTTAACAATCTATACCATACTTTTGCTTGGCCAATGAGTGTCATGGGAAAGAGCTTAAGTTTTTGCCACTCATTATCAATGTTGTTCCACATACAGGCATCATAGAAGGCTTGTAAATGTTGATACGGATCTAAGTCATAGCCTCCTGAAAAATGAGGGAAGTTGTTTAAATTGAGCCTGGGTAGATGACTCTCTTTACGATGCCTACGTGAAATACGAATAGCCTCTTGTATTTGCGTTAAGCTTGTAGTGGCCAATAAGGGTTGATTGTCATCAGGTAAGTTATACTTTCGTGTGTTGGGACGATGTTGCCTTCGTTCATGTTTATAAGAAACCCCCACTTCAGGTTGTGTACTCCAATCTTCATCATCATATAGTTCGTTGGTTCTCCAATGAACTTCCTCACTAGGTGTGGCATTATCGTAATCTTTTAGGAGAGGCATGGTTGTGAAGTTGTGTGTGAATTTATATGTGACTTTTAATAATTATTTCTTTCTAAAAGATATATCGTTAATTCCTTTATAGCGACCTTGTATGATATAACTAATATGGATAACTAGTATCGTCCCCAGCAACGGCACCAATGATGAGTGGCGAGGTACCCCTACACTCAACCATATGAATACGAGCGTTACACGTGCGATTTGGTTGAACTTTGCAGATGGACTAGTTGTGGCATCTAGACAGTTAGCCTTAAATTGCAGTTCGCTATCTTCCCACCTGGACTAGTATTAGCTTTGTCACGTATGGTTTAGTCCAGAGTGAGGTGTATGATGGGTTTCTAACCTAATGCTACTCTTGAAAACAGTGGAAAGTAATATTAAGTAAGCTAGGAGAGAAGGGTGAGAGATTCTAATCTAGCCTAAATGCGATGAGCATCCATTCCTTGATTATCCGTACACATCTTGGACTTCGTGCACGACTACCACTGGGATTACCAAGCGCAGATCCTAGGTACGTTATTGGGTTACCAAGTAGTGACACTTAAATGCTTGTAATCAAGTCGTACTCATTCTGTGTTTTAACATGAGTTTAAGGGTGAGAGAGATTAACTAGGAAAGCAGTAAATAACAATTAATTAAATGATTAATCTAAGTGAATGTTACAATGATGAAGTAATCTCGATCTTTATTGCCGGTCATGTGCATGTCCAAGTACGTCACACTCGAATAAAGGATGCTATACAACTACATTCACCACACTGCGGGCATACACGAAGAGGAAAAGGGTTGAGAGAAAGAAATGAAAACACTTAAACTAAAACTGACTTACTGACTCCTAATGATCTCTAACTTATTTGTCTACCTCTTATTTATAGATGAAGAGATAGGCCGCGATATTGCGTATGCGATAGCGCGGTCGCCCAAATGACGACTCATCACCAAGTAACATTACCATTTATTCCACTTGTGCAACATGCTCCCTAGTATAGTACACCTCAAATTTCCATGCCAACCTATGTACCATTGTAACCCTTTTTTACCCTCTCACAATCCCATTTTGGATAACCCTACAATTCCATCAATTCTTGGTGTTCCACCTAAATTAATGCTTTTACTATAAGACCTCATGTCCCGGCTCTAAGTGAATGAAGACCAAACATGAAAAGCCACATGCAAAATTCCATCAATTCTTGGTGTTCCACCTAAATTAATGCTTTTACTATAAGACCTCATGTCTAGGCTCTAAGTGAATGAAGACCAAACATGAAAAGCCACAACATTGCATGGGGGTAGTCCCATAGTATCAATTGCACATCTGCTCATTGACCCCATCAGTCCTTTGATTCCTCTTGGTCAAGTTCCGGTCAAGTTCCCAAAGCTGTTTCATTGCCAAATTTTACTAAGCATAATGAAGAATTTGATCCTATGAACCATGTCATTACCTTTCGCAATGAATATATGCTGTCGGCCAAATATCCTCATACCATATTACGCAGTTTCCTAACTTTGTGACAGAAAAGGTGCTAGTATCGTATCGGGCCTTGCCTCCTGGGTCTATAATCAATTTGGAGCAACTCTTCACATCCTTCGCGGAGAGGTTTAAGTGTAACATTAGTAAAGGTAGAACTCTGCATAAATTATTAGCCATCTAACAGGCCCCTAATGAATCCATCTCGAAGTTCATCTCACGATGAACCTCTACAATGATGGAGTTCACTCACTCATCAATTACTTGACTACTTGATGGAGCTCACTCATCAATTACTTGACAACTACTTGCTAGACATTTTTGAAGGGGCTGTGAACAACTACTGTTGGCACATTTAACCATTTAACCATTAAATGGAACAGGCTCTATAGGTTGTGACTCTTGGAGTTATACATTTTAATGGACATGAAAGAGAAGGCAGGGTTGCTAAAGGTGAAGAAAATGAGGTCAGATTTTTGCTACCCGCAGTGATAGTCTCTTTTTTAAAAAACATTACACATATTGGGAATGTTGCCACTGAATTGTCCATGTTGAAGACAAGTAGAGGATTTGACACAGGCTCTTTGCCAACATTACTGCACAGAGAAATTTCAAAAAGGGGAAATAATATAAATGATTTTGATCTTTCCATCAAACCATGGTAAAGGAGGATTATGAATTACATGGATTTTCCCCTCATTCTCATGTCCATGAACATGAACATTTGCGGTTTCCAAATTTACGCATTAACGTGGATTCTTAGTTTTCCTTCCCAACACATGTAGAATGTTTTACATTTGCTGCAAATGCTTTCAAAGAGTTTGATAAATACGAAATAGAATGCTTGGACTGTGCAAATCAAGAATTTGAATGACAAAGTTCAGTATAAAATTTACATTCTATATTCAATCTTGAAGCTTTAAACCATGGTTATCTGCCCCGTTGACGGGACACCATACAGAGAAAATGTACTTCGAGCTTCAGATAATCATTGTTTGAAATCACCAAGAAAGAAAGGAAGGTCACTATCTCCCGATGCAGATTCAAATGAAAAGAAGCCTCTTTGGTTGGTCCAAATCCTAGTCTGTATCAGGCTTTTGACAATCTAGGAGAACAAAAAATCTCCTTCTTTCTGCAAAAATAAAAAATAAAGAAAAAATTTTAAAAAAATGAAATTCAAATTGCCTTTAAAGGTCGACTTCAATGATCTACCAAAAGGGTTGAATGCAGTATGGATTAATACTATGGAACAAAAGATGCTTTCAACCGAGCTCAAGCTTCTAAGAATTTCAAACGAAGAAATCAAAATACAGCCTGTTCAACAAAGGTTTCTGCAACCGATTGTAATGTGGAGATCATCAAGGCAGTGAACCTTGCTGTTGCCGCCGAATTTAAAAAATTTGTAATTCGCATGTTGGCAACACCAGACATTAGGCCAAACATCCTGGTTTAAACCCTTTAAAGCTCCAACGGCTGTTGCTGTTCCTACTTCATGGCGTCCAGATCCTCCATCGATGCCTTCGCTACCGTGACTGTCTTTTTCTTCAAATACGGCTTCGAAGACATGGAGGGCGTGATGACGATGATACTTGTAGAAGATGCAAGACGTGGGCAGACCAACAAGGTTAACCATGGCACAAGGCTGAGCTTGACTGCCGTGATGCCCATGGTTGAAGGCGACTTGTTGGTAAACGGATCACCGCCGTAGTTCAACATCCTTTTCACCTTTTCTTATGGATGCGTGTCTCTTAATTTTATTTTATTTTCTTGTGTTGATGACTTTGGGTCTCCAACCTCTTGGCCTATAAGGTGCTGCAAATCACGTTGAAGGAAATAAAAAGGAGAATGATTTTCCAAAGAATAATAATAAAAATAAAATAAAAGAAAGGTTGTTAATCAAGAAGAAAAGGAGATTATTAGGCACGACACTTGCCAACCATGGTTCAAATTTCTCATAAAAGTTATTGCTTCTCATAATGGTTATGAGTTAATATCCTATATATTTGTAATTCACTTTAACTTTTTATGATGATTGTAACTATCCTAAAGTCACTTTAAAAGGGCTTCAAGGGTGAGAGTTTTTTTTTGGGGCAGGGGTGTGTGTGTTGAGATATTTCAAGGGGTGGGGGTGGGGAAGAAGAAGATACTTAGAAAAATATTGAAGATTGTAAAGCATGGATTGCTAAAGACATCAATTTGGTTGCTTTATTTTAATCTTGCGAGTTCTTTTCTTCCCATTTTGTTTTAGTTGCCTAGTGATGAGTGGTGAGGTACCCCTATGCCCAACCATACGAATCACAAAGTGTTCACGCACGATCTGATCGAATTCTGTGGACTTTATAGTTTCTGGTGTACTAGTCTTCTAGGCAATAAACCTTGCCCTAAGGTTGTTCGTTGTCTTTTTGATTACACTTGTGGAGTACAAAGGTATGGTTAAGTGAAATCACGACATGTGATTTTTATCATTTTATATTTTATGTTCTTTGGTGCTTTGAAGAAAGAGATAAAGTAATTTAATGACTAATCTAAATTAACTAACTGATTGATCTCTAGCTAATCCTAACATAAGCATCTGATCCTACTTTCCATACATGTCCTGAACCCATGTATCCATTGTTGGGTTACCAAGCGCTATACCACTAGGTGCACCAAGCAATAATGTTGTTGAGATTACCTAGCGAATACATGTTACACTCGAAGCAGTCAAACTTATGTATTTAATCTATCTAGCTTATCTTACTTCATTAGCTTAATTACTGAAAAACATTAAATAATTAACTAAAAGTATTAAATGCATAAATAAATATCTAAACGATCTAGAATGCTATAAGGTTTATCAAGAAGCTCATCTTTATTGTTGTACACATTGTTGTGCTCAGGTACAACAATGCTCGAATAAAGATTTGTACACTAAATGACTCTTGCTGTGGGCACTCGGGAAAAATATTCTAACTTTCAAATAAACAAACTGCAAAAGCTCTACTATTACTATGAATCTGATGCCATAAATGTAGCTGGTGAGTATGTATTTATAGCAAAAATCAAACCTTGCGTCGACTGGGCCACATCGACGAGGCCCAATTGACGGGCCCCCATGACTAAATGAAAACTCGTCCTTGAGTCCTTTACAAAATTGGAAAGGTATGGGATTATTGATTAACTCTTAATAAAACAAAAACAAATTGACTTGACAAAACTAAGTGCCCAAGTGTACAGATCAACACATTACAAAAATTGCGATGTTCATGATACAAAATTGAATACCATGACATGACTCTTCAAAATTGGATAGCACTTCCTTTGATGGCATGAAGTTGATGGAGAAGGTCAGGTAGTCCTAGGCAGTGGTGGCTCTTGAGGTTCTGAGGGACCTTCATTGGCTTCAGGCACATGTGGCGGTTGAGGTGGCTATGGCTATCCTGCTGCTACTACAACTTTTGGCAGGAGATGACAGGCATCCAGCAATGCCTTCATTTTCTCCTCCTTACCCTTGGGATCGTGCACCATCCACACAGCTTCGCCAATGTGGGTAGGAACGGGCACATTTCGAGGATAGGGAATTGTTGGAAATAGCTCCTTAGCGTTAATGAACTAGGCAACAAATTGTTTGCGCTGGATGTTGAATGCCTTAACTGTGTCTTTCAACTTTTGGTCATAATTCATTTTCTAGACCAAGTTCTTGGCAATTGATCGTTGATTCATGAATCATGCCCTAAGAACTTCAAGTTTAGCATTTACTGTCTCAAGCTTTTGCTTGGTGTCTTTATGGTGCTTGAACTCAGCCTTGTATAGCAAGTACAAGCTAGCCACTTATTTTTTCAATTTTGACAATGGTCATTTGGCAGTTAGCATCGCCAGGTTTGCATAGCAGAGATTGGCCAATTCCATGTCTTTTATCATTTCTTCAATTTGCAACTCCTTTAGGCAGATCTCTGCTTTGTTATAGGCATTAATCCCATCAATGATGGGCTGCTATACTTCTTTTCCTTGCTAGAGTTGGTAGAGGGCTTCATTTACTTTTGCCTTAGTCATTTGAATATGTTTCTCATTTACCTCCTTTTGTAAGCCAACCTGGTCTCTATAGTAATTTTTAACTCTTTCAAACTTAAGAGCCTTATTCTTCTAGGCGGTGATCTCAACGACAAACTTTTGGCATAAGGTTCAGACTTCCTTCATATATAGATTTTGATTCTTCATGGTCAATTTCCTCAACTCGGTGTTTACCTTGGTGAGCTACTCCTATTTTTGATGAATGGATTCATGCATCTGTTATTTTTGTGCATCAACATTGTGTAGGCGATGATTTTCAGTGGTCAATGATTCATTTTCTTGGCACATCTGAACCAAGTCCTTTTGAATCGAGTAGGTTTTTGCTTCTACTATGGATTGGTTGAAGATGGCCATCATTGTTTGCTCCTTAGCTTTTCTGAATCGTTCTTGAAGCTATTGAAAAGCTTCATCTCTAGTGATTATTGGGATAAGGAGTGTGAGATCAACAAAATGAGCATGTAGTTCAAAACTTTCCATGGCCAAGCATTGGTTTTGTGCTTGGGCCGTTTTAAGTTGCCCCTCTAAGATGATGCAGTTGCCCTTTGCTTCCAACAACTCCAAATGGGTTGCAATAATGTTATTCAGAAAATCAAAGTTTTCTAGAATTAGTTGCCCGATCCCCACCACTTAGTCCAGCAACTCTTCATGTTGAGTTGCATTCAATCTTTCGCTAACCATGCCTACAAATGTCTACACATCTTGAAGTGCATATACGTTTGGTAAAGATGTCGCAGGTGCATTAAGCACTTCAACAACTCAATTAGTGACTACTTTAGCAGTGGTCTTTTGCCCTTGGTGCTGCATTACCAATATAGTTACCCCTTTGCCTTCCTCCAAATACACCAAAAAGGAGGCAACATTCCCAAAGATTTCTGGGAATAAATGGTGTTGAGATAATGACATCATCACCTCTTGGGCATTGGGATTTGACCTCATGGGCAACTACGTTCTTTGGGTAGAGAATATTGACCCACCTCTTTTCATTTGGTTGGTCAATATCCAAATGGGTTTGCACCACTTGTTCTTGCACATTGCTCTTGCTCACATAAGAGCTGCTCTAGGATTTCACACAAGTGCTCAATGACTACGCGAGCCTTTGATATTGTTTCTTGAGTAGGTGGTGGAGGTGGTAGCTACTACTCCCCTTCTTGAGTCACGAAAGGTATCTTGTCCTTCATTATTTTAGACCACGAGGCCAAAGGAGCATGCTTGATTGTGTCATTTGCATAGAAAATGATCCTTGCCCTTTTACAAAGTTTCTAGATGAGGCATGGAAAAGGCAGGGTTTTTTTTCCATGTTCATTTTCTTTAGAGTGCTTCTTAATCTCTAAATAGATCAATTATAGAAGGTTTATTGGAAATCTCTTACTTAGAGAAAAAATGCTTGGGTAGAAAAGGTAGTCACCTTGTTGTGCCTCATCATTGGATTGAGATGGTAGGCAACTATTTTGAAGTATATGTGTTTCGTCAATGCGAGCGTGTCGTATTCTTTACGATCAATCCCATAACACTATTGAGTCCACTTCTTTTTGACCTTAGGATCACCTTGTTTTGATAGCTTTGCTAGTTGTGTCCTAGTATTAGGCAACTTTAGCACTTGTGCAATAGCTTCAACCAAGTAGGACACTTGAATATCCTTGATTTTCACTGTGGAGCCTAGCCTTCTATTGTTCTAGAAGAGATATGTCTCTCCCATGTACCGCTCCCTACTAGAAGTGATCACTAGACACATGGGAGAGGTTTGCAATTGTGTTTTCACCTTTGCTAGAGTATGCTTTAAAAATGGCCCGAAGTTTAGTTCCTAGAGAACTGAGCGTTGGATCTCATAGGGCTTGATGGTGTTAAGGTAGGCTTATGTTAGTGTGACTTCAAGCCTTGGTATGGGTCCTGGTGCTTCCCCTCACTGCGATTTTTCTAATGGAATTTCTTCTTCAAGAATCTGACAAATAGATTCTAGTTGGGCTCCTCTTGAAGAGGTCCCTTTGCATGGGTTGCCTCTGGTTGTTCTTGGGCTTGCCATTGTTGGCCCCTTCTAGTTCTGGGCTATTTATCCCTTGGTTGAGAAGGTCTTTCCTCCTGTTGGGCTTGTTTTTGTTAGCCCCTTCTAGTTTTGGGTTGTTTCTTCCTTGGTTAAGAAAGTCTTCCCTCCTATCGTTGTTTCAATCTTGGTGCCATTTGTAATCACAACATGACCATAGGTTAGCAATTGTTGTGTAATATGAAACAATTGTGATACTTTATCTTTCTAGGATAGTTATACTTGGCTAAGCTGTGATTATGATTGATTTAATCAATTTTAATCATTATTTTATTTATGTTTTAATGTTAACAAGTCATTTTAGAGGGTGTTGGAATGGTTAACTCTTAGAATTTGATGATTTCATATCATTGTATTCATTAATCCTTTGGGCGAGTTACAAAAATTTTCAAAAAATTTCATCAAAAACCTTAAGGTTTGCAGCCCCCATGATGAAGAGCTTACCTTTGGTAGCTGCAGGATTAAAGAACGAAGTGATTTGAACAAATGGTTGGGAAGTTATGGGCTCTAGAAGGTTATGGGCTTTGAAAAATGGCAAAAACTCCCCTTGTCTTATGAAGCAAATAACAAAAAATTTCAAAGTACAAGGAGTTTTGAGTGAAATTGGGGTCAAATGGAAGCCCAAAAAGCCATGAACACAATGAAAATAGTAGAAGAGAGTTTTGGAGCTCAAAAATTTAGAAAATTGAGAAAATGGTGTGGAGAATGAATTTAATGAGAGGTTTAAGGAGCACTGAGTAGGATACATAATGGAATATGTGAAAGATAGTATTGTAGCAATGTCTAAAGTAAGGAACTTAACTCACCAAGCCAAAAGATATGCAAATGGGTGCTTTCCATAATAGGCACATGCCCTTTGTGCCCTTGCATAACCTCATGAAGGAGTCAGTGGGCCCTAGGGTTGATTAATGGTCATGAAAAGTTAAGGACCAGCTTAAAGAATCTATCCAAGAATTTCAATATATCAAACTAAGAAATTGAGCATAACATAGAACCTGATAGTGAGGTGAGTTATGGCAGCATAGATGGATGACTGAGAAGGTGGGATGGAATCCCGAATTGAGGTCATAAGAAATCCCTTGTGGAGTTGTGTTTAAAATGACCTGAGAAGATCTATCCTTAGTCTAGACCAGAACTAGCCTCTTTCAGTGACTATGCATCGCCACTTTGAGATTGATCCACTTCCTTTAGACACAAGAGTGCTCCCACAAAACAACCACCATTCCATAAAGAGAAGAAGAGAGAAGTAGGAAGTAAGAGAGGGCGTTAGTTAGAGGAAACCTTTAGGCATGGGTAACATGTCTTTCTAGTCCCATAACTAGTGCTTGTAGCCCATTTATTTGTCTAAGGGGTGTGCTTTGAATTCCCATCATTGTTTTTGAATTTTTGGATGGAAACCACACCATGCAAAGACTTTATTTAACTTCTTATTGATGGTTGAAATGGAATTGTAAGAAGTCCATGAAAAACACTCAAGCACTCAAGTAAGTAGAAGAGTAAAAAGAGTATTGAGTTCCCTTGAAGTCACATCATGTAAAAACCTTTGAATCCTTTCCAATTTTAGAAACTACCAAGGTCATCAATTGATTACAAATTTCTTTAATGGAAGGTACCTCAAACTTCTAGAACAAGGAAAACCATAGAGTTGTTGGATGGGTGGATGATGTGGACTCATTGCTTGTTCCATGAAAAATAAACCATGTCATAGTTATTAGACATTAGAATTCAAAAATAGAAACTAGACATTGACAATCACAACATTAAGCATAAATCATCATTAGTAAATAGCAATAGTTGCACTGTGTCCTACGGTAATTAAGCACTTTTATTAGCAAAAATGATGAAAAATAACACTCAAACAAAACAAAGTGAAATATATAGAAGAAAGTGTAAATTAATCAAGAAAGATAAAACATACTAACAATGTTGTAAAAAGATTAAGAAAATCAATAAAACAAAAAACTAAAGAAAAAGGAAAAAATCAACAAAGTGTAAAATAAAAAGTGAAAGAATGATGAGCCATGTGGATGGTTAGCATGGATGGCCATCTCCCCCATGATTGAGTTGGAAGGAGGAGATTTGAAAAATTGAATGTGGTTGTCCATCCGTAAGGGTATTTGTTGTTGAAACACCACTAATTTTGGCCTAACACTTTGAAAAAAGAACGACTCAAGCCCTTTTGAGCATTCGGGAGGCAAAATTTGACTAAGGCATGCAACTCACGCTGGCTTGTCCTAGGCAACTCACGCTGGAAATTCGTCACATTTTCCAACACACGCTACACTCATGCTACATACACGCTGGTGGCATGAGTCCAGCTTGACCAACTTTGGTAGCTCCAAAAATCAAGTCAAAAATGGCCAAAATCTGAGAGTGCAAGCCATCCTCAATGGCCATTAATGTCTACTCCAAGTTTCAGCATTTAGAATTCAAATTTTAGGTCAAAAAGTGTACATTTTCTCACACACGCTACAGCTCATGCTGCACTCACGCTGGTAGCGTGAGTCCAGCATGACCAACTCCGGGAGCCTCAAAATTGAGTCGAAATGACTTGACTTCAAAGGTGCAAATCATCCTCAGGGTTCATGGTTGACAACCTCTAGTCCCAGCCTCCAGAATCTTGAGTTTCAGATCCAAAATTGCATGTTCAAGTCACTCACGCTGTAGCCCATGTTGTGGACATGCTGGCAGTGTGAGTGCAGTGTGACCTATTGAAAATAGCTCCAAACCAGACACATTCAAGCTCAAATTCTAGATTTCAGATTACTCTCAGGGTTAGACACATTTAGGCAATAGTTGCATTCAAGGAACAGACTTCAGAAATCAAAATTTGATGTCAAATGTCTTATTTTACCTCACTCACGTTGAGGTCATGTTGAGGACATGCCTAGCGTGAGTGCCCAGTGTGAGTGCAGCGTGAGTACACCTCACTCACGCTAGCAGTGTGAGTGCTGGTCATACCTGATCAAAAGCACTCCAAATGCACGTTGAGGACACGCTGCGACAAAATCAACTCAAGCTGGAAGTCCTAATCAGGTGGGGACGTCTCAAACAACCACGGAACCACTCGAGTTGACATCCTGCAGCAGGCAAGTCAGAAATCCAGAAGTTTAAAGTGATCATTGTAAATTTCCATCATTTATCATTTGTCAAGCTCTTACGCTCTGAATTATATGTGCCATGAGCATAAGCTGGCTTGAGTGAGTTGTCACACGTTGTAAGATATAATGTACCTGGTCTAGAATGTAGCTTGCCCACACATGTCCAACTTGCATACAGCTGTCCATTGGACACGTGTCACTTGATTCACTTTCCTCTCATCTTCCAGCCGTTAATTCCATTCTTGAATTCTGCACCTGAGCCTGACCCAACCCTATAAATACCCTATCAATTCACATAAACAGGGTTGATAATTTTGAAGGTGGATGGGTTAGGAAACTCAGACCAACAATCGTTAGGTGCTTGGGCACACTTGACTCCTAGCATTCAAGCACTCCTGAAACATATCACATCACCCTGGGGCTTGACACTTGACTTGCCATCTACACATGTAGCTACGCTTTGACTGGTGCACATCTTTTCTAAGTAATACAATATAGTTCATTTTGCCAACCATTATATTGTTTACTCTATTTTGCATTCAATTCACATTTTGTTTGCAATATTGTTTTGCAGATGTTTCTGTTTACATTTCGCGATCAGTTACGATAACCCCAGTGCAAGCCGTAGTTTACGCTCGGGGAAGTCCTTGGTTGATTTGCGTGTAGACCATCCAAGGCACTTTGCCTTCGTTTTATTTTCCAACTTACCCTCAGGCGAAGGGAGGATCAGTTGTGTTTGCCCAACGATCTTTCGGTGTTTTTTTTCCCTTCCAGCCTTACACTAATGATTTAGGTCAGTACAGTAAATTAGCGCTAGAAGGAGGGCCTGGCTTGTTGTCTGTCAAAAAGTTGACCACACTACCTATCTAAATGCTACACAAACTAAGTGCTGATTAAAGTCCAGTGTTTAGACATAGCCAGATCAACTTACCTATCCTCTCCATTCCTAATACCTCATGCAGTCAGCTCACACTGTTTATCAGTGTCACGCTGTTAGCTCACGCAGTCTATTGATCATGCTGTAGTTGACTCACAATGTAGCTTCTATTTGCCAAGTCACGCTGTACTATAGTTGCTCACGCTATAGTGCTGACGCTGTTGGTCATGCTGCCATCAGTCACGCTGCTGCAGTTGCTCACACTGCAGTTGTTACACTGTAGTTGGTCATGCTGCAATTGTTGCTCACGTTCAACTCATCTAACTCAGTTTACTCACGTTCATTATGGAATCCTCCCAAATTAACCTAGTGACACTGTCGACCTTTGACTTTGGGGTTCAAACCTTGAACCTTGTGACTACTACTGAATCCATAACTATCATCGAATAGATAAATCCCCAAGGCCCTACATGTTAGTCACTTAGGCTACAGGGCAAAGACCCTACCTATGCGACTCTTACACCTGAATAGTATAACTTCAACTGTGTCAAGATCCAAGCCAACTTACCCATTGATTGTGTAAAGAGGGAAGCAAAGTGAGACTATGAACTTATACACAAAGGAGGTTGTGAATTCATCCCATCAGCATTTGATATAATCCTGCTCTCTAAACACCACCATAGAGTCATATCCCAGCTTCTCATGACAAGAAGTCAAGCCCTACAACTACCCCTAATAGAGCCTTAGGGTGGAGATGAGGAAGATGACTTCGCAGCCCAATCTGAACATGGGGATTCGTACCATACCGTCAGTCCCCATGCCCATAAAAGCCCATTGTTTCAACCTTTCCTGGAAGAGACTATACTTCCACCACTAGCCTCTCTATAGGAAGTAGCCACTCCCATTCCCATCTTCTCCAAATTCAACATTCAATCTAACGCATCCACTTCCATCATACCTCTGCAAATACAACCCCAATAGCCTCCTCCCCAAACTAATGCAGGATCGACCTTTTGACCTCAAGTGATTAGGATGCCATCAATCATACCAGCTTCCACATCCATCCATTACATACCTTAGGTGCAAATCCAACAAGCACCACTGATTGCTTCACAACCTGTGACTGGGTAGTGGGTCCCACCAGCTGTTCAGCAAAAATTTTCTACTCATTATAGCATACCACACCCTGTAGCCTCAACCCTGAATGTAGTCCCACCGCAACAAACGATAGTCTAATAATCTCTCTTTCCACAAACGGTGCAAAAATTGAGTCATTATCAAACACCATCTACTCAACCAACCGTTTTGCCTACCGCTCAAGAGTGGGCAGATATGAAGAAAATGATGCACTCGTTAGCAGAAGAATTAAAACACCTTAAAACTGTGAACACTGAGGAAGTCAAGGTACTAGACTTCTATCAAGATGATGCAAACCCAGTGAGATCCCAAAACCAATGGGGGTCTACAAAGATCCTTTCAATACTAGTGATGCACCATATGTGATTAATACTATCCATGTGGAGAATGGACAGGAATTCTTGCAAAAACCTTTCATGATTCGCAAGCCTTCAGAGAACACACATGCCCTAGCATCTCCCCACATCCCTTTCATCATACGCTCATATCTTGCATCACAAAAACCAGTCGTCATCCGCATACCTCCTTTCGTTGCCACAACAACCATACCATCCGAAAACTGACCCATTCCCTTTGTGGTCCACGTGCCAAAACACCTTGACACACAACTCACCTCTACTCCCACGTGACCTCTACGAGAATTTCTTGCTGATAGGTTAACAAGAGAACGTCTAGAAATAGAAAACCATCAGCACAAATTAGGACCACCAAATCTTACATTGCTAAACGCTATTCCTATGGGTCCATCCGTTAATGAGCCTAGTACGAGTCATCAAAACAAGGATGATGTCATGGGTTGTATCCCAGGTCCTCAGATACTAACGCAAAAATTCCTCCATGGGAAATACGAATGTTGGGTCAAATGGACCAAGTCCCCACAGATAAGGGTCTCTTGAATGGTAAGGATCTAGACCCAGGTCACACAAGCCTTAGAACAAAAGAACACTTCTTTAAGTCTGTATGACCTAGTAATGACTTCACCAGTACATCGAGAAGCTCTTGTATGGATGCTGACCTCGATCCCTGTTAGTGAGGACCTGGCTGCAAATGAACCATCCATTTATGTAGTATTGTCCCCGCAACTTCAGTAATCAAAGACCACATCCCTAGAGTTTTGGGCTAAGGACATTAAGCTAGATGAGAAAACAGGAGAAGTTACCTCAGCCCCTATGTTCATAATGATACAAGACAATCATTTCAAGAGACGTAGGGTACACTCGATGACGGTGTGACAACGAACATAATACCTTTTCCCGTCATCGAAAAACTGGGACTTACTGAACAAATACAGCCCACGACAACCTCTTTCTTGAAATCCTTCAGTAGTTCCCATGTTGGGGTGAAAGGCATGGTTACCTTAGATTTCATAGTCGGGGACTAGTTCCCCACTTCAGCTAAATTCATAGTGGTTGACGAAATGCCAGGGTTCAATATGATTCTAGGACATCCCTGGCTATCTTGACTTAAAGCCTAATCCTCACCAATCCATCAGGAGATCCACCTACCTTACGAGGGCAGTGAAATCGTAATATGTGGGGATACAATAGTATCGCCCACTTCCTCACACCCTGGAGTAGATCAAGAGTCAGAAGTTGAGTTTGTTGAGCCTAAGCAAGAAACTATGAACATGCTTCAAAATGTGAACCCAAAGATAACTCGTAATCCTACCAAAACTGAAGAAGAATCGGACAACACAAACATAGGAGCCATTCTCACTGATGTCTCTTAGTCGGAATTACCCTTTGACATCACTAATGAAGGGAAAGGTAAGTATAAGATCTTACCCACATGCCCAACCCCACATGTTAAGCTACAAAGGATCAAGAGGCAACTCAAAAAACAAAACTAACTACCAAATGTCCAAAATGACGTTAAACTACCAATCATCCGGTATGACGTTAAATTGCCAGCGAACGTCCACAATGATGTTAAACTAGCCATGGTCAGAAATGGCTGGTTCCTTTTAAAAGTTTCCTAAAACTATTATTGCTTTTGGCCCACTATGGCATAAAACTGGTAACCTTTCTTTCTTTAGCAACAGATGCAATAGTCCACCATGACTTTAAACTAATCTGAGCAGCTCAAAATGGCTTTAAACTAGGATTCAATACATTGCAAAGTTTACAAATTTTCACTATGTTATGTCAAATTTTAGTTTAAATGATACAAGTTGTAGTCTCGATTTATGCCCTATCGTTACTTTCTTCTTTTACAAGTATTGATTCACATTTTATTCCCCCATGTTACATTTAGTTACACGCATATGTTCACAATAATATTGGAAAAAGGAAATAAAAAGAGAAAACACAAAAAAAAATGATATGTCAACATGATAGTAAAATTTCAACATATTATGTCATAATTAGGTCCACATTATTACATTTGTCAACTGCATACTTCCATCAAACATTCAAAAATTAAAAAAATTTAATAGCTAAAGTCTGATTAACAATAAGCTCATGGAAGGGGCTGATCCCTGAGATCCTCTTCATCATCTGCTCTTGCTCCACTAGGGCCAGCTCCATCATTAACATGTCCCTACAAACAGAAAATAGAAAATAAAACAAAATAGGTAAGAGTAGTAAAGCAAATCATAAACACAAAAATTGGCACTCAAATAACACTAACAATGAATATAATAAAACCATACAAAAAATAAATACCACAATAAAACACTCACAAGTGAGGAAGGCCCTAAGTTGGCCTCCAAATGCCGTAGAATCTCCGCCTCGGGCACGTTTGCCTAATCCTCCTCCAAGCCAAGATTAATGCCAACCAAGGTTTTACCCTTGTCCAGTAAAGTCTAGGTAGGACGCTCGAGAGAGAACATGCCAGTCGAAGCCTCCCCAGAGGCGGTAGTAATGGTTCTCTCAGGAGACCCCTCCACCTCGGTGCACTCAAAGAACCTGTCATAAGTAGACCACAAGCCTAATCCATCGATGAACATCTCTATCCAGTGATGTTCAATTGACTCCTCCTTTAACCATTTCTTACACTGATGCTTGTGGTCCTTTTGGTCTTGCCCCCATTTCCATACTTTTGCAGCGAAGGAATTCCAATCATGACATTTTCTGTTCAGCAAGTCCATCTGTGCTCTTTGTTCTACTAAGTCCTGTGTCACCTACACTTTGCTGTTCAAAACTGTCCAGTAACGCGCGTAGGTGATTTTGGATGTGTGCCATGTGCTATCACTGAATAGCCTAGTAATAGCAAGATCGTAACGGGATTGGAGATCTCTTTTCTTCTCTCTCTCCTTTGCTAGGACTTCCTTCAAAGAGTGGACCTCATCCCATAGATACTCAATCGAATGCCTACAAGTCCAAAGCGATTTGGCGTTCTGTACGATGCAATTGGAAACTGCATTATAAAACTTCCTAGGGATTTGCTCAATACTCCCTGGCAATTCAAGGAGAGCATCAATGTGAGTAGCTTTAGAAGGATCCCAATGGAGCTTAGCGCCTGTAGGTGTAAGTACCGCACACATGAATCATCTATAATCAGCAATGAACGCAGAGAAATACAGATGAAACTAGACACTTAGCATACCTAGTTTTGGATGAGCTTCTCGTAGGCGAGCAACCACATCATTAACAATGCCCTTAACAAAATCCATTTTGCTAGGCATCTCAGGCCATGGCCTTAGCTAGTCAGTTGATGTGGGACGAATAGGGGAGGTCTCTTTAATCAGAACTTGTGATCTTGACGCTTTCCGGGATGTATGTGCCTCAAAAATCTCAGCATCTACCTCTGGTGCTAAAGATAATCAAGATAATCAAGAACAACACATGAAAATTAAAAGACAGAATATGGATTAAGCTAAAAGGAACGTACCAAAAAACCCTTCGCTGTTTAGCCCGGGCAGATCACCAAGCTAGAAAGATCCATCAAAGAAACCATCAAGGACATCTCTCTCATCACTTGAATGCCTAAGTGCATCCAAGGCCTCTGCAAGCTTCATCCCCACGTTGGTTGTTACATCTTCCTCTTGTGAGGTAAGAGTTTCTTCTTCCTCTACTGCTTCTTCCCCTTTTTTCCTTCCGCCTTAGGTCCTGTGATGACCGCTTCTGGTTCAATCATTGGGGCCATGACCTCTCTCTCCCTCTAAGGACTTTCCTCTGAATAACACTAGAATCCTAGAGTTAGTATCACATAGCATATATGTACTTTTAATAACATATAAACCAAAACAACAAATAAAAGGAAATACACAAAAATAAAATAAAATACTTACCCACCACTAGCAGTACAAACCGAATCTTCTTTGCTCTTGGGGGTATCACGTCTAGAGCAGGCTCCCTTGGGCGTTCTTTCCTCTTCACCTTCGCCTTGGACTTCCCAACAGTCTCACCAATCAAATGTTTAGCCCTTTTAATAGATCTGTGTAGCCTAGGTGGTTCCAATCCCAAGCTGTCATGGGAATGATGGGAACGGCTGGCCACACCTCCACTAGTTACCGATACTGATTCCTCAATGTCTTCTGGTGGGTCCTGGGATCTAGTGGTGCTAGAAAAATGGCAAATCCAAGGGCAAGACAGTTGTGAACGGTCTCTTAAAACATAGCAGTTATCATCATAAACCACTAGGAACTCAGCAAACCTACGTAAGTACCCCGCAAAGAAGGTAAAGGTAAAGTGGGATTTAGCATGGATGTTTGAATGTAACCTGATGATCTCCCCACGAGAACTAGATATGAGAAACTAAGCCCAGTTGTAGCGCATGCCCGTCTCTAAAACTGCATGCATAACATGCACAGACTCAATCCCAATGTTTCTTCCTTGAGAGAGAGATTTGGGGAATGCCCGTGCTCAAAAGAGAGGATACAAGAAGTTCACCTCTGTAGATCGGGTATTGTTTCGCATGGCAAAGGCCTTAGGTCCCCAAGACACACCTAGCCATTGCTCAAGCTCTCTTATGACCTGGCCCTCTTTTGTCGCTTTATCTATGGTCACCGTGGCACCATCCATGGGTACACCAAAAAGATCAGAAAGGAATTCAGAGGTAAGGTGAAAAGATACCTTGACTTCTCTAACTCATGTGCTAAAGTAGGAAGCATCATCATTGAAAGAATCAATAATGGTGATAATCTCGGTAACCAGAACACTAGGAGTCGAAGCTATAAACAAGTCCATCAGACCTGCCCAAGTAAGGCAGTTGATGATCAACTTGGAATCTTTCTTCTACAACCATTTTTGTGACTGCTCTACCTCTCCAAATTTCATAAAAAGGATGGCCTCAGTGTGCCTTGTTATAACAGTAACTTCTTTGGAGGGGATGGCTGCTGTAAAAAGAAAACATAGAGTGAAGAATTAAGAACATAGTACACAATGATGCAATCAAAAAGAAAATGGAATCTTGAGTATGGTCCATTTACCATCAATAGATGGTATAGGGGGATAGGTGCAGGATCAATTCTTTGAGGAAAAATTATCCTGTTAGAAGACCATTCCTCATGTAACCAACCACGAACATGGCAGCACTCAAAGGCTCTTGAAAACTATCTATGGTAGTCAACAAGGGCCACCTTTGTTTGGTCCAACGCTGTAGCATGAAGAATGGGGCTTGCCATGAATGTCTCTAGCGCTGTGCACACTATGGCATGCCCACCATCATCATCGTGCATCCCATGGTCATCAAAGCAGGGCCTGCATAGAAAAACAACATTTACATTTAGATGATGACATAAAATTTAAAAAGGAATCACAAGTTAAATTAAGACACAAGGGAGCGTACCTGTCCACTTTATATACTGTCCCAGGTGGGTTCTAGAATAAAGTATGCATACGGAGAGCTAGGAAAAGGGTGTTGTTGCTATTGTAATGACTACATGAAGGAAGCTCCCATACACGAGTCAAGGGATGTGTAGATCTAGGACCTTTAGCAGGGCCTCTCGCAACCTTGAAAAGTCCTTCATCGATATCAGTGATAAAGGCAAGCATGCCTTGTGTAGACCTGGGCAATGCTATCTTGATGATGTCACGAGCCAATTGTTCACTCAGATGAGACCATATAACCACATTAAAATTTTGCAAGATAAATGAAAAAAATGAACTGACACCAGGGCGAAACCATATCACATGGGGTCCGATGCGCATGTCATAGGGAGGTGTGTTTGGACCAAAGGGGCCAAACTAAGCAAGTACGCCAACAAGCTCAACGACGAGGAGAGAAGATTTAGGTCGCCTACATACAACAAAAACATTAGGTGAGTGAAGAATCTAGGTGCTAACAATAGGTCAAAACCACATAAACCAAAAATCACACAAATAGATACTTTGAATGCATAGCTCCACCCCATGAGATAAGGACACCAATATCTATTTAGTGTATCTGATGCTCACTAGGGTACATTGAAATCCATTTCACAGTAAATCCACACAAGAGTATAGAATGTGAAACACTCATTGAAGCAAGGTTTAAATCATCCAACCCAGGAAAAATAAATAAACTGTATACATATGAAACCAACAAGAAATGATGCAGATATTCACATTTTTAGCCCACGTTGGGTGTCCTTGGCAGCTTACGCTAAGAATTGTCCTTTCCAACAACTAACACTGGAACTCGTTTTCAGCAACTAATGCTGGACCTACTTACTTCCCAAGTGACTCACGCTGGGGGAGCTCACATTGGGCCTGTTCAAAAAAATCATGCTGCTTGTCTCCCTTGTCTCCCCCAGTACTCTCGATGGTTTGCTCACATTCCAACTCATGCTAAGAACCTGCAACTTGTCCTAGAATCCTCGCCCTGTGTTCACGTTGCCTAGGAACCTGGCAATCATGCAGTAGAGAAACAAAAAAGAGAATGGGCCTTTTCCAGCAAACTCACGCTGTGGCCAAATGGTTCATGACTAGAGAGCTCACGTTGAGGAGCTCATGCTGAGGAGCTCACGCTGGAAGACCTTCATCTTTCAACTCACGCAAACATCCCAAATTGCCATGCGCACTGGCGCCTTCCCTCTTGACTCATGCTGGGCTTTCTAGCAAATCCATGTTGGCCATTCCCTACCCAAAAATCCAAAAAAATTCGTAGCTCACACTGCCTTGCCCTGAGGCCAAAATTTTGCAACTCACGTTGCCATACAAAAATTGAAAATTTGCAGTCATGCTACCAAGAATGGAAAGACACTCACGTTGCCAAGGAGGGCATGATGTTCACACTTCTAGGAAGGGTAGGATGCTCATGAAGCACAAAGAAGCCCTAAGCTCATGCTAGCGTTACCCTGATAGCCACGTCGTAGAAAAAAGCCCAAATTTGTAGCTCACACTGCCAAACCCCAAAGGCCCAAATTTGCAGCTCACGTTGCCAAACCCCAAAGTTCCAACTCATGCTACGCTACCCTGGAAATCCCTCGTTTATAGCTTACGTTGCCCAAGACGTTGGTAGCCACGATGAAAAGAAAACAAAAATTAATGCTGAAGCTTCCCCAATAATGCAGCTCATGCTGCAAGTAAATGGAAAACCAGCCTTCCTTGCACTCATGCTGACTCTCCTTTCTCCTGATCCCAAGAAAGCCAGAGACCTTGCAGCCTAGGACCCTAAGAAAGCTAGAGACCCTGCGGTCTAGGATGCCAAGAAAGCCAGAAACCCTGCCCACGCACTGATGCCCCAAACTTGCATTCATGCTGCCCACATCGATGTCATAAAACCCAAAATCACAATCCTAGAAATCCACAATCACGACCATAAAATTCTATTCTAAGTAACGCTGCTAGTAAAATGTTGAAGAAGAACATGAGAAAATAATCTTACCTATGCAGGGCCTTCTTCCACGTTGGAATCCTGGCTTAGGGGAGACACAGGAGAAGCTGTTCACTCTCCTCCATGAATGCCAGATCTGCCTGCCTCTTTCCCTTGCCTCATCTTGCCTTTCCTCTATCCTTGTCCTTCATTTTTGCCTTACTCATGCTAACGTTGACGCTAATGCCTTAGCTCACGCTGCTTGCACTCTGTAGCTCACGGTATTGTGCCAATTTCCAGGAACTCACGCTAAGAGAAATGATGCCTTGTACTTCAAAAACTCCCTTTTCGAACCTCTAATATTCTCAATTTAATTTAATTTAATTTATTGTCTTTTAATTTTGATTTTACTTCATCATGTTTGCATGTTATTATTTATGTCATCTTTGCCTTATGCTTGCCTAATATTCCTTTTTATTCTAGCCTTTGGAGATGAGACCCAAAAAATTCCTATGAAGAAGAGGAGAAAAGTGTGAAAATTAAAAATAAATAAACATATATAAACATATGAAAATATGTAACGATGTGCATAAGATTCAAAAAACCTTAAAATCTCCATAAACTTATTGTTCGCTCAAAAATTTAAAAGTGAAAAATTTAAAATTTAAAAATGGTGCATACACTCAGTCCAAATGACAAGTCAACATGAATATCATGTGGCCCGGTATGGCCTTAAACTGCCATGACTACCGCTGCGTCTCCCAATTTTGTCAGTACATAGTTTGATCACTCTATGTTCATTTACATTTAGTAATTCCTTCGCCAAGAGGATGTCTCTTTGCTCCCATTTAAAATTGGCAGGGGCAAGCACATGGCCACCAAGAATGTTCTTTCAACATGGTCTCTCAGTGGACCATACGGGGAGGTAAAAAGAGCGATCAACCCAGAATCTTTGGATCTAAATCCGTCCACTTATACCAATTTAATAGCCTCCACTCAAGAAATGTCAGATTAGCCTAAAAATGTAACTAAAAGTCTAGATCTAGAAGCTGATAATATCATTGAAGATCCCTTAGTTGAAATCCCCATTACTCCATTCAATGGCGAAACTAGAACATTAAAATTAAGCATCCTACTAGACTCACAACTTGTCAGTGACATCACATAAAAACGTTCGCATGGTCATATACCGACATGCCAGGAATAGACCCCCGGATCATCCAACGCAACATTATTCTCGATGAAAAAATTAAACCAGTAAAGCAAAAAGCACGGAAGGTCAAACCCGAGGTAGCATTGGTCATCTATGCTGAAATCACAAAGCTCTACCAAGTCGGCTTCATCCAGGCCATTGATTATTCTGATTGGGTATCAAATATTGTTGTAGTTCCTAAGAAGAATGGTAGTATACAAATATGCATCGACTTCCGTGATCTTAACATAGCCACTATAAAGGATGATTTTCCATTACCTAGCATTGATCAACTTATTGACATAACTGCTAGGCATGCACTATTATCCTTTATGGATGGATTTTCAAGGTACAACCAAATAAGAATTAATCCGGAACATCAACTCAGAATAACTTTCATGACACCTTGGGGTACATTATGTTATACTATGATGCCATTTGGTGTTAAAAATGTAGGGGCTACATATCAACAAGCAATGACATATATATTTAGTGATTACATGCTCAATTTGCTCAATGATTATGTAGACGACATCATGGTCAAATCTAAAATAACAGAATAACATGCAAAAGATCTGGACTTAGTGCTTAAACGTTGTCTCAAACATGACCTTAGACTCAATCCAAAGAAGTGTGTCGTTGGTGTCAAAACAAGCAAGATGCTTGGTTTTGTAGTCTCTGAAATGGGAATACGAGTAGACCCTAATAAAGTTAAGGCAATAACTAATATGCAATTGCCAAAGAACCTTACCAAATTACATGGTCTTTAAGGTAGGCTACAATTCATTAGATGCTTTATCGAAAGGTTGACAGACAATTTGAGACCTATGCAGCACCTATTACGAAAAAATGTGCATTTCCAATGGACCCAACAATGTCAAGAAGCATTCGAGAACATAAAACAAGAGCTGGCTCAATTACCGACCGTTCATCCCCCGCAAGGTGATAAACCCTTCTATATCTACCTTGCAACTTCTTATTCTTCCATTACATCAATGCTTTGTCAAAAATGGCAAGATGGGGCTGAGATCCCTTTGTATTACCTAAGCCACGCTTTAATTTCCTATGAACAACGATACAATGACATGGAAAAATCATGCCTTGCCCTCATTTTCACCTTGAAGAAATGGCGGAATTATCTCTTTTACAACCAAGTTTACATCATTTGTAAGGATAATGTACTCTGTGCTATCACCAACAACATCTACGAATCGAGTAGGATAGCTAGGTGGAAAGCAATGATCACAAAATTTGACTTACACTATGTTGCTCAATCTTCCACAAAAGGTCAAGCAATAGTCACAAAATTAGCCGTCTCACCAATGCATGATCAAGCAATAGTTAACCCTGAATTCCCTGATGAGAATGTTAATAGTATAGACACTGTACCTAACAACTACGAGGCAATCCTCTATTTCGATGGAGCTTCAACCTCCCAAGGAGGAAGTGCTTTGGCCATTTTAACATACCCCTCTAGGGAAATCCAACCCTTCGCCTACCGATTAACTTTTCCTTGTACCAATAACGTGGTAGAATATGAAGGTCTTCCTAGAGGTCTTCAAGCAGCATTGACTTAAGGAATCTCATGTCTTGTAGTTCGAGGGGATTCACAATTAGTCATTAATCAAGTCACTGTGGTTTACGCATGCAAGGCTCTCCATTTGCAACCATATTGTGATATGACCAAACATTTGCTAAGGCAACTAGTAGAAATGGATATACAACATGTCCCTAGAAGTGAAAACATAATTGCCGATGCACTTGCCACACTAGCCTTAAACATGACACTCAAAATGTTCCATGCATTGTCTAGCTCCATAACAAGTTATGCTGAACCTATAATTAACACTCTTGACAGAATGCCTATAGCATCCGTTAGTACAACACATGCAATAGAATGGTAAGATGACATAAAAGAGTACCTTCTACAAGGGAAACCTCCACAACATTTGACAAATGCTCAAAAAGACGCCATGCGAAAATGCTCTCGGCAGTATGCCTTAATAGGGGACACATTGTGTTGCAAATCCTATGAAGGCATCTTGTNATTAATAGGGGACACATTGTGTTGCAAATCCTATGAAGGCATCTTGTTGATGTGTGTTAGTAGCATCGATGGTCAAACAATTTTAGAACAAGTTCACGAAAGACTTTGTGGAGGGCACATTGCACCCAAAGCTATGGGAACAAAAATTAGCCACTTAGGCTACTACTGGCCACACATGGAGTACGATTGCATCTCCAAAGTCAGGACATGTGACATTTCCCAAAAGCATGGTAATCTAATACATGTGCCACCGAACAAATTGTACACAACAAAAATCACATGGCTGTTCCAAAAATGGGGATTAGACTTAATTGGACCAATAACGCCATCATCCTCTGTGGGACATAGCTTTATCATCACCGCAACTGAATACTTCACAAAATGGGTAGAAGCTATTCATCTTAGGAAGACCACATCTAAACACATTTACAATTTCATAATAGAAAATATTATCTCATTTTGGTATTCCACTGACCATCGTTATTGATAATGGATCACAGTTCAATAGTACAGATACTAAAATTTTTTGTGAAAGCCTGGGTATTAAACATGCATTTTCATCACCCTACTACCCATAGAGAAATGGTCAAGTAGAGGCTATAAACAAGACTATCATCATGGTGCTCAAAAAGATGCTAAATCAGAGTAAGAAATGATGGCATGAATAATTAGTCTACGCATTGTGGGCATATAGAACGACACATCACACATCTATAGGTAAAACTCCATATAGCCTTTTATACGGATCTAAAGCTATTTTTCCTTTGGAGTTATAGGTTTTCTCATTGCGGATAGCTCTCTCGGGCTTCCTCAATGAAAGTCAAAACAATGAACTATGCATTGTTGACCTTGACTTAGTAGAAGAAGAACGGGTGCGAACACTTGATCAAATCGAATGGTACCAAAAACAACAGCGGCAATGACACAAACATGATTTGCACAAGTGCCCCATCAAAGAAGGAGACTTAGTCCTTAAAGTTGCCCGTGAACATCTAGAAAAATTCTCAGCCAACTGGGAAGGACCTTACTTTGTCACCAAGGCGTACAATAATGGAGCATTCAAGTTGGCTGACATGGGCGGGAACGAGCTCGCTAATCCTACAAATCATTTGTACTTGAAACGGTACTATGTATGATAAACTTGAGGTACGTAATAGTTCTGGCATCATGACTTAAAACTAATACCACAGAATAGTCCTGGGATCATGACTTAAAACTGATACCATAGAACAGTCTTGGCATTACGACTTAAAATTGATACCACAGAATGGTCTTGGGGTTATGACTTGAAACTGGCACCACAGAATGTCTTGGAGTCATGACAAGAAAATGACACCATAGAGCTCTATTCGGTATGATGTTAAACTGCCACATCTGTCTGCCATGATGTGAAACTAGCATCCAGAGTTCACTAAGACTATAAACTGGCTTGCCTCTTCACAGTCCGCTATGAGTATAAACTAGCAATGCACCATCCGCTATGACGCTAAACTAGCACTGTCCAAAGGGTGATGATGTGAAACTAACCCGCAACAGTTTGCTAAGACTATAAATTGGCGATATCATCGACGACTAGGAAAAATTTAAAAAGATGTGTTCCTGTAATTAGCTGTTCATGTTCCACAAAGATTTGCTACATAATTTGTCTCATGGACCTTGATGAAGCTGATGCTGTTCATGATTCTATCCATCTCCTTGTTTAAAATGCTTAGTTAACCGTTTCATTTGTGGTTTTCCTATCCTCTTGGAGTTATGTTTGCAGGATGACACTCCTAAGGCGTTTGCACACAGATGCACTTCATCATGACGACAAGGTATCACATTCTTCCTGATGCATGTAGTACATCCCCTAATTCCCCATTATGTTTCCCTTAGCCTATTCAATTACACCCCCTGATTCATTTTACTCATCTCAAAGCTCTTGGTACATTGTTGCACACTGTGACTCTCTAAGCAGTTGCAATGCAAAACACAGTATATGACACATGACACAAAATGTAATTCCCGAACACGAGCAAGGCACTAAAAGTAAGCTCTTTTAAAAGACCAAAGAAAAAAAGCAAAAAAAAAAAAAAAGAAAAAAAAAAGAAAAGAAAAATAACAAAAAGGTTAAAGAGTGAAATGCACGAAAAAGGTCTTCATGATCCCGTTGACATCATAAACCCAAGACTATTGGCTATTCTCATACAAGCCCCAGGCGAGAAGGTAATTGTCTTGGAAAACAGCTACACTTGTGTCTCAAAGAGACCATGTTACACATCATCGCGCAGCTTTGGTTGTTTACAACAAGCCTCGTAAACACTCTATGAGAGTCCCGTTTCTTCAAAGAATGCACTTCCTACATCTTGGTCCCAAGTCTCCTAAACACTGGCTACTGACAAGGACCAAAATATGACTTGTTCATGCGAGAGCGTTCCTCTCCCACAATCGCAACAGTAATCATAACCTTTGATCAACTCCTAATTTCCTGGTTACAACCAATCCCTTTGCATCTCGAACTACATTTCCCCAATCCCATGTACTTTTGGACACGGTGTGATGACATCCAGCCAAGGGCCGATGGACAATGCTTGGTACTTGGTTGTTCATGGTGTTTTGCACTTCTTTGTTGACACCTCTCGAGTGGATTCCTCTAGATGTCAACAAAGAGGGGCCAATGATACACCACTAATTTCAACCTAACACTTTGAAACAAGAATGACTCAAGCCCTTTCGAGCATTCATGAGGTAAAATTTGACTAAGGCATGTAACTCACACTAGCTTGTCCTGGGCAATTCATGCTGGAAATTGGTCACATTTTCCAACACACGCTGCAGCTGACGCTGCACACACGCTAGCAGCGTGAGTCCAGCATGACCAACTTTGGCAGCTCCAAAAATCAAGTAAAAAATGGTCAATATCTAAGAGTGCAAGCCATCCTCAATGGCCACTAATGTCTACTCCAAGTTTTAGCATTCAAAATTCAAATTTTAGGTCAAAAAGTGTACATTTTCTCACACACGCTACACTCACGCTGGCAGCATGAGTCTAGCGTGACCAACTCTGGGAGCCTCAAAACTGAGTTGAAATGACTTAACTTCAAAGGTGCAAATCATCCTCAGGGTTCATGGTCAACAACCTCCTGTCCCAGCCTCCAGAATCTTGAGTTTCAGATCCAAAATTGCATGTTCAAGTCACTCACATTGCAGCCCACGTTGTGGACATGTTGGCAGCGTGAGTGGAGCGTGACCTATTGAAAATAGCTCCAAACCAGACACTTTCAAGCTCAAATTCTAGATTTCAGATCACTCTTAGGGTTAGACACATTTAGGCAACAATTGCATTCAAGGAATAGGCTTCAGAAATCAAAATTTGGTGTCAAATGTATCATTCTACCTCACTCACGCTGAGGTCATGCTGAGGACATGCCTAGCATGAGTGCCCAGCATGAGTGCAGCATGAGCGCTAGGCACACCCAAGAAAAAGCACTCCAAATGCATGCTGAGGACACGCTGCAATAAAATCAACTCATGCTGGAAGTCCTAATTAGGTGGGGACGTCTCAAATAGCCACGGAACCACTCAAGTCAACATCCTGTAGCAGGCAAGTTAGAAATCCAGAACTTTGAAGCGATCATTGGAAATTTCCATCATTTGTCATTCGTCGAGCTCTTACGCTCTGAATTGTATGTGCCATGAGCATAAGCTAGCTTGAGTGAGTTGTCACATATTATAACATACAATGTACCTGTTCCAGAATGTAGCTTGCCCACACACATCCAACTAACATATAGCTGTCCATTGGACACGTGTCACTTGATTCGCTTTTCTCTCATCTCCCAACCATTGACTCCATTCTCGAATTCTGCACCTGAGGCCAACCTAGCCCTATAAATACCATGTCAGTTCACATAAATAGGGTTGAAAATTTTGAAGGTAGATGACTTAGGAAACTCAAACCAGCAATCCTTGGGCACTCGGGCACACTTGACTCCTAGCATCCAAGCACTCCTGAAACACATCACATCACCCTGGGGATTGACACTTGACTTTCCATCTACATGTGCAGCTATGATTTGACCAGTGCACATCTTTTCTAAGCAATACAATACAGTTCAGTTTGCCAACCATTATATTGTTTCCTCTATTTTGCATTCAATTCACGTTTTGTTTGCAATATTGTTCTGCATACGTTTCTATTTACATTTTGCGATTAGTTACGATAACCCCAGTGCAAGCCATAGTTTACGCTCGAGGAAGTCCTTGGTTGATTTGCGTGCAAAACATCCAAGGCACTCTACCTTCATTTTCTTTTCTAGCTTGTCCTCAAGCGAAGGCAGGGTCAGTTGTGTCTAGCCAACGATCTTTCGGTGTTTGTTTTCCCTTCCAGCCTTACACCAATGATTTAGGTCAGTATAGTTGTATTGGCTTGCTTAGGCTCATAGAAAAGCTTCACTTGTTAGATGTTGACCAACTATTTTTAGGTGGGCTTTTAAGCTTGTAAATTAACATGGCCCTAGAGGAAAATATTTGAACAATTAAATAAGGTCCTTTCCACAATGTTTGGAACTTTATCTTCTGTTGTACGTGTGTGGGGTTCTAGTAGAGAACCTTATCTCTTGGTTGAAATTTCACTTTTCGTATTTTGAGGTCATGATGTTGCTTGTTAAATGCCTTGTGCACCTAATTTAAAGATAGAACCACTAATGAATTTTCATCTAGCACATTTAGGTTGATCAATCTTTCTCTTTGTGCTAGACTCATATCAAGGTTTAGATCATAGGTTGTTGAGAGTGTACAAAGCTTGGATTGAATTGGGAGCGTTAGAAGTTTTCCATACACTAACTCATAGGAAGAGTAGCCAATAGGGAGTTTCCATGTTAAGTAGTAGGCCCAAAGGGCATTATTCAGTTTTGTACTCTAGTCTTTCGTATATTTGCTGATAGTCTTTGTTAGGATCTTTGTGATCTCCTTGTTGGTTACCTCTGCTTGACGGTTGTCTTGGGGGGTGATTGGGTGTTGTTAATTTATGTTCAATGTTAAGCGTTGCATCAATTTTTTAAAAGTGACACCTATGAAATTAGTTTCATTGTCAGAAATTAGTACACATGACACCCTAAACCTATTTACAACAATTTGTTTTATAAATCTAACAATAGTGGATGATGTACAATTGATGACAGCTACTACTTCTACCCATTTGATGTAGTAATTGACTGCTATGATGATATATGCCTTTCCATTGGACAGGGGTGTGATGGGACCCATAAAGTTTATGCCCCATATGTCAAAGGACTCCAGTGGTTGAATCCACTATTGAGGACCCTCCATTCGTGTGGTCATCCCATCATCTCTTTGGTAGCATTCACAAGATTGGATGAACAAGTGGGCATCCTTGAAGATTATAGGCCAATAGTATCCTACCATCAAGATTTTTATGGCCGTGTGTCTTCTTACATAGTGGCCTATACAAGGTCCTTCATGAGCATCTTAGAGAATGCACAATTGATCTTCATTAGGGACATACCAATGAATCAGGCCATTGGCACATACCTTATAGAGGTGCCCATTGACTTCCATAAATTATTTGGCCCAATAAAGAAATTTTTGCTTCTTTCTAAAGTCAAGATCTTATGGCATCTCCTGAGTGAGAAGATAGGTGAGGATGTCATTGTACCATGCTGGTTTTATAGGCACTTGGTCACGTATTGCTCTTGTAAAGAGGAGTTCATCTAGAATCGGATTAGAGAGAGGACTCTTCTCCTCTTTACTATCCCATCTTAATTGAGAGAGGTGGTCAGTGACCACATTCTTGGTTCCTTTTTGATCTACCATTGTGAGATCAAATTCTTGCAAGATCTTGAGCCACCATATGATATAGGGGCTTACCATCATCTTGTTAATTGGGAAGCAGATGGCACAGTGGTATGTGTGCATACATACTTTATAACTAAGCATATAGTGCCTAAATTTTCAAGAGCATACACCATTGCTATTAATTCTTTCTTTGTGGTGGTGTAATTTAGCAATGCACCTATAATGCTTCAACTTGCGTAATGGATGTAATATGGATGTTTTTTTTATCATCCAACTCTATAAGCATCGCTTCCAAGGCATAATTAGATGCATATGTCATTATGTGAAATGGTCTGGACTAGTTTAGTTCCTATAGAATTAGAGTTTCTATGAGTTTTTCCTTCAATTTTTGGAATGCATGTTCGCACTCCTTGGTCTAGATGAATGGAGAATCTTTCTTTGTAAGCTCAACCAATGACTTTGTGATCTTAGAAAAATTCTCTATGAATTGCTAGTAGTAGCCAGTATGTCCAAGGAATGATTAGACATATTTAACTATCTCTGGTTGGCATGTTATTCCTTAGATGATCCTTATTTTCTTCGAGTCTACCTCAATCCCTTGTGAAACTTGGTGTCCCAATATAATGCCTTCTTGGACCATGAGATGACTTTTTTGTCAGTTGAGTTGTAAATTTATTTCCACACATCTTTTCAGTACTTGCTCAAGATGATCTAAGGCTTGCTCAAATGTAGCTCCATAGGTGGAGAAGTCATTCATGAAGACTTCCACATCACTATTGATCTATTGCTGAAAGATGCTAAGGACCAGGTATTGAAATGTTACATGGGCATTACATAGGCCAAATGACATCTTATAATATGCAAAAGTCCCCTAGGAACTTGTGAATGTTGTTTTGGCTTGATCTTTTGGTGTAATTTGGATTTGGTTATAGCCACTATAACCATCCAAGAAGCTATAATAGTAATTCCTGGAGATGGTGTCCAACACTTGATCCACAAATGGCAATGGAAAATGATCTTTAAATGTTGCCATGTTCAATAACCTGAGGTCAATATAGACCCACCACTTGCCATCTTTCTTTGGCACAATTACAAGTGGGCTAGCCCACTCACTATCCATGATGGGATAGATCAACCCCACCTTGAGGAGTTGCTCTACTTCCTTCTTGATGATTTTCTTCAATTTGGGATTCAACCGTCTCTATGGTTGCCTTCTTGGCTTCATGGCCAAGTCAGTGTAAATGCGATGCTGGCATATCCTTGAATTGATTCTAGTTAGCTCAGGATATGACCAAGCAAAGGTTATTGACCATTTTTTAGCCACCTTCAATAACTTATCTTTTTGTTTAGGAGAAAGTTTGGCATTAATTATGACCAGCTTACCATTATTTAAGAATGCATACTCCATGCTGGCTGGTAGAGTTTTTAACTCTAGGGATTTTTGCTTGAAGTTATCAGGGACTTACAACTCTTCCCAATAGGTATCATCATCTTCATCATCAAAGAGTTAGTGATGAACTTTCTCAAGTTCATCCATGATTTTAACAAAAGCACATGTTAGGCTCCTAATTGGTTCCATGCCTAGTGTGCTACTATCTAAGTAAGCTATCAGCCACTGGGTGCCCTTTTAGTTTATGGCTGCTGCATATATACACCTTTTAATATCTATTTCTTGTGCACACTAATTGCATGATTTAATGTATGTACTTTTGATGGACCAAATCTTTTGCATGCAATTAGACTCATTATCGCTATACGTGATGCATGGAATATACTTCTTCTCTAAATGTTCAAATTCATTTTCCTTGGAGATTTCCAAGGAGTGGTCCCTTATGCCCATACGTGCATCAATCGTGCTTAACCAAGCCTTTCCCATAATGATGGAAAAGTCACATTTGCAGTTTTCAATCTTGATTACCAAAAAATTGGTAGGATAGATCACCCATTAATTGTGGTTACAATATCCTCCACTAATCCTAAAGGAATAGTGATTGATTGATATGCTAATGCTAAATAGATGTTTCTGTTCTTGAGAGGTGGTAGGTTTCAGGCTTTGTACATGTCATGAGAGATGAGATTGACACTAGAATTAGAATCAAGAAGAGCCTTACATGGGTCATGTCCAGTGATTTGCAAGTAAATGAGTGGACTTCTTGGGTTAGGAAGATTGCTAGCCTTGATCCAATTGGAAATAACATGAGTTAACATCATAGTTTGGATTTAAGATGGCATTTGGTTTGAAGGGCACTCAAAGGTGTTTGATGCAGAGGATGAGGGTACTAAAGATGTAGGGCGAGTAGTTGTATTAGGTTATGAGGGTTTGGGAGGACTATTGGGTCAGAAAAATGATCGTTTCTTGTAATGATTGTCTAAATCACTTAGCTAGAAGGTTGGTTGTAAATTCACATCCCTTGTAGCATTTTGTTGTTGTAGTTGTGGGAGAATTTCACCCTGCATGGATAGAGCAAGAGGCAAGTGAGTTGAGGGTGAAGGGATGTGTGTAGATGGATGCGGAGGGTGGTATGGATATGGGTGCTCCCCTCGAGTAGATGGTGAATGTGTTTTGTGGTACTCTAGGGGGTAATAGTGATGTTGAAATGAGGTGTGGCTAGCAAAACTTTGTGGAGAGATAGGTTGTTGAACATAGTACCCATATGGATTTGGTTGCTTTGGCAGTGGCATTTCCCACGATTGTGGTTGGTGCCATTGTTGGTATTGCTCATATGGTTGTGGTGGAGCTCCACTTGGATAATAAGGTTGTTGGTGTTGGTGGAATTGCCTTGAATTTAGGGTAATTATCTAGGTGCTTACCTTCTTGCTAGTCATGGATTCAATGCATACACCCAGACTCTTGTAAGTGTGACACCATAGGGCAACATCCCTTTGGATGTTCGTATTGACAGATGTCACAACCAATATCATCTTCAGAGTCTATCTCCACAACTTCTTTTATTGCAACAACTTTTCCCTTACCTCTCTGGTAGGCACACTTAGCTTCTTTTCATCTCTTATGTTCACGATCACTATTTTGTTCTTTGGATGCTTCTACAATTTTCATAATAGTTTGCAATTTCTCATCCAAAGAGTCCCATAATTTGTCAACTTTTATCAAAATATTAGAAATATATTTTTGTATATGCAAGGTTTTTTTTACCACCTTGTCAAGTGGTGCATCCTCCTCGTCATAGAATTAGACCTCCCTTTTTCTTATGGAAGGGTCCTTATTATACTCTTCTACACTTTTTCTTTTTCCCAACTCACCTTCTTCTTTTGCCACCTACTCTATAAGCCTTTGGATCTAGTGAGCTCTTAGTTTAGAAATTCTTCCTTAGGCATAAACCCCAAGAGTTCTTCTTGTTTTAGCTTTAAGCCCATCTATGATGTGGCAGAGTTGTTCCCTCTAAGAATATCCATGGTGATGAGTGGCGAGGTACCCCTACACTCAACCATACGAATACGAGTGTCTTACACATGATCTAGTTGAACTCCAAGGACTAAGTGCTTACGCACCCTAATGGAACACTTAAGGTTAATCAATCGCTATCTTCCCAAACTTACTTATATTGTCATGGTTGTATGGTTAAGTAAGCTTGAGGTATATGATTTTTATATGTTTTATCTTTTTATCGTCTTATGCTAATAAGGGAAGGTGAAGAGAACTAAGTGACTAACTTTGATTAACTATTCACTAACTAAGTTGTAATTGTCCTAGCACCAGTATCCATTTCCACTTGCTGCACACACCCTGAACTAGTGTAACATTTCTAGGATTACCAAACGCTACTCGTTACTGGGTTACCAAGCATTACACACGTGCTAGAAGAGGTCGTATTGAATGCACTTAACTAGGAGAGTCAAGGGTTGAGAGGGATTAATTATCTAGGAAAGCATTTAAACATTTAATAATAATTAAATCCTATTTAGCTTAGTCCATATGCTACAAGGTTTATCAGAAATTTCATCTTTATTGTGGTACACAAATGTGTGCTCAGGTACAATTTGCTCGAATAAATATTTGTTCACTTTAAGTCTCCTATTGCGGGTGAAACACCACAAAATTTTGAGCTTAGAATATCGTGATGCTCCCCACTATGACTAAAGCTTGACGGCCTCACGGATAGCTTCAAATGGAGTCAAACTGAGGAAGAAATGGTTCCCTGGGACCCACAGAAGACTACATCGACATTTGACATCAAACCTGGCAAATTTTGAGCTCAAATACTTGGTTTTCACTGAGTATGCAGTGTGCATGCCCAACGTGTACACCCAGCGTGTATGCCCAGCATGCACACCTAGCGTGCATGCCCAACATGTATGCCCAGCGTGCATCATCCAGTGTGCAGCACGACGTACTCCAGTGGAAGTCTTCCAGAACCATATCAGATCAAGTCCAACTGAGCTGAACATCCACAGGCAGCATTCTCGTGACATCAGAGCTCAAATCTGAGGGCCGAATTGGATACTTCCTATTGTAATAGTAGTTTGTAAAAATGAATTCTTTTGTTTTAGTCAAGTCTATACGCTGAGTTCACATGCCTAGCATGTACACGTTGGCGTGTAGCAGCACATGTTGGCATGCAGCACGCTGCATAGTTGTAATATTCTTTACACCTGGGCAATGTAGCCATCTATCACCTGATCCGAAATTCCAGCGTCCCACAGCCAATCATCCCATCTTAGATCCGAATTTAATGCCCAAACTTGTACAAAAACCTGGATTTTTGAGGAGGTCGGGGTTCGAAAAATTGGAGAATCTTGGCAAAAATTTGGGCAACCCACATTGAGAACATTCGAAACACCCATCCTATACGCTGGACTTGGACCCTGCATGCTAAGCATATAGCCTCCACGCTGTGCCTATAGTCTGAACCAGACACTATCACACCTCCGCATTCACCAGGGCTCTTCGTCCGCCTTGTGTCAGATTCACAATTGTGTCTAGACCGGTGCATTGTAATTTTTATTATGCAATAATATTGCTACATTTTTGACCAAGATTTGTTACAGTTTTCGTTCGTATTTCTTTATCTCTTATTTACATTCCTGCATGCTGATTTACATTTTTCATACCGTTTACGTATAACCCAGCATATCGCACGTTGGCATATGTTTGGAGAAATCCTTGCCTAATCCGCGTGCGGACCATCCAAGGTACTCTACCTTCGTCAGTTCTAGCTCACCCTCAAGCGAAGGTAGGGTCTTCTATGTTTGTCTGTAGATCTCTCGGTGTACATTTCATTCCAGCTACGCACTGACGATTTTAGACAGTACAACGGGCACATGGTAATTATTCTAACTCTGGAATGGTAAAACTTCTATAGTTTGGCTACGGTCTAAGTCTAAGTGCCTAAAACAAGGAAAGCTGCCTCTTATTTATAGATATTATAGTGGGCTTTGATATCACGTACACGATATTGTGGGGGCATACACGATATCACGTACGTGATATCATGGCTCATCATACCACCATGACTGAATGAAAAATCGTCCTTGAGTTCCTTAAAAAATATTGGGAAGGTATTAGATTATTGACTTGAATGACACTAATGGTGAATGGGGTGACATGTGAACGCATCATCATTACAATACATGACAAAATTAGTGTTCATAACAACAAGAGTGAACACTATACACATTTGACATCCAACCTTATTTGGTAGCTGAGAGAGAAGAGAGAGAGAAAATAAGAAGTCTGCTGCTACCAATGCCCAGATTGCGCCTTCTATTGTCCATCCATAACTGCGCTATTAATCTTATTCCTTGCATAACTACTCCAGCACCAGTCCATTTCAAGTGTTCCCTCCAGATCCAATCCATTGTTGTATGATTGCCATCTGCACATACAACATAGTCTTATATTATCAAGGGTAAATGAATCACAATGTAGTTGATACCTTACCTCAATGTAAGGTCCATTGGCTGAGTTGTGATATGGCTGATGCAGATTTTGGAGATATAACACTAGTGACTACCCAAGGTGTAGGGGTTAAGAAATAATTAAAAAAATTGGACCAGGACCCCCATGACTAAGAGCAAACCTCTAGTAGTGATAAAATGGAAAAAGATAAAGAATAATAAAGATGGAGAAAAAGAAACAAGTGTAACACCAATGAGATGGATGTCAGAGGTGAAAATGAACAAAATAAATGGTGATTGCGAAAATGTTTAAGGGAAAGAAGTTAACTGATGTACCAAATAGGAATGCCAATGGGTCCTCCCCAAAGTAGGCTCATGCCCTTAATGCCTTGGCAGTCCCACATTCAAAGAGTCCGTAGGCTCTGCAAATGCCATTTGGAAGCAAGAGTTAAAGTCTTAACCAAAAGAATTTACCAAAAAGAAAACAATACATCAACCAAAATATGGATTATTGATATAACTGGCAATGAGGTGAAAAATGGAGAAAGAAGGATGGAAAGAAGAGAATGGAATGGAGTCTCAAGAACAAGGTGGTGTACAACCCCTTGTGTATTAATGGTTAATGTGACTTAGTAGATCTTATTCCAAATCTAGCCTCAAACCAACCACATCCAGTGACTTCACATTAATACATTCGACCAATCCATCCACCTAAAGTAATAGGAATGCCTCCATCAAAGAGTCACCACCATTCTGAAAAAATGAGAAAGGAGAGAGTAGGAAGTGAGAAAAGACCTTAGTTAGAAGGAACATGTTTATTTAGTTTCATAACTAGTGCTTGTAGCCTAGATGATTATTTCTTCTAAGGGATGTGCTTTGAATTCTCACTTTTTTTTTGTGTTTTGCGTGAGAACCACACCATGCAAAGACTTATTATTTTTATTAGCTCAGCTTCCCGATACTAGAGCAGTGTCAGAATATTAAGGAAAACTCTAGAAGAAAACATTGAAGCAAACAAGAGAATGACCAGCACAAATGCATCAAATCCTTTTGAAGTCACACCCTTTTCAATCCTTGAGTCCTTCCTTAGTTTGAGAAATTCCCAATCACTGATTTTTTGATAGTTCTTATTATTTAAGGAAAGGGACTGTACACTTCCAAGCCAAGAGAGATCATAGAAATTCATGGATGTATGGATGATGTGGACTCATTACCTATTATATCAAAAGAACCATACCTTAGTATCAACATTATAACTCAAAGGTAAAAACCAAACATTAGGAATGAATGGAATACAGTTCATACCATCTTCAGGAGCACTTAACGAAATAAATAAACACACTAATAAATGAAAAAGTATGAACGATGTTGTAAAAAAAGAACAAGAAAAGTGAAATAAATTTGTAAAACAAAAATATATAAAACAAAAACTTAAAAAGAAACTGAGGGCCTCAAATGGTTAGCATAGGTGGCCATCTCCCCCATGACTAAGTTCAAAGGAGGAGATCCAAAATAATGATTGAGGTCATCCTTTCTCCGATGTGTTATGTGCATTGACCATTTTAGATTCATGGTAAGGTTTGGTCTGTTGCACATTGACTAGTAATCTTTTATTGGAGTGTTTATTTGAAGTTTTTAGAAATTTCCAGCTTCCCCCTATTGAGGGTTTCAGGTTAAGGGTTGGAAGTTAGAGATGCTCTTGCTCCAGTGCATCTATGCTTTTGATGTGGGTGCAAGTTGTTCCCCTAGTTAGTTCCATGCACGTTGGTGAGTTACTGTCTTGATCAGCTATCAACCACTAGGTGTCTTCTTGTTTTGTGGTTGCTACATACAGGCACTNGTCTTGATCAGCTATCAACCACTAGGTGTCTTCTTGTTTTGTGGTTGCTACATACAGGCACTTTTGTATGTTAATTTCTTGGGCACACTGGTTGCATTTAAGCAATGCTGAACATTCTTGTACGCAATCACACTCTGTATCATTGTATGTGATGCATGGAACTTTCTTCTTCTCGATCTTCCAAAAAGTATTTTGCTTAGATATTTCCAGGGAAAGATTGCAGATTCTTAGGCTTGTGTTTATGGTACTTAGCCATGCCCTTCCCATTATTATTGGGAAGTCCCCTTTGTCATTATTTACTTGTATCACTAGGAAATAATCTAGGTATGACCACCCACACACAGTGGTAATGATGTCCTTCACCAATCCCAAGGGAACAATGATCAACTGGTCAACCAACTCTAGTTGAATATTGCCCTTCTTTAGTGGAGGTAGGTTCTAGGCTTTACACATCTCTTGTGATATTAAGTTGACTTCAGAACCTGAGTCTAGAAGAGCTTTACATGGTTCATTCCTAGTGACTTGGAGATAAATTAAAGGACTTCCATGATTACAAAATTTTCTGGGAAGGTGGCCCTCCTTAATCCAGTCAATGATGACATGTGTCAACATAACTATGTGCATTGAGCTCTGTTTTTAGTTTGAAGGAAGCTCCAAAGCCTTATTTGATGGAGAAGCGTTCAAATGCTCAATCACTTGTGGTTGTGAGAGCTTGGTTGGATTGCTGGTTTTGAAAAAAGGTATTCTCTTTGTACGGTTGTCAGAACCAGTAGTGGGTTGAAGGTTCATAGCTATCATAGCAGTGCATTATTGTGGTTGAGTGGGGAGTTCCCCTTGCGTCGTTGGAGTAGGTGGTAATGGAGCTATCCTTGTGAGAGTTGCAGATGGATTTAGAGGGTGGTATGTTTGTGGGTTGTCTTTCCCAGGAGGAGGAGTCCTATAATACTCCCGAGCTTGGTAGTGATGTTGTGGTGTCACGTGACCAACCGAGTCACATGGAGAGATTGGCTGCTACACGTAGTAGCCATATGGATCTGGTTGCCAGTAAGGGTATTGTTGCCTTGGCGGTGGCATCCCCCATGACTGTGGATATTGCCACTGCTGTTGTTGCTCAATAGGTTATGGTAGAGTTCCACTTGGATAATATGTTAATGGTTGGTGGAATTGCCTTGGGTTACCTTGGGGATAAGGTAACCGTCGGGGTGCTTGTTGTTTGTTAAGTCATGGGTTAAGTGCATACACCCCAAACTCTTACAGATGTGAGATTATTGGGCAACATCCGTTAGGATGGTCATATTGGCATATCTCACATCCACCATCATTGTCTGTATCAGAATCCACAACCTCTTTGGTGATAGCCATTTTACCCTTGCTTTTTTTACGTGCATGGTCCAAATCCCTCTTTTTCTTTTTGTCATAGNGTTACGTGCATGGTCCAAATCCCTCTTTTTCTTTTTGTCATAGTCACTACCTCTCTCCTTAGACTCCTCTACGATTTTGAGAACGATTTCAAATCTACTATCTAAGGAGTCCCACATTTGGTCTACCTTTGTCGACACTTCTATGGTTAACTTTTGGAATGGCAAGGTTTTCCTATTCACCATCTCTTCGAGTTGTGACTCTTCCTACTTCTCACAGAATCTCACTCCTCTTTTTCAGAGGGAAGCTATTGTACTCTTCCACACTTTCTCTCTTATGTAGCTCTCATTCTTTCTTGGCTACTTGCTCCAGTAATCTATGAATATGATGGGACCTAAGCTTTGATAATCTCCCTTGGGCATACGTTCCAAGCGTTCTCCTTTTTTCATGCCTAAGTCCATCTATGAGATGGCATAATTGATCCTGTTGCGAATAACCATGGCTTGGGCAACGATGTAATAGTGCATAATATTGGCCCATGGCAACATCTAAGGATTCATGGCTTCCCTGCTTCCATCCTTGGATTTGCCTTCACAGGTTGGACACCTGAGAGTACGTTTGATACTTATCATTAAAAAGTTCTAGCATCGTAATCCACCTTTGAATGGATTCCTGTTCTAAGGACTAGTACCAGCTTTCTGCTTCTTTTACTAGTATCCTTGGGAATAACTTTAGTTTTTGCCATTCTTTCTCGATATTCTGCAAGGCACATGCATTGTGAAATGCTTGTAAGTGGTTCTAAGGATCAGCATTGTATCTCCCCTCAAATCATGGGATATTATTCATGTCTAACCTCTTGATCCTGCTATCTTTTTGGTGCCTTGTGGGAATTCTTACGGCCTCTGTGATGTCTAACATGCTTTGGGTTGTGAGTAGGGGTTCTTCATGGTCATTTCATTCATAGCTTTTGTGATGTTTATGTGGTTCCCTACTCTCCCTTCTTCCATGATGTGATTCTCTAGAGTACCCTCGACCTCGTTCTCGAGTCTCTCGTCAAGGTTTCTCACTTTTTTTACCTTTGTCCTCATGGTTAGGCTCCTTATGACTGCATCCTGATACTAAAGGAGAGGATGAATGTGACGATGAAGGTGAAGAAGAAGGAGATACATCGCCATGATGATGTTTCCTACCTTCTCTTCGGTGGTCTTTGCCTTCATCGTGATTACGATCAAATTGCCCGCCCTTATCATGTGTTTGTTTTTCTTAGTTGAACACTTGGTGTTCGTGGGGATCAGAACCAGGGTTGTGAACTATGGAGTGATGGTTTTGATACACCACCTCCTCACCATCGTTAGGAGGTGGAACATCATTTTGTGGAGAACTTGTCAAAATAGGTTCAACACCCTCAATTTCGCTTAAGACGGGTGGAGTGTTATGGGGTCCTTTTCCCTTCAATGATGTATAGTATCTCTCCTGTTGCACGTCTCTTTGACATTGTGCTTCTGTGGGATGGTAATCCCTTGTGTCATAATCACATGCAACATATTCCACGTATAACTGTGACATGCCTACTCGTGCGAGAGCATGAAGAAGCATGTTGGGGACTGCTCGATTTGAAGGCAACACTATGTTACCCTCCAAGTCTCTCCAACATAGTTGTTCATCTTGATGGAGAATAAAGGTAAAGTCAGGTACATACTCATCGTGATGAATATATACCACACAGAATTGTTGAGGCATTGGCGGATCTTGGTTACGTGAGTCATGCCACCGACTGTCTCTTGTGTGAGTCCTAGGTGGTGATGTGCTTTAGTGCGAAGAAGAAGACATTTTTGTCATATTCGGTGTTCCATTTACTGTTATCTTATTTTTTTCTTTTGATCAACCCTAAGGGTTCGTTCTAGCATCCCAACGATATGAATAATCTTCTAGGTTCTACGTAGCGCACAAACAACTTAGTCCCCGACAATGGCACCAATGATGAGTGGCGAGGTACCCCTACACTCAACCATACGAATACGAGCGTCTAATGTGTGATCCAGTCGAACTCCAAGGACTAAGTGCTTATGCGCCCTAATGGAACACTTAAGGTTAATCAATCGCTGTCTTCCCAAACTTACTTGTATTGTCATGGTTGTATGGTTAAGTAAGCTTGAGGTATATGATTTTTATATGTTTTATCTTTTTATCATCTTATGCTAATAAGGGAAGGTGAAGAAAACTAAGTGACTAGCTTTCATTAACTATTCACTAATTAAGTTCTAATTGTCCTAGCACCAGTATCCATTTCCACTTGCTGCACACACCCTAAACTAGTGTAACACTGCTGGGATTACCAAACGCTACTCGTTACTGGGTTACTAAGCGTTACACACATGCTCGAAGCGGTCATACTGAATGCACTTAACTAGGAGAGTCAAGGGTTGAGAGGGATTAATTATTTAGGAAAGCATTTAAACATCTAACAATAATTAAATCCTATTTAGCTTAGTCCATATGCTGCAAGGTTTATCAAAAAGTTTGTCTTTATTGCCATACACAAATGTGTGCTCAGGTACAATTTGCTTGAATAAAGATATGTTCACTTTAAGACTTCTACTGTGGGCACATGAAAATTATTCTAACTTTGGAATGGTAAAACTGCTATAGTTTGGCTACGGTCTAAGTGTAAGTGCCTAAAATAGGGAAAGTTGCCTCTTATTTATAGACATTTTGGCGGGCCATGATATCACAGAGGCGGACATGATATCATGTACACGATATCGTGGCTCATCACATGGCTAGGGCATCAGTGTAAGAGAGAATAATATCTAGCCATGGTGGCATCCAAGGGTTCATGTGTTCCCTATTTCCAGCATTAAATTTGCCTTCGTAGGTTGGACACTTTGAAATACATTTGCTATTTGTCAATAAATAGCTCAAGCATTGTACTCCATTGGTGAATAGACTTCAACTTTAAGGACTGGTACCAACTTTCAGCTTCCTTAATGAGTGTTTGGGGAAGAGCTTGAGTTTCTACTAATCATTTTGAATGTTCTGTAAGGCACAGGAATTATGGAAAGCTTGTAGATGTGTTTGTAAATTAGAATTGTATCCTCCCTCAACTCTTGGGATATTTTTCACATCTAAGAACTTGATTCAACTATCATGCACATGCCTAGTTAGGATCTTTATTGCCTCTGCAATGTTAAGCATGCTTTGAGTACACAACAGAGGCTCATCATCATCATTATTACATTTTCTTTGATGATGTTCTCTATCACCTCAACGTTCTTGGTGGGTTTTGCGATCATTGTTGTCTCATTGATCACCTTCATCACAATTCTTTCTAGGGTGGCTTCTATGAGAACCAGCAGATGAAGAGAAATGTTTGGGATTAGATGAAGAGGATGAAAGGGAAGGTGGACTACCACTGCCACTACAATGTCCACCACCACCTCTTCACTCATTACGATCACCATCCTTAGATCCGTTTCCATCGTGTGTTTACCCAAGTCCCTACCTTGACTATTACTTTTTCCTAAACCTAGTTTATGAAAAGTGGATTGTAGGTTCAAGGTCACACCCTCATCACCAATAATATTGTGTGTAGAATCTTCATGTTGGGAATCCTCAGGGGGAGGATCAACTTGGTCATCTTAGTTTAGCAGGAACAAAGGGTTACTAAAGTGGTTCCCCTTTGTAAACTCATGGTGCTTCTCTTGCTGTCAATCTCTCTTGCGTTGTGTGTCAGTGGGGCAGTAGTCTTGAGTGTCATAACCATTCACAATGTATTCCTGATGAAGATTTTGAATGCCTAACTTTTTAAGAGTTTGAAAGAGCATCCCTGGCACAGATTGATTGCAAGGCAATGTGATGTTGCCCTCCATATCATGCCATTGCAGTTGTTCATCTTGATGTAGGATGTAGGTGGATTCCAGTACATACTTATCTAGATGAGTATATACCACTTTGCACTCTTGTGGGACCAATGGTTTGACATCTTTATGCTTGTAGAAAGAAGACATTTTGCAACAAATAAAATAATTAGTGTGCTTTTGTAATTAGATGTCATTCAAGAGTGATGTTAACCTTGGGTTCATCCAACGAGATTGATAATTTTCACTAAACCTAGATAGCACACATTTCAAAAAACAAAGTCCCTGGCAATGGTGCCAATGATGAGCGACAAGGTACCCCTACGCCTAACCATATGAATCACAAAGCATTCACATGTGATTCGGTCGAATTCCATGGACTTTATAGTTTTTGATACACTAGTCTTCTAGGCAGTGAATCTTTCCCTAAGGTCGTTTGTTGTCTTCCCAATTATAGTTGTGGAGTATAAAGGTATGGTTAAGTGAAATTGGGGCATATGATTTTTATCATTTTATATTTTATGTATTTTGGTGCTTTAAAGGGAGAGATAAAGTAATTTAATGACTAATCTAAATTAACTAGCTAACTAATCTCTAACTAATCCTAACATAAGCATTCAATCCCACCTTTGGTACATGTCTTGAACTCACGTATCCACTGCTAGGTTATCAAGCGCTACACGACTGGGCACACCAAGCAATAACATTGCTAGGATTACCAAATGAATACATGTTACGCTTGAAGTGGTCATACTTATGTATTTAATCTATCTAGCTTAACTTGCTTAATTAGCTTAATTACTAGAAAACATTAAATAATAAATTGAAAGTATTAAATGCATAAATAAATATCTAAAAGATCTAGAATGCTACAAGGTTTATCAAGAAGCTTGTCTTTATTATCGTACATACTATCGTGCTCAGGTACAACAATGCTAGAATAAAGATCTATATACTTAATGACTCTTGCTATGGGTATTTGGGAAAAATATTCTAACTTTGAAATAGACAAACTGCAAGAGCTCTGCTACTACTATGAATTTGATGCCATAAATGTAGTTGGTGAGCATGTATTTATAGCAAAAAATGGACCCTCCGTTGATAGGGCTATGTTGATGTAGCGAACAATGCATCAACGGGGCCATGTCGACAAGGCCTTGTTGACACAACCAACCGTGACCCATCATCTAACTAATGGTCTAGATAGTATTGTGCTTGGCACTTAATTTTTGGATTTTCTAGATCATTCTTATAGCTCTATTTGTGTGCAACATTAGACTTCTATTAGATTTGCTATATAAGAGCTTACGTTGTCTTAGAAAAGCATCTGAAACAATTTAATAGTAATGTCTTATAGAAATTTCCTATTTAAGTCCAAAGGATCAAGAAAATATTTGATACCTTGACTTGCTTGTAATAGCTTCATTTTTTAAAAGTTTATTACCTTGGAATTTCAATCTTGAAATTGTCAAATTTTTCTGCTAGTTCTAGTGTTTGCAATTCTTGACAGTTGTTAACTAGCCAAACAAAAGCTTGTACTTGTTGTTTATAAAGCATTTTGGTAGTTTAATTTTTTATACTTAAATTGAATTGGAATAGCTTTATTACGAAGTGTTTCATCATGTTTAATTTATCTTACCTAAATGTTTGACTTTCATACAAATCTGCTTTCTTTTCTTTTCTCTTTCTAAAGCCTTTGAATCTTGCTATATTTCTAGTTTTCTTATGGAATTTTCTCTCTGGGGAAAATTAGAAGTAGATTGGTAGAATTGTGCTAAAAAATTTTTTGTGAAATTTTATGTGTTTCTAGTAGTACACTATAGGGATTATATAGACCAAGTAATTTGAAAAATAGGAATCTTTAAGAACTCAGAGTATTTGACAAAGCTAGCTAAATTTCTTTTATGAAGTCCAATTATAGTTTCATACACAAACTAAAGCATTTCAACATTTATAACAGTAAACACATACTCATGTTTAGTTTGTTTCATAACCATTGAGTTTATTTGGAGGTATTTGGGCCTTGGTGTTGCTAGAAGACTAGCAATCACCTAAACCCAAGTTTTAAGAAACACCTTCATTTCCCATGACCCGAAAGTCATAAGACCAAAGGAAAAATGTTGGTAGTCCTAAACGATAATCAAGAACTACATTAGAGGGAAGTTGGTTTATCCTAAGCTACTTAGCCTCCATGATGTAATCACCTTCACTAAACACATTGAGAAGGTGGTCATTCAACATAATGATCCAGAGTGGATCAAGTTCATAAATTAGGTGAACAAAATAGTAGGGAAGGATAAGTCCATCTAAGATCATGGTCAAATAGTAGCTTTGATGAACCAAACTGTGATAAGTTCATCATCAAGTGGTGGAAGCAATGGAGGCAATGGTAGAAGCAATAAAGCGGGTCCTAATGTGAAGCCCAATGGTGATGGAAAAAAACATTTAACAATGAAGGGCAACCAAGATGGCCATAAAAGGACTAATCCAAGTATCACAAATTTTTAATGATGTACAAGTAACTATACAACATGTTTATGAAGAATGACCATGGAACGACTAAACTGGTTTCAAAACAAATGAAGACATGATTCAAAAGGCTTTAAACTTTGACCATTAATTCTTTCCAATGGATGGAAAGAGAGGCACCTCTTCCTAAGTGGTACAATCCCAACAAGTTTTGCTAATATCATGAAGTTTGAGGTCATTATACTGAGGATTGTAACATCTTTAAAGATGATGTTCAAGCATTGGTAGAAAAATGAACAATCGTGTTTAATACTCCCATTCATCCTAGTAACCAAAACATGAAAAGAAAATAAAACATGAACTTAAACCTTCCATCTAGAACCCAAAGAAAATTAAACATGAACTTCCTTTGTTGTCCAAATGGATTCCTCCTATTATCAATGTTCCTCACCCTCTCATTCTAACCCAATCTTTCTTAGAATGATGCCAATACTCCCATTTCCCAAAACATATGAAGGGCTCCATTAGTCATTGACATGACTTCTTACTATGATGAAGTTCCCATGCCAGCTCAGCATACTTTCTCTTATTTTCCCTTTCCTCTAAGAAATAGAGTTTCCACACCTACTCACACTTTGTTTATTATCCTCTATCTTTCCCTATGTTATGCATCCATCATATCAATTTTTCTCTTCATCTATCCTCTATTTATTATCCTCTATCAAAATACTCATAAGAGCCTAAAAGGAGCTAGTGACTAATGGTAAGGGGAAAGAGAAAGAGCTAGCTAGTAAGCCAAACAAAAAGAAAGTTTTATTCCAAGGTGCATCAAATGCAAATACTCATGCTATAGTTATCATCGCAAATGCACCACCCATATTTGATACTATTCCTCCTACATTAACTCCCAAGAATCCAACCTTTAGAAATAAAGCTATATGTTAAATTATTGTTTCCATGAAGTTAAAAGGGATAAACCTTTCCCTTTTTGACCTCATTTCCACTTCAAAAGAGCATCGTTTAGTATTGGAAGACCTACTAAATTCCATCACAGTCCCTTTAGATATTCAACCTCATGTCTATGCAATCTCATCGATGCTCAATACTCCATGTTATGAGGCTAACTATTTGGTCTTTCAAGGGGAGAACATCAAAATACATCCTATGATAGGTGCCATGCACCAACTTCTAATTTATTGCCATACGAATTAGAGACATTATGCCACTATCTTAGTGCACGTGGATGATGGAGCTAGAACCAATGTCATTTCATGGGCAGTCATTGAGCATCTTGACCTTGCAAAATAGATAACATACTTTAATTACAACTCTTTGGTTTCATATAATGATGCTAGAGTAGAAATTCTAGGAGCAATAAAGTTGCCTTTTGTGATAAGAAGTATGATTGCATCCAAGGTTATATATTTATTATCATTAGAGATTCATCTAGAGATAATGTTATTTTAAGAAGACCTTGATTAACATACCACCATGTTGTTTCATCACCCTTGCATTAAGAAATATACTACCCTTATAAGGATAGAGAAATTGTTGATATTAAATTCCCAACCATCTCATGATTGGATGCTTTAGAAAAGACTAGTTTAGAGTCTTAACCAACTCTTATTGGTCAAATGCCTTCAACAAAAATAAAATAAAATAAAATGGAATAGAATAGAATAGAAAAGAAAAGAAAAATAAGATATCGTTGAATCTATTAAGAGTGTAAAGGTTCGCATTAGGTTCGATGTTAGGAAATCTATCGCTAAGGTATCACAGTGTTAATTCTTTTTACCCTGCTTCATTATTTTATCTTTGTTTATTTTTCATATTTGCATATGTTTCTTAGTATGAAATTAGTTTTAGCTCCTTTACCTAAATTCAATTATTTCACTTTGTTATTTTTAATCATGCTTACTTGCTTGTTTAGCATAGTATTTACTCTTCTTTATATTACATTGTTATAACATGTCTCATTTGGCATTTGCTTCATATTCTTCTTTAAAAAACTGAAAAGTTACAAACAAAGAAAATAAAAAAAAGAATTATAAAGATAAAAAACTTAAAAAGAATCATAAATGTATAGAATTGAAAAGCCATAAAAATCACAACTCTACACTATTGTCCTTGTAACATAGCTAATAATCTATACAATGACCATCAAATCATGTCCCATCAATAATAGTCCATAACATCATGGGAAATACAAAAGTCTATAAAGATAAAATCTAGCTCTAACAAATATTGATACAATTCATCAATTAATCTTGGTCACTTGTAATCCCAGCATGAGAAGGGAGGATCTTCCCCACCATTGTTACATCATCTGCATCTTTTTCTCAATTGCTAAAGCCTCATGGAGCATTTGCACCTATAAAATCAAAATTAAAAAAAAAATGCTAAAAACATAAAAGCCCATAAAAATGCTAACTACAATGAAGAGTAAAAGAAAAATCAAAAAATAACTAATGATAAAAGAAAAATATTAAGACTAATAAAAATAATACAAATATCAAACTAAATTAAATATCTCTCTTTCCTATAAATGCACTGATAGGTCCTACTTCACCTCTACCATCCCTTACCATAGTGATGAACAATGTTTTGCCTAGCTTCAATATTGGACCCTTGATATTGGATACTTGATATCAGGCCCCAAGATGTGATGTCAAATATTCGATATTGCGAGGTATGTGTCAGCCTATTCGATATTGCGGGGTATTTGTCAGCCTATAAATATTCGATATGGGCACATAGTTTCCATATAGTTTTTGTCATAGCATAGTATAGCTCTTAAAATTTGTTTTTTCCAGAGTTAGAATATTTTCCAAAGTGCCCACAATAGGAGTCATTGAGTGTATAGATCTTTATTCGAACATTGTTGTACTTGAGCATGGTAGTGTGTGCAGTAATAAAGATGAGCTTTTTGATCAAACCTTGTAGCACCTTAGCTAGCTTAAATACCATATTTGTGCATCTAATGTTTTATGCAATTTCCTTTAATGATCTTAAGTAATTAAGCTAAGTAAGCTAGTTGGATTAAATAGAAGTTAATTAAGAAGATAAGTACAGCTGCTTCCAGCATGTGTATGACTCTTGATAATCCAAACAACACTTAACGTTTGGTAACCCAGTAGCGTTATAAATATTTAAGATGTGCACAAAAAGTGGGATTGGATACTAATGTTAGGATAGTGAGTTATTAATTAGAAATTAGATTAGTTAAATTGGTTCACAAATTAAGTTTCAACTTATTCTTAATTGTAGATAAAGAAAATGTAAAATAATAAAATTCATATGCCTCAATTACACTTAACCATACAATTAAAGCTCCACAAGTGTAGTTGAGAAGACAACGATTATCACGATTAGAATTCATGTCATGGAACTAGTGTACTTAGGAGCTTAAGGTCTTTAAAATTCAACTAGATCGCACATGAACACTTGTAATTTGTATGGTTGGGTGTAGGGGTACTTCACTACTCATCATTGGTGTCGTTGCCAGGGACCTTTTGTTTATCACATGCACTATCTAGGATTTAGTGAAAATTATTCAAAATTGTTGGAAAAAACCCTAGAGTCATATCATACTTTAAAATAACTATAATAATTTTAAAAAGCACACTACATTTTTATTTTCTAACATAAGATGTCTTCTTCTCACAGGAGTGATTCTCCACCTAAGTTTGATGGAGTACATTAGCAGGTGCTCCAACAATATAGAGTGGTATATGCTCATCCTGATGAGTATGTACCCAATTTCACCTTCATCCTACACCAGGATGAACTACTACAATGGTGTGACATGGATAACAACATCATGTTGCTACTCAATTGATCCATTCTTGTGATGCTCCACCAAACTCTTATAAGATTGGGTCTCCAGGGACTTCATGCTGAGTACGTTGTGTAGGATAGTAACATTAGGGATTATCATCCCACTGAGGCATAATGTCTAAGGGATCGATAGCTAGAATAATGCTATGAATCTACAAATGGAAAGTGGTCCAATGATTTCCAATACCTATTGTACCAAAAATATGGTGGAGAACCCTTCTCTGGGGGTTTTCCATTCAACAAAACTCCTTTCTTTAACTTTGGTGAAGGAGGTTAAAACGAAAACCTACAATCCATGATATATAATTTGGGTTTTGGAAATGGCCCGCCGCAATGTCTATAAATAAGAGGTGGCTTTCCCTGTTTTAGTCACTTAGACTTAGACTTAGACCGTAGCCAAACTATAGCAGTTTTACCATTCCAGAGTTAGAATAATTTCCATGTGCCCGCAGTAGGAGTCTTGAAGTGAACGGATCTTTATTCAAGCAAATTGTACCTGAGCACACATTTGTGTACGTCAATAAAGATGAACTTTTTGATAAACCTTGTAGCATATGGACTAAGCTAAATAGGATTTAATTATTGTTAAATGTTTAAATGCTTTCCTAGATAATCAATCTCTCTCAACCCTTGACTCTCCTAGTTTAGTGCATTCAGTATGACCGCTTTGAGCACGTGTGTAACACTTGGTAACCTAGTAACGAGCAGCGTTTGGTAATCCCAGTAGCAAGTGGGAATGGATACTGGTGCTAGGATAATTAGAACTTAGTTAGTGAATAGTTAATGAAAGTTATTCATTTGGTCTCTTCACCTTTCCCTATTAGCATAAGACATTAAAAAGATAAAAGATATAAAAATCATACACCTCAGGCTTACTTAACCATACAACCATGACAATACAAGTAAGTTTGGGAAGACAATTATTGATTAACCTTAAGTGTTCCATTAAGGCACGTAAGCACTTAGTTCTTGGAGTTCGACTGGATCACATGTGAGATGCTCATATTCGTATGGTTGAGTGTAGGGGTACCTAACCACTCATCATTGGCACTGTTGTCGGTGACTTAGTTGTTTGTGTGCTATGTAGAACATAGGAGATCATGCATATTGTTGGTACACTAGAACAAACCCTTAGTGTTGATCAAAAGAAAAATAAGATAACAGTAAATAGCACACTGAACAAGACAAAAATGTCTTCTTCTTTGCACAAAAGCATTTCACTGCCTAGGACCAACACAAGAGATAGTCGGTGGCATAACACACGTAACCAGGATCCACCAGTTCCTCAACAATTTCATGTGGTATATATTCATCATGATGAATATGTACCTAACTTTACCTTTATTCTCCATCAAGATGAACAACTGCATTGGAGAAACTTGGAGGGTAACATAGTGTTGCCTCTAGACCGAGTAGTCCCCAACATGCTCTTTCGTGCTCTTGCACGAATAGGCATGTCACAATTGTACGTAGAGTATGTTGCATGCGACCATGACACAAGGGACTACCATCCCATAGAAGCGCAATGTCAAAGGAACTTGCAACAGGAGAGATATCACACATATTTGAAGGGTAAATGGCCCCATAAAGTCCCGCACATTTTAAGTGAAGTTGGAGATGGTGAAATGGTTCCAACAAGTTCCCCCTCAAATAATGTTCCCCCTCCTAATGATGGTGAGGAGGTGGAATATTAGAACCTTCACTCCATAGTTTACAACCTTGGTTATGATCCCCACGAACACCAAGTGTTCAACGAGGGAACACAAACACATGATAAGGATAGGTAGTCTGATCATAATCACGATTGGGGCCAAGACCACCGAAGAGAAGGTAGGAAACATCATCATGGTGATGGTTCTCCTTCTTCTTCACCTTCATCATCACATTCACCCTCTCCTTTTGTATCATGACATAGTCATAAAGAGCCTAACCATGAGGATGAAGGTAAATAGAGTGAGAAACCTTGACGTGAGAGTCGAGAGTGAGGATGAGGGCACTCTAGAGAATCACAGCATGGAAGAAGGGAAAGTAGGGAACCGCGTAGACATCACAGACGCTATGAAAGAAATGACCATGAAGAACCCCTACTTGCAACTTGAAACATGTTAGACATCATGGAGGCCGTAAGAATTCCCACAAGGCACCAATAAGATAGAAGGATCAAGAGGTTAGACATGAATAATATCCCATGACTTGAGGGGGATACAACACTGATCCTCAGAACCACTTACAAGCATTTCACGATGCATGTGTCTTACAGAACATCAAGAATGAATGGAAAAAGCTAAAGTTGTTCCCAAGGACATTGGTAAAAGAAGCAAAAAGTTGGTACCAATCCTTAGAACTGGAATCCATTCGAAGGTGGAGTACGATGCTAGAACTGTTTAATGATAAGTATCAAAAGTACTCTTTGGTGTCCATCTCGTAAATGGACTTAGGCATGAAATAAGGAGAAGCCTTGGAACATATGCACAAGGGAGAGTATCAGAGCTTAGGTCCCATAAGGTTCATAGATTGCTAGAGCAAGTAGCTACAGAAGAAAGGGAGCTACATTAGAGAGAAAGTGCGGAAGAGTACAACCGAGATCCTTCCCTTCAAAAAAGGGGAGTAAGATTCTGTGAGGAGGAGGAAGAGTCACCACTCAAAGAGATGGTGAATAGGAAAACCTTGCCACTCCAAAATTTAACCACAGAAGTGTCAGCGAAGGTAGACCAAATGTGGGACTCCTTAGATAGTAGATTTGAAACCGTTCTCAAAATCGTAGAGGAGTCTAAGGAGCAAGGTAGTGACTATGACAAAAAGAAAAAGAGGGATTTGGACCATGCACGTAACAAAGGAAAGGGTAAAATGGCCATCACCGAAGAGGTTATGGATTCTGATATGGACAATGATGGTGAATGTGAGATATGCCAGTATGATCATCCTAAGGAATGTTGCCCAGTAATCTCACATCTGCAAGAGTTTGGGGTGTGTGCACTTAACCCATGACTTAACAAATGGCAAGCACCCTGATGGTTACCTTATCCCCAAGGTAACCTAAGGTAGTTCCACCAACCATTAACGTATTATCTAAGTGGAACTCTGCCACAACCTATTGAGCAACACCAGTAGTGGAAATACCCACAGTCACGGGGGGTGCCACCGCCAAGGCAACAATACCCTTACTAGCAACCGGATCCATATGGCTATTATGTGCAGTAGCCAATCTCTCCACGTGACTCTGTTGGTCACATGACACCACAACATCACTACCAAGCTCGAGAGTATTATAGGACTTCTTCTGGGAGAGACAACCCACAAACGTACCATCCTCCAAACCCATCTGCAACTCTCACACCAATAGCTCCATTACCACCCGCTCCAGCGATGCAAGGGGAACTCCTCACTCAACCCCAACAATGCACTGCTACGAGAGCTATGAACCTTCAACCTGCTACTGGTTCTAACAACCTTATGCAGAAAAGATCTTTCTTCAGAACCAAGAATCCAACCAAGCCCTCACCATCACAAGCAGTTGAACATCTGAACACCTCGCTATCAAGTAAGGCTTCGGGGCCTCCTTCAACCCAAAAATTGAGCTTAACGCACATGGTTATATTAACACATGCCGTTACTAACTGGATTAAGGTGGGCCACCTTCCCAGGGAATTCTCTGATCTTGGAAGTCCTCTAATTTATCTCCAAGTTGCTAAGAATGAACCATGTAAAGCTCTTCTAGACTTAGGTTTTGGAGTCAACCTAATATCACAAGAGATGTATAAAGCCTGGAACCTGCCTCCCTATAGGAAGAGTAACATTTGACTAGAGTTGGCTGACCAGTCCATCACTGTCCCCTTGGGACTGGTGGAGGACATCGTTACCAATGTATGTGGGTGGTCATATCTAGCTGATTTCCTAGTGATACAAGTAAAAAATGGTAAGGGTGACTTCCCAATAATAATGGGAAGAGCATGGCTAAGTACTATAGATGCACGTCTAGGAATTCGCAATCTTTCCCTGGAAATATCCAAGAAGAACACTTTTGGAAAGATCGAGAAGAAGAAAGTTCCAAGCATCGCATATAGTGACACGGGGTGCCATTGCGTATAGAAATCATGGGTTATGCAAAGTTTAGCATTGCCTGCATGCAATTAGTGTGCAAAAGACATTAATATAAAAAAGTTCTTGTATGCAGCAGCCACACGACAAGGAGACACCCAGTGGCTGATGGTTGATCAAGAGAGCAACTCACTAACATGCATGGAAGTAACTAAGGGAATAACTAGTGCTTACATTGAAAGCATAGACACACTGGAGAAAGTTTGTTGCCAACTTCCAAGCTTTAACCTTGAAAAAATCAATTGGGGGAAGTTGGAAATTCCTGAGAGATTTAAACAAGAGCCTCTCAATTCCTGAAAAATTACATACATATGTAAAATTCATACATAAAATCCAATAATAAAACTAATCCAATAATAAAACTAACTTATCTTTTCCTCTGATAGCCTTTAACCTCTTTGTTATACTATCCACCATGCCTTTCAACAATTCTTCCTTGTCAATGTTTTCCCATACCAACTTCAAGTTATCGATACAAAAAAAAAAAAGAAAAAATAAAGAAAGAAAGAATAAAAGAATAAAGTAAAGTAATATAAAAATCCATATTTTTGGACATCCTTAGCATGCATGATTTTTGTTTAAAATGGTATCCTTGTACTTGTATGTTTATATGTTTGGTTGCTTCAATATATTTTATGTATTATGTTGATGATGTTAATGATGATCCTTGTGATTTTTCAAATTTTTGGTTAATGTTATGTCATTCTTAATATTTAATCACACACACACACACATGTATATATATATATATATATAATCATTTATTATCATCTAGCATGTGTGCACTAATCCTATTATTGAGTATGGTAGGATCTCATGAGATTTGGTTGGGAGCATGACATGGATATAATTAATGGTTTGCTTAATTAATATTAATAATTTATTCTAAGTGTGCATGGTATAACAAATAGATAGGTGTTTTTTGATTTATTATATTCACATGTGTGTTTTAAATATTAATTATATTTAGTTTTGTTTTATTTATCAAGAGGTTTTGGACTACATTTTAGAATTGTAAGATCTTATGGTCTTTTCTCTTTCATGATTTTGGTATGGGTGGGAGTTAAGTGAGAGAGAGAGAAAGTTATGGTAAATATGGAAAAGAATCATGATAATATTCTTTTAGTTTTGTGGAAGTTTGAGCAATTGGTGTTTTCTTCTGTTCCATGGTTTCTAGTTGATCTCCATTAAAACTTCCATGGTTCAATTCTTTCACACACTTTGATGATTTGGAAAGGTTTTGGGAGATTGAAGCTAGGAAGTGTTGTGTAATTTTATATTTGGTTGTACAAATTGCTTGAATATTTTGGCTTTCATTTCTCCATTTGTAGTATTCTTCATTTAGATTAAGAGGTAAGTTATCTTGGATTCTTTCCCATTTACAATTATAGGTTTTGTGCACATCCATGAGATGGGTTTTGTTTATTATTTTTTGTATGCCTTTAAAACTATTTGCAGATTAATGGGTTTTATTTTGCATGAATAGAATATTTTTTGGATGAATGCTTGCATGCCTAATTCTTAACAAATTGTATTATTGTTTTCGCTGATTTTGGAACTAGGGTTTTAAAAGATTTTCATTAGCAAAGTAGATAGTTCATAGAAAAATGTTTGTATCTCTTACTTATGTTTGATTTAGAATTATTGCTATAGGTTTCTAGAATCTTCTCAAAGTGTTATATAGTTTAAAAAAATAATCATTGAAAAATTTATAGTATATTTTAGGTTATATGTCATTCTTTCCAACATATCTAAAATCATAGGAATTTCCATGACATGGATTAACGAGGCTATATCTCACACTTGGCTGAGGTTAAAATTCTAGAAATTTATTTGAACATATTTCTATATGTTACCTTCCATATCCCATTGGAAGTACTTAAAAATGTTGTGTTCTAAGAAACTTATGAATTTTTGTTCTACACTATTTAGAATTTTACTATTTTTGATTATGCTTAATTAAAATCCCATATCTCCTACATGGTATCAAATAATTCTTTAAAAGTTTACATGCTAATACATTTCTCTTTTATCTTTTCAACTATTCTAGAATTAATAAAAAATAAATTTTAAGCATAGAGTTATGATTTTTCTCTCTATGCTATCCCTAATTTTACTATTTTTGATTATGGCTAATTAAAATTCCATATCTCCTACATTGTATTAAATAATCCTTTGAAGCTCTATGTGATAATATGTTTCCTTTTTATCTTTTCAACCATTTTAGAATCACTGAAAAATAATGTTTCATGATGAGCATCAAAGTATTGCATCGATGGACCCTTGTTGATGCAGCTCTGTTTACATGGTGTTGCCTTGTCAATGGGGTCATGTCGACATAGCTTTTGCTACATCTATGGGGCCTTGTTGATGTAGCCCAACAATAAAAATTATAAATACAAGCTCATAGCCATGTTTATGGGAGTCAAGTCATAGTAGTAGCTAATCTCTTGTAGTTTTTCCATTCGAAAGCTAGAATATTTTCCAGATTGCTCAGAGGAGGACTCGTTTAGTGTACAAATATTTATTCGAGCACTATTGTACCTAAGCACAATAGTGTGTGTGAAAATAAAGATGAGCTTCTTGACAAACCTTGTAGCATTATGGATAGATTAAATGTTTTATTCATGCATTTAATGTTTTTAATTATTTATTCAATGTTCCTCAATAATTAAGCTAATTAAATAATTAAGTGGGATAAGCTAAATAGCAATTAAGTAAAAACATAAGTATGACCACTTCGAGCATGCATATGAAATTTGGTAATCCCAGTAGTGCTTAATGCTTGGTAACCCAGCAATGTTATATGTGTTCAAGATGTGTACAGTATGTTAGGGCTAGTTAAATAATAGTTAGCTAATTAGATTAAAGTAGGCATTAAATTACTTTATTCTTTATTGTGCTTATTTTAAGCACCAAAATCATAAAATATAAAATGATAAAAATCATATGCCTCAATTAAACTTAACCATACCTTCGTACATCATAAGTGTAATTGGGAAGACAATGAATGACTATTAGGTTAAGGTTCACTTCCTAGAAGACTAGTGTACCAGAAGACATAGAGTCCATGAAATTCAACTAGATCACGCATGAACACTTTGTGATTCGTATGGTTGAGTGTAGGGCTAGCTTTCACCGCTCATCAGTTGTGTCATTGCCAAGGACTTTTTTTGTTTGAAATGTGTGCTAATTAGGAGTAGTGAGCATCATTAACAACGTTGGACAAACCCTAAGGTCAACATCATTTTCACACATAATATAAACACATAAGCACATTGATATTTTATTTGTTTGCAAAATTTCTTCTTCTCTTAGGCATGATGATGCTAAATTGCTAGTCCCTCAAGAATGCAAGGTGGTATATATTTAGCCAGGTGAGTATGTGCCTGATTTCACCTTCATCCTACATCAGGATGAACAACTACAACGACATGATATGAAAGGCAACATTATAATGCCTCTTGATCAATCTATGCCCATGATGTTGCTTTAAACTCTTAAGAAGCTTGACATTCAACACCTTGAATAGGAGTATGTTGTGCATGATTATGACTACCAGGACTACCGTCCTAGTAAAACACAACACTAGAGAGATCAACATTAGCAGAAACATCATGAATTTGTGAAAGGAAAATGGTTTACCAATCTCTTGTTCTTGCTAAACCAAGATGAGAATGAGGACCCTCTCTCTGGGGGCTCTGAACATGAAAATTCTCCACCCCTCATTAGTTGTGATGAGGATGTGGCCCTGAATTTATGGTTCACTATCAAAAATGTAGGTTTAGGTAAAGATGGCAGTCAAGGCAAGGGCCCGAAAAAGCATCAAGATGATAAGAAACTTGATGACCATGGCTATGACCACCAAAGTGGAGTTGGCAAATACCATGTTGGTGGTAGTCCACCTCCCTCTTCATCCTCTTCATCTACATCTTCTTCTTCTTCATCTTCTGGTTCTGAAAAACATCGTAGAAGGAAAAATCATGATGGAGGTGAGCACTAGGACAATAATGATGATTGCCAACTCCACAATAATTGAAGGGGTAACAGACGACATTATCAATGACAACAAAATAAAGATGATGATGAACCTTTGCTAGCAACTCAAAGCATGATTAATATTGCAAAGGTAGTTAAGTTGCCAACTAGGCATGTGAGAGATAGTTGGATCAAGTGCTTAGACATGAACAATTTCCCAAGATTTGAGGGAGGATATAACTCTGATCTACAAAACCATCTACAAGCCTTTCACGATGCTTATGCCTTATAAAACATAGAGAATGACTAGCAAAAATTGAAGTTATTCCTTAGGAAACTCATAAAAGAGGTAGAAGTTTGGTAATAGTCCTTGCAACCAGAATCCATTCTAGATGGAGTACCATGCTAGAACTATTTAATGACAAATATCAGACATACGCTAGAGTGTCTCATTTGAGAAGGAAAATCCAAGGCTAGAAAGAGGGAACACATGAAGCCTTGGATGCCACCATGAATAGATATTATTCTCTCTTACACTGATGCCCTAGCAAATTATTCTTAGAGGGAACAACTTTGCCACATCATAGATGGGCTTGGAGCAGAAACGAGAAGAACCCTTGGGGTTTATGCCCAAGGGAGACTATCCAAACTAAGAGCTCATTAGATACAAAGGCTTATTGAGCAAGTAGCAAAAGAAGAAGGTGAGTTGTGAAAAAGCAAAAGTGCAAAAGAATATAATAGGGATCCTTCCATAAGGAAAAGGGAGGTTTGATTCTATGATGAGGAGTCATCACTTGATGAGGTGGTGCATAGGAAAACCTTGCTCATCCAAAAATCTATTTTTGATATTTTGAAAAAGGTTGATAAATTATGGAACTCTTTGGATGAAAAATTCCAAACTTCTATGAAGATTGCTAAAGAATACAAATAGTAGAATAGTGATTGCAGTCATAGGAGGTGGAAAGAAGCTGAATGCGGTTATTAAAGAGGTAAGGGGAAGATTGTTGCAGTAGAAGAAGTTGTGGAGATAAACTCTGATGATGTCATTGAATGTGACATTTGTTAATATGATCATCCTAAGGGATGTTGCCTTATGGTGTCACACTTACAAGAGTTTGGGGTGTATGCGCTGAATCCTCAACTAGCACAAAGGCAAGCATCCAGATGATTACCTTATCCTTAAGGCAATCTAAGATAGTTCCACTAGCAACAATAAGCTTACTATCCAAGTGGAGCTTCACCACAACTGTATGAGCAATACTACTAGTGGCACAAATCATAGTTATAGGGAATGCCATTGTCAAGATAATAGTACCCTTATAGGCAACCAGATCGATATGGGTGCTATGTTTAGCAACCTGTTTCTTCACGAAGCTCTACCAACCATGCCTCATTCCAACATTACTATTATCCTTTAGAGTACCATCAAACTCATTTACCATCTACTAGAGGGAAGCCCTCAGACCCATACCACCTTTTGCATCTATCTACATATATCCCTTTACCCTTAACCCAATTACCTTTTGCTCCGTCCAGGCAGGGTGAAATTGTCCCATAACCATAGCAACAAAATGCTATGAGGGTTGTAAATTTACAACTAGCCTTCCAGCCAAGTGGTTTGGATAATCGATGTAGGAAATGACCATTTTTCTATCCAATAGTCCTCCCAAACCCTCATAACCTAATGTGGCTAGTCGCCTTGTATCTCTAGCACCTTTATCCTCTGCATCAAACACATTCAAGGATCCTTCAAATCAAACACCACCTCATATTTGCACTATGATGTTAACTCATGTTGTCTCTGATTGGATCAGGGTTGATAACCTTCCCATGAAGAGATCTGACTTAGGAAGTCCTCTTATTTACTTACAGCTCATTGGACATGAGCCATGTAAGGCTTTTCTTAGTTCTAGTTCTAATGTCAATCTCATCTCCCATGACATGTATAAGGCCTGGAACCTATCACCTCTCAAGAAGAGCAATATTTGCTTGGAACTGGTAGACTAGTTAATCACTATCCCTTTGGGATTAGTGTAGGACATTATGAATATAGTTTGTAGGTGGTCCTATCCTACTAATCTTTTGGTGATCAAGGTTGAAAATTGCAAAGGTGACTTCCCCATCATTATGGAACATGCATGGTTAAGCACTGGTGATGCATGAATGGACATTAGGAGCCTCTCCTTGGAAATCTCCAAGGAGAATGAATTTGGACAAATCAAGAAGAAGTGAGTTCCATGCATCATGTATAGTAATAACAGGTGCAATTGTGTGAAAAAAATATGGTTCATTAATAGTACATTTATTAAAGCATGCAATTAGTGTGTGCATGAAATCGATATCCAAAGGTGCCTGTATGCAACATCCACAGAATAGGAGAGCACCTAGTGGCTGAAAACTAACTTTGATTGTAGCACACTATGCATGGAACCGACCGAGAGCCCAAGATGTAGTTATGTTGAGGGCATGGATGAACTTGAGCAAGTTCATCACCAACTCTTTAATGATGAAGTTGATGATACTTGTTAGGGAGAGTTGGAAATCTCTAATAATCTCAAGCTAGAGCCCCTAGAGTTAAAAACTCTACTAGTCGGCATGGAGTATGCATTTCTAAAAAATGGCAAGCCAGTTATAATTAATGAAAATCTTGCTCTCGAACAAAAAGACAAGCTATTAGAGGTGGTTAACAAATGGCCAATAGTATTTGCTTAGTTATATCCTGAATTGACTAGAATTGATCCAAGGATATGCTAGCATTGTATCTACATTGACTAGACCATGAAGCCAAGAAGGTAGTCTTAGAGGTGATTCAACCCCAAGTTAAAGTAGATTATCAAAGGGGAAATAGAACAACTCCTCAAGGGAAGGTTCATCTATCCCATTATGGATAGTGAGTGGGTTAGCCCACTTGTAATTGTGCCAAAAAAAGGTGGTAAGTGGTAGGTTTGCATTGATTTTAGGCTATTGAATATGGTAACATTTAAAGATCATTTCCCATTGTCATTTGTAGACTAAGTATTGGATACTATATCTAGGCATTGCTATTATAGCTTCTTGAATGATTATGGTGGCTATAACAAAAATCTAGATTGTGCTAGAAGATTAGGCCAAAACAACATTCATGAGTCCTTGGGGACCTTTGCATATTACAAGATGCCATTTGGTTTATGCAATGCCCTTGCAACATTTCAATGCCAGGTCCTTAGTATTTTTCAATAGGAGATTAGTAGTAGGGTAGAAGTCTTTATGGATGGCTTCTCTACCAATGGGGCTACATTTGAGTAAGCTTATGATCACCTTGAGCAAGTACTAAAAAGATGTGTTGAAATAAACCTTAGCCATAATTGGTAGAAAAGCCATTTAATGGTCCAAGAAGGCATAGTACTGGGGCATAGAATTACTTAGGTAGGGATTGATGTAGACCCTGGAAAGATAAGGGTCATCCAAGCAATCACAAGCCAACTAGAGATAGTCAAAGACGTTTGATCATTCCATGGACACACTAGCTACTATTGGTGGTTTATAAAGAATTTCTCTAAGGTCACAAACCCATTGGTCAAGCTTACAAAGAAAGATGATCCATTCCAATAGATAAAGGAAAAACTCATTGCATACTTTCCAATAGATAAAGGAAAAACTCATAGAAACTCCAATTCTACGGGTACTAGATTGATTTAGACCATTTCATATAATGACTGATGCATTTTATTATGCCTTGGGATCCATGCTTACACAGTTGGATGACAATAACAATTGATATTATATTCACTGTGCAAGCCAAAGCATTGTGGGTGCATAGTTGAATTACACCACAATTGAGAAAGAGCTAATAGCAGTGGTGTATGCTCTTAAAAAGTTCAAGCACTATGTGCTTGGCTATAAGGTGTTTGTGCACAAAGATCACCATGTCATCTGCTTCCTAATAAACAAGACAACAGTGAGCCCTCGTATCATATGGTGGCTCATGATTTTGTAGGAATTCAATCTCACAATGGTAGATGAAAAAGGAATTGAGAATGTGGTTGTTGACCATCTCTCTTGGTTAGGATGGGATACCAAAGAGGAGGAGAACCTACTCTCTAATTAGTTTCTAGAAGAACTTCTCTTTATAGGAGTAATAAATGACCAAGTGCTTATTGAATCAAAAAGGTATGATGACATCCTCACTTACCTTCTCACTCAGGAGATGCCATAAGATCTGGACTATAGGAAGAAATAATACCTTCTTCATCGAGCTAAGTACTTCATGGAAATCAATAGATAACTTTACAAGGTGTGTGCTGATAGCCTGGCTCATTTGTTTGTCCTTGATGTGGACCAATTACATGTTCTCAAAAATGCTGATGAAGGCCCTTGTAGAGGCCACTATGTAGGGAGACACATGAACATAGAAATCCTGATGGTAGGATACTATTGGCCTACAATCTTTAGGGATGCCCACTAGTTTGTTTGATCCTGTGAACATTGTCAACGAGATGGTGGGATGACCACTCAAATGGTGGTTCCTCAATAGTGGATTCAACCACTAGAGCTCTTTAACATATGAGGCAAATACTTCATGGGTTATATCACATCCATGTCTAATGAAAAGGCATACATCATCATAGTAGTTGACTATTGCACTAAATGGGTAGAAGCAGTAGTCATCATTGACTGTACATCATCCACTACTACTTGATTTGTACAAAAACATATTATAAATAGGTTTGGTATGCTTCATGCACTAATGTTTGATAATGGAACCCATTTTGTAGGTGCCACCTTTTGGAAGATGATGCAATGCTTAGGGGTTGAACATGAATTAACAACACCCTATCACCCCCAAGCCAATGGTTAAGCAGAAGTCACCAATAGGGAGATCAAAAAGATCCTAATAAGGAATATAAGCAAATATAGGAAAGATTGAAGCACAAAAATTAACAATGCCCTCTGGGCCTACCACTCAACATGAAAACTCCCTATAGGTTACTCTCCCTATGAGTTCGTGTACAGAAAATTTCCAATACTTCTAGTCCAATTTGAACTCCATACACTTTCAACAGCTTGTAACTTGGGCCTTGACTTGAGCCTAGCATAAAAAGAAAGATTGATTAACCTAAATGTGCTAGATGAAAATTGATTAATGGCCCTATCTTTGAATGAAGTTCACAAGGTATATAATAAGAAGCATCATGACCTTAGAATATAGAAAGTAAAATTTCAACCTAGAGATAAGGTTCTCTACTAGAACCCCACACATGTACCCTAGAAAACATGGTTTCAAATGTTGTGGAAGGGACCTTTTATAATTGACAAAACCTTTCCTTTAGGGGCCATGTTAATATAAAAACCTAAAAGCCTAAACAAAAATGAGTTGGTCAACATCCAACAAGTGAAACCTTTCCTTGAGCCAAAGCAAGCTAATGTAATGAATACCTCAACAGATGGACAACCATGCTCAATGTTTTAGATCTTCTATTTTCAACTCAGTCATGGGGGAGATGGCTATCCATCCTAATCATATATGTGGCTCCTTAGTTTTTCTATTTTTTGTTTTACACATTTTTGTCTTTGNTCACAAGGTATATAATAAGAAGCATCATGACCTTAGAATATAGAAAGTAAAATTTCAACCTAGAGATAAGGTTCTCTACTAGAACCCCACACATGTACCCTAGAAAACATGGTTTCAAATGTTGTGGAAGGGACCTTTTATAATTGACAAAACCTTTCCTTTAGGGGCCATGTTAATATAAAAACCTAAAAGCCTAAACAAAAATGAGTTGGTCAACATCCAACAAGTGAAACCTTTCCTTGAGCCAAAGCAAGCTAATGTAATGAATACCTCAACAGATGGACAACCATGCTCAATGTTTTAGATCTTCTATTTTCAACTCAGTCATGGGGGAGATGGCTATCCATCCTAATCATATATGTGGCTCCTTAGTTTTTCTATTTTTTGTTTTACACATTTTTGTCTTTGCAATTTGTTTCTTTCACACCTTTTTGATTTTTGAACTTTTTTCTATTTTAGACCATTTTTTGTTTTACATCATAGTTAATACATTTAAAATTTTCTTGAATATTTTACACTTTCTCATATATTTTAATTTATTTTTAGTGTGAGATTTTCTAATTTTTTGCTAATAAATATGCTTTGTGCCAACATGACATAGTGGTGCTATAGCTGTTACTAATGGTAGTTTGTGCTTAATCATTTGTTTACTAATGTTTGGTTTCTATTTCTAAATTTTTGTACTGATGGCTAAGTCATGGTTTCTTTTTCATGGAATAGGTAGTGATTCCACAACATCCACCCATTCACAAACTCTATGGTTTTTCTTCTTTTGGAAATTTGAGGTCCCTTTTATTAAATAAAATTTTAATCAATTTGTGACCTTAGTAGTTTTTAGAATTGGGAAGGATTTAAAGGTTAGGGTGTGACTTCAAGGGGACTTAATACTCTTTGTACTCTTCTACTTGCTTAGGTCCATGAGTGTTTTCATAGACTTCTTACCATTTCATGTCAACCAATAACAGGAAGTTAAATAAAGTCTTTGCATGGTATGGTTCCCATCCAAAAAGGGAAAAAAAAAACAAAAAAAATGATGGAAATTCAAAGAACACCCCTTAGACAAATAAACAGGCTACAAGAACTAGTTATGGGACTAGAAAGACATGTTACCCATGCTTGAAGGTCTCCTCTAACTAAGGCCCTCTCTCACTTCTTACTTCTCTTTATGGAATGGTGGTTGTTTTGTGAGAACACTCTTGTGTCTTGAGGAGGTGGATTAGTCTTGGAGTGATGATGCGAAGTAACTAAAAGAGGATGGTTTTAGTTTGGATTAAGGATGGATCTTCTTAGGTTATTTTAAACACAACTCCACAAGGGACTTCTTATGACCTTAATATGGAATTCCATTCTACCTTCTCCATCATCCATCTATGCTAATTATAACTCACATCACTGCCGTTGTCCATGTCTTTGATTTGGTGTCTTGGTCTAACGTAGTTGAATTCTTTAGTAGAATCTTTTGGGTTTTGGTCCTTAACTTCCATCAACCATTAATCACCTATGGGATTCACGAACTCCTTAGGTTGAGGTTATGTAAGGGCAAAAAAGACATGTGCCTACTATGGGGAGGACCCACTTACATCTCTCTTGGTTGGGTTCGTTAAGCACCTTATCCTTAGGCATTCTTACAATTAGAATCTTTTGTACATACATCTTCTACATAAAACCATGTGCTCATTTACATGTTTTATTTAATAAACACATTCTCCATCAAAGTTTTGAATTTTTGAGCTTTCAATGATCCTCTTCAATGATTTCATCATATTCTTGGCTTTTTTGGGACTCCATGGATCTAGAATTCATTGAAAAATTCCTTGTATTTTGTAAGACATTGAAATTTGAAATTTTTTCCTTTGAGCTCCATATATGGGACCCCTCAACAGAGCAGACATGTATACAAGGCCCTATATATGTGGCCCCATCAATGTAGTGGAAAAATAGTATATATATGTGTAACCTGACTTCGAAATTTTCACATTTTCTCACAACCGCTAAGGAAGTTTTTCAAATTTTCAAAGCTCAGAACCTTCTAGAGCCAATAACTTCCTAAGTGTTTATCCAAATCACTTTTTTCTTTGACCTTATAGCTATTGGAGGTAAGCTCTTAGTTGTGGAGGCCAGAAATATGCCATTTTTAACAAAAATGTTTTTGCCATTTTTTCTAACTCCCACAAAGCTTTAACTTAAAAATCAACATTTAAATACTAAATTATAGAGTTAACTCTTCCAACAAGATCTGGTGACACTTATAATGAAAATTAATTAATAGAATAATAATAAATATCAATTTTCCATGGTCCAACCTTAGCCAAGTGCAACTAATTGATGAGATAAGGTACTCAAAATATTCAAAGTTACACATTATATCTACTAATCCATGGATGTGTTGTGAATGTAGCTGACATTAAAAGCGAAGCAAGCATAGGAAGGAGGACTATTTCAACCAAGGAGAAACATCCTAAAATGGGAAGGGGCTAAGAATAGACCCAAGAAGAACCACTTGCAACCCATACCATGGGTCCTCTTAGGGAAGGGGCTAAGGTGGAATCTATTCACAGATTCTGAAACCAGTAGTAGCAATAGCACATTTCCATTAGGATGAGGCACCAGCTTAGTAAGAAAATCTTGAGGTGACCTTGACAGAAGCATGCCTGAATTGAAGTAGATTGAGTGAGGTCCAAAAAATAGTGCTTGAGGAGTTAAACTTTGGCCCTTTCTTGGAGCAAGCACCAAAAGAAGTGCAAGGCCAATTGAAGACCTCTTCCATGTGGCCAATCATCACTTCCACTAGGGAGTGGTACATGGGAGAGAAATTTTTATTCTAGAACAATAGATAGGCCAGTTCAATGGAAAAAATTAAGGATATCTTAATGTCCTACTTGGTGTAGGCCATTGCTCAAGTGATTGGGTTGCCAAAAATAGGGATGAATCTCACTAAGGTTCCAATGTAGGTAGAACCTAGCATCAAGAAAGAATGGATTCAATGGTGCTATGATGTCAACTGCAAGAAGTTTGGTGCACTCACACTAGTAGAAAGGATCCACTACAAGATTGCAATCTTTCACCTAAATTCCATAGTGAGACCAAGTAAAATCACCATCTTTTCTACCCATGAATGCATTGTTTTGAGTGGGAGATTCCCTGTCAAGCTTCTACAGTTAATCTATCTCAAGATGGAGAAGCAATTTAAAGAAAATGAACATGGAAGAAAGGCACTCCCCTTTCCATGCCTCGTCAGAAAACTTTGTCAGAGGGAAGGAATAGTCCATTATACAAACAATACTGTTAGGCATGCTCTGACCATAAATTGGGTAGAAATGATGAAAAATAAGATGCCTACAATAATCACTCAAGAAGAGGAGTAGTAACCACCACCTCTACTTTCCACTCAAAAAATTGTACTGGACATCACTACAATAGCCCAATGGTTACATGGATACTGAGAATGGCTCTTGAGAAAATAAGAGTAATAAGCAGGCATGAGTGGTGGGGGCCCATCTATGTATTGACCAACAATGAGTCACCTAAATGAGGTGGCCTGAACAATTAGCTTGATGGGTGGAGGTGGATTTATTTTCTCAGTCCAAAGAATGTAGTTGTCTACGAAGTTAAATCCTAGTGCTAGAGAGGTCATGGTATCTCTCATAGAATAGTAGCCACTCTTAGAAATTTTTGGGAATACTGTAACCTTCTTAGTAAACTTGGAGGAAGTCAAGGGGGCAACAGTTCTAATGATGCAACACCAAGGGAAAGAGACAATAGCAGAGGTGGTTTTTGACAGAATAGCTAAAATCCTTAATGGACTTACTAGCTTTGTACTAGACATCATTGCACTCAAAGATGTGTAGAAGTCTATAGGGACCACAAGAAATAGAATAAATCTAGCACAACATGAAGAACTACTGAACCAATTGGTGGAAATTAGGCAACTACTTTCAAATATCTTTGATCTTTCAGGTGATATTACTACAACCCACCTAGTCAAAGTTGCTAGATGCAAGGGGCAAAAACATCATCTTGGAGGAGCAACCCAAAATAGCTAAAGAGCTAAATCAACACTTGACTACTAAAGTTGCTGAATTAAGAGCCCAAATTTCTGACCCTACATTTCTTAACTCAGCATTGACAGAGATGAAGCTCTTGAACAACTTCACACTAAACTGAAAGGGGTTGAGGGTATGGAGATGGTGGTGTTCTACCAATCCTTGGCAGAGGTTACACAACACCAAATTTAGAGGGCCTTGGATCAAACCCACTAGAAGAATGTGCAATTGATCATATAAAACCATCACTTGTGAAATGTTGATGAGCATAAACAATAGTTGATCAACTTTATCCATCAACAACAGGAGCAATTAGCTAGAGTGAACACAAAGCTAAGGAGATTAATAGCTAAAAATAGAAATCTCTCTATCGAGGAGGTCCATGTCCTTTGCCAAAAGACTACAATCGAGGTAGTTACCTAAAAATTAGAGGCTCTTAATTTTGAGAGAGTCAAAGATCATTATAGATAATATGTTAGTCTACAAAAAGAAGTTAATGACAAGCACATCTAGCTAGCGAAGGCAAAAGTAAATGAAATCCTTGAGCAACTCTAGCAAGGAAGAGAATTGTGATAGCCTATCATTGATGGGATACATGTCTATAATAAAGAAAAAATTCCCATGAAGAAGTTGCAGATTGAGAAGATGATGGAATACATGGAGTTGGCCAATCTTCAATATGCAAATCTAGCTATGTTGACTACCGGATGACCATAGTCAGAACTAGAGAAGTAAGTGGCCAACTCATACTTGTTGTACGAGGCTAAGTTCAAGCATCATAAGGACACCAAACAAAAGCTTGTGGTGGCAAACACTGAACTCGAAGTTCTAAAGGGAAAATACATTGATTAAAGATTTGCCATTGAGAACTTCGCTAGAAGGATGAATGACTACTAGAAGTTGTAGAACGTAGTCAGGGTGTTTGATGTTAAACACAAATAATTTGTTGCCTAGTTTGTCAATGCTAAGGAGCTATTCCTAGTAATGCCCTATCTGTGGGATATCCCCATTCTAGCCCACATTGGTGATGTCATGTGGACTATGAATGATCCTTGAAGTCAGGAGGAGAAGATGAAGGCATTACTGAATGCCTTTCACCTTCCACCAAAGGTTGTAGTTGTAGTAGGATAGCCATAGCCACCTTAGCCACCACACATGCCTAAAGCTAACGAAGATCCTTCAGAACCTCTCGAGCCTCCATTGCCTGGGACTATTTAATCTTCTCAACTATCTTCATGTCATCAGAGGACATGATGTCCAATTTTCAATAGTCCTGTCATGGTGTTCAATTTTATGTCATGAACACCATAATTTTTGTAATGTGTTGATTTGTACACTCAGGCACTCAGTTATGTTATGTTAGTTTGTTATGTCAAGAGTCAATAAATAATCCCATACCTTTCCAATTTTGTAAAGGAACTCAAGGGTGAGCTTTCATTCAGTTATGGGGGTATGATGAGCATCAAAGTGTCATGTCAATAGGTCCCCATTGATGTGGCCTTGTCAACGGGCCCCTATTCATGTAGCCCAGTTTAAGTGGTGTTGTCCCATCAATGGGGTTGCATCAATGTAGCGTTTGCTACATCTACGGGACCTCATCGATGCAACTCAACAATAAAAACTATAAATAAAAGTTCAAAGTTGTGTTTATGGGAGTTAGTCATAGTAGTAGTTAAACTCTTGTAGTTTTTTCATTCGAAAGTTAGAATATTTTCCTGAGAGCCTGTAGCAGGAGGCATTGTGTGTACAGATCTTTATTCAAGCATTGTTGTACCTGAGCACGACAGTGTGTGTAGCAATAAAGATAAACTTTTTGATAAATATTATAGTATTTTGGATAGCTTAAATGTTTTATTTATGCATTTAATGTTTTCATTTATTTATTCAATGTTCCTTAGTAATTAAGATAATTAAGTAATTAAGTGGGTTAAGCTAAATAGCGATTAAGAAAACACATAAGTACGATTGCTTCGAGCATGCATATGACATTTGGTAAACCTAGCAATGCCTAACGCTTGGTAACCTAGCAACATTATATGTGTTTAGGATGTGTACGACAAGTTGGACTAGATACTTATGTTAGGACTAGTTGGCCAAGTAGATTAAAGTAGGCATTAAATTACTATATTCTTTATCATGTTTATTTAAAGTACCATTACCATAAAATAAAAAATGATAAAAATAATATGCCTCGATTACACTTAACTATACCTTCATACATCACAAGTGTAATTTGGAGGACAACAAATGACTGTTAGGGTAAGGTTCACTTCCTAGAAGACTAGTGTATTGGAAGACATAGAGTCTGTGAAACTTGATTAGATCGCACGTGAACACTTTGTGATTCGTATGGTTGAGTGTAGGGGTACCTTTCACTGCTCATCATTTTTTCATAGAGTTATGATTTTTCTTTTTATTATGTCCATAATTTTACTATTTCTAATTATGGTTAATTAAAACTTTATATCTCCTTCATTTTACTAGATAATCCTCTCAAACATTACCAGTTAATATTTTGTTCTTTTAGGTTTCTAGCCATTTTGGGACCACTAAAAAATAATCTTCCATCATGGAGTTAGGATTTTTGTCTATTAGCTACTTTTTCCATTTTTGATAAAGCTTGATTCTCTAAGGCTACATTCATGATTTTATAAATTTTTATTTCTAATAAATGCCTTCATAAAATTATAACATAGGATAGGTATAGGTATTTATTTTTTTGTAGGGATATAGAATCATTATAAAATTTATAGGGATGGTGGAGATATAATAATTTTATCTACGATCATACGTATAAGTGATGATCCAACTCTAAACTTGATTTTGGATTTAATGAAGTCCTGATTCACCTCCGTTGGTAAAGTGATTACCTTAGTTGGAGTCTTAATCTATATATGATTATTAGCTATTGGATCTTTTAATTTTTGTGGTCTTATCGATCATTTAGAAGTTATGGGTAAGGATTCCTTTTCTTGGATTAGTCGACACCTTGGGTTATTATTAAGCATTTACAAGATCTCTTTGGATGATGTTTTGGCTCTTTGTTTGATGATAAAATTTGATGAGATTGGTTGGATTTGATGAGGTTATGCTATGCATTAGATTGGTATCTTTGTAAGGATCTCTTGGTTTGTTGAATCTCTTTGATGAGATAGGATTTGATGATATAATGTTATGCATTGGATTGGTATCCTTGTGAGGATCCACTGGTTTTTTGAATCTATTTGATGAAAAGAATTATGTTATTTTTATTGTTACCTCCATTGTCAATTTGGTTGTCATGGTTGTATATTTGTTGGCTTTTTGAATGATGGAGCTAGCATTGAGTTTATGTGACCGATTGGAGATGGGCTCCATGGAGATGGTTTTGATGATTGACCTCCACTATAGAGTGCACTAGTGTGGCTCTCACTATAGACCCCATCCTATAGGAGGGGGTGATTTCATGGCTCATTGGTCCTTTTATTTTGGTTTGTACCTTCAAAAAATTAGAGGTGATGTCTAGTGTGATGCCTCTAGTAGTGTTATGTTTAGGGAAAGTTGGAAGTGAGATTCTAGGTGATGCTTCATGTTCCAGTTGATACTAATAATAAATCCATGCACATGGTAATTTGATATTTAATTTGGATACATGTTGGTTTGGCTTTTGGCAAGTACACATGATAACATAATACACATTTTACATTGAGTGTGGTGCATTCTAGCCTCCTTGTTTGTGATGATGATTGGAGTAGGCAAACCTTGGTTTTGGCTTTATATGTTGGATGGATGCTATGGTTATATGTTGTATGTTTGTTAGATGTTTTGGATGGTTTTCTTGTGTGCTTGTTAAGCTAACATGTTTTGTAGGTCAGTAATGCTCCTCCTAATTCCCGTGAGATCTTTCTATTCGACAATTGGAGATGTTGCCAAGGTGTCTCTCTCAATTTTATACTGATAACCCATTTTATTTTTAGGTTGATTAGTTTGGAAAGGGGATAGAGCTTTTGGAGGATTTACTATGATGAGATGAGCTAGTTGATATTATGTCTTAGTTTAGAGCTTTGGATATTATGTGTTAGCATTTTTAGCGTTATATTAGACATTAATTCTTTTTTCTAGTTTATGGATTTATGGATCATTTGTGGTTTAGTCTTATGACATTATATTATTCATATATATTATGAGATTTACTTTTACAATTTGTGCTATTCTATTTCTTTTTTAGAATTTTTTATATTTATGAAATTCTATATTCATTTCTTTGTTTATTCTATTATTAGTTTTCTCTTTTTTTCTCTCTAGAGTCATGGCCTCATGATAGGTTCCTTTGTTCTTTTTGTTGCATAGTTTACTCATTTGTGTCTCTTGCCATGACTAATTGTTTTGTTAGGGGTTCTTAATGTAGTGCTCTCCAACCTATGGCATAGGAAAGAGGGTATTACAAGTTGGTATTAGAGTAGGGTTTTGCTAATTTTCCCCTAAAGAATGAGATTAGCCAAGTAGATATCAATTGTTATCTGTTTCAGTTCCTTTGTTAACATACATTGATCAACTCTAGTTTGCCATCAACATTGGTTGCCTTTTCTAGTAGTTAGATGTTTAGGTTTGATGGGTCAGTTGTTTTATTAAGAGCTTGCCATTAGTTTCGTTGGTGGTTGTGTGCTTGTAGTGGACCATGTCTATAGATCCATATCCTTGGTAATTCAGAATGCTATGTGGATTAGTGACCTCCATACCATGAACCTTGAGGACTATGATGTTATCTTGGACATGGATTGATTTTCTTCTTATCAGGGTAGCTTGGATTATTATTGCAGGAAACTTTCCTTAATGATAGATGGTGGTGTTTAAATAATAGTACATACTAGACCATGCAAGGTTTGGTTAGATCTTGTTTCTTCGAGATCTTTTCACTAGTTATTAAGGAAATATCATTCTTACTTTGTTGTTTCCATCAATGATCCTTATTTGTCATAAGAACTTGAATAAGTACCAGTGGCTTGTCAGTTGTTTTATGTATTTCGGTTTAAGTTACTTGGTGTGATGTTGAGTTTGAGATTGCTTTCAAATTATGTGAAAAACCTATCTCTAAGGTTCCACATAAGATGTCCCCTATTGAGTTAGCAAGATTGATGATTCAACTGTAGAATTTTCTTGATAAGGTTTTAATCTATCCAAGTGTGTTTACTTGGGATGCTCTTATCCTATTTATGAAAAAGAAGGATGGTAGTATAAGGCTATGCATTGATTATTAACAACTGAACTAGGTGATAGTGAAAAAACAAGTATTTCTTGCCATGCATAGATGATTTGTTTAACCAGTTGAGAAAAACTAAAGTGTTCTCTAAGATTGATTAAAAGTCTAGACATTACCAAGTTCGTGTCAAGGAGGAGGATGTTTCCAAGATAGCCTTCAAGATGTAGTATGAACATTATGAGTTCTTGGTATTACCATTTGGACTCACTAATGCTCTTGTAGTGTTCATGCATCTTATGAATTGTGTCATGAGGCCATACCTAGAATAATTTGTTATCATGTTCATCAATGACATTTTGATGTATTCTTCATTTGAGGATTTGCATGAGTAGCATCTAAGGATTTTCTTGCAAGAAACTTAGAGAACACTAGTTGTTTGCATAACCCTAGAAGTATTATTTTGATGTAGAGAAGTTCAATTCTTAGGACATGTTGTTTCAAAAGTTGGTTTAGTAGTGAATCCTACTAAAATATTAGTCATTTAGGATTGGCGTGTGCTCAAGGATGTTAGTGAAGTTTGTGGCTTTTTTGGGTTAGCAGGCTATTATAAGAGGTTTGTTAAAAACTTCTCTCACATTACTTCACCTCTCATGAAGTTGCAAAAAGATGTTGGTTCTTTCTATGAAGCCCACATTATTAGGATGCCTTTGACAAACTCAAGGGTAGACTGATCTTGACTCCTATTCTGGTTTTACCTATCCTAGGTAAGCCATTTGACATGTGTATTGATGCATTAGGAAGAAGGTTATTGGTGTGTCCTTATGTAGGAGGGAAAAGTGGTAGCTTATGCCTCATGATAACTTAAGCCCCATGAGACATGCTACCCCACTCATGACCTAGAATTGGGAGCAGTTGTATTCACTTTTAAAGTTTGTTGTTACTACTTGTTTAAGGAGTAATTGACCATTTAGAAAAATCATAAGGGATTGCAATATATGATGAGCCAACCTTAATTAAACCTACACTAGAGGAGGTGGATTGAACTCTTGGCTGACTTTGATCTTAACATCCAGTATCAGATAGGCAAAAGTAATGTGGTTGTGGATGCCTTAAGTCATGTGGCTAGTAACGTAAACAACTTGGTGATCTAGTATAATGTAATAGGTGAGACTTGTGATGTGCACTAGCATGATTTTTCATGTGAGGAGTTAAAACATTATGGTGATGCTATCATGAGAGTGGATGCACTTAGGTTGCTTTAACATAAGAATTGGGTATGTGTGCCTACATCTTTGAGGCAAAATTTGTTGGATGAAGCTCACCTCAATAGACTTTAGATGCATCTAGGTAGTGATAAGATGTATTAGATACTAAAGAGGTTGTAGTGGTGGCTAGGAATGAAAAAGTAGGTTGAAGAATTTGTGACTACATGCTTGATTTGTCAATAGGTAAAACTTGAACACCAATGACAAGGTGGTTACTTATACCTCCATTATATTCCAAAGCGAAAGTGGGAGGTGATCGAAATTTATTTCATTACCAATCTACCTCACATTGGATGCTATTCTTATTGTGGTAAACTTGTTAACCAAGTTGATGCATTTCCTAGCTATAAAGACTTTGGTTAGCATAGAGGATGTTACATAGATGTTCATATATAAGATTGTACAATTGCATGGAGTCCCTACCAAGATTATCTTAGACTGTGATGAAAAATTTACTTCTTGGTTTTGACATGCATTCATGAATAGTCTAGGTACTAGGTTGAACATGAGCTTGGCCTATAATGCATAGATTGGTGGTTAAGTTAATAGAGTCAACCAAGTATTAGAGGACATGCTTTAGTCTTGGACCTTGCAGTTTGTAGATAGTTGGGATAATCTATTACCATTAGTAGAGTTTGCTTACAACAATAGTTATTAGGCTAGCTTAAAGGTAGCACCATACAACGTCTTATATGGGGGACCCTGCAAGATTTCATTGTTTTGGAATACGATTAAGAATAGGAGTTTAGATGTTATGTTGAATGATAAAGTAGATTAGAGAGATGTGTAAATGGTTAAAGGTAGCTTAGGATAGTTAGGTGAGCTATGTAAACCATAGGAAGAGGCCTCTAGAGTTTGCTATTGGTGATAAAGTGTTTGTTTGGGTATCCATAGAAAAGGTTTGATGCATTTTGATAAAAAACATAAGCTTACACCTCACTACATTAGTCCATTTGATGTCTTTCAGTGCATAGGAGAGGTTGCATACTGTGTTGGTCTACCACCATAGCTTTCAGGCATGCATGATGTGTTTCATGCCTCTATGCTTCAAAAGTATGTACTTGATGATAATCATGCGATTGATTAGATTGAAGTACAACTTTAGGTAGATGCCTCATATGTTGAATTTCTTGTTAGGATCTTGGACTAGATGAGTGCTAATTGCGTAGCAAGATAGTTCCCATGGTTAAGGTTTCATGGAATTTTCATGGTTCACAAGAGGCTATGTGAGATCTTAAGTCTAATTTGTGTTCTTCCCATCTTGAAATATTCTATGGGGAATATTCTTAAGGAAGGAAGGATGTAACAATCCATATTTTTGGACATCCTTGGTATGCATGATTTTTGTGAAAAATGTGATCCTTATACTTGTATGTTTATATGTCTGGTTGGTTCAGTACATTTTATGCATTACATTGATGATGTTAATGATGATCCTTGGGATTTTTCAGATTTTTGATTAATGTTATGTAATCCTTAATATTTAATCAGATACATATATTATTATTTGGCATCATCTAGCAGGTGTGCACTAATCCTATTTTTGAGTGTGGTAGGATCTCATGAGATTTGGTTGGAAGCATGGCATTGTTATAATTAATGGTTTGTTTCATTAATATTATAATATTAATAATTTATGCTAAGTGTGCATGGTATAAAAAATAGATAAGTGTTTGATGATTCACTATGTTCACATGTGTGTTTTAAATATTAATTATATTTAGTTTTATTTTATTTATTGAGAGGTTTTGAACTACATTTTAGTATTGTAAGATTTTATGGTATTTTCTCTCTGATGATTTTGGTATGGGTGGGAATTACGTGAATGAGAGAGAAATTTATAGTAAATATGGAAAGGAATTATGATAATATTCTTTTAGTTTTGTGGAAGTTTGGACAATGGGTGTTTTCTTCCATTCCATGTTTTCCAGTCAATCTTTATTAAAACTCCCATGATTCAATTCTTCCACACACTTTGATGATTTGGAGAGGTGCTAAGAAGTGCTGCAGAATTTCAAATTTGATTGTATAGGGTACTTAAATATTTTGGCTTTCTTTTCTCCATTTGTAGTGTTCATTTAGATCAAGAGGTGAGTTATCTTAACTTCTTCCTATTTACAGTTACAGGTTTTGTGCATATCCATGGGATGGATTTCATTTATTATTTTTTCATATTCCTTTTAAACTATTTGCAAATTGATGGATTTTGTTTTGCATGAATAGAATACTGTTTGGATGAATTTTAGCATTCCTAATTCTTACCAAATTGTATTATTATTTCTGCTTATTTTGTAACTAGGGTTCTAAAGATTTTCGTTAGCAAAGTAGATAGTGCATAGAAAAATGCCTATATATCTTACATGTGTTTGATTTAAGATTATTTCTATAGTTTTCTAGAATCATCTTGAAATGTTATACATTTTTTTAAAAAATAATCATTCAAAAAGGCATAGTATATTTTGAGTTATATTTCATTCTTTCCAACATATTCAAAATCATAGGAATTTCTATGATGCAAATTGATGAGGCTATATCTCACACTTGGCTTAGGTTAAAAATATGAAAATTTATTTAAAAATATTTCTATATGTTAGCTTCCATATACCATTGGAAGTAATTAAAAAAGTTGTGTTTTGAGGAAGTTATGAAGTTTTTTCTACATTTTTCACAATTTTACTGTTTTTGATTATGCTTAATTAAAATTCCATATCTCCTACATGGTATCATATAATACTCTGAAACGTTACATGCTAATATTTTTCTCTTTTATCTTTTCAACTGGTCTAGAATCACTAAAAAATAATGTTTCATCATAGAGTTATGATTTTTCTCTCTATGTCATCCATAATTTTAGTATTTTTGATTGTGCCTAATTAAAATTCCATATCTCCTACATTGTATTAGATAATCATTTAAAAATTTACATGCTAATATATTTCTATTTATATTTCCAACCATTTGGAATTACTTAAAAATAATGTTTCATCATAGAGTTGTGATTTTTCTTTCTATGTTGTCCATAATTTTACTGTTTCTAATTGTGCCTAATTAAATCTCCAATTATTCTACATAGTATCATATAATCCTATAAGAATTTACTTGCTAATAGGTTGCTCATTTATCTTTTCAACTATTCTAGAATCACTAAAACATAATGTTTCATCATAGAGTTATGATTTTTCCTCTATTATGTTCATAATTTTACTGTTTCTGATTATGCTTAGTTAAACCCCCATATCTCCTACATAGTATTAGCTAATCCTATGAAACTTTACTTGTTAATATTTTATTTTTTAAATTTATAACTGTTTTGGAACCACTAAAAAATAATCTTCCATTGTGGAGTTATGATTGTTTTTCTATCAGCTACTTTTTTGATTTTTGATAAAGCTTGATTCTCTAAGGCTAGATTCATGGTTCTATAACTTTTTGTTTATGATAAATGTCTTCATAAAATTATATCATAGGATAGGTATAGGTATTTATTTTTTTAAGGATGTAAAATAATTATGAAATTTATAAGGATGGTAGAGATATAATAATTTTATCTATGGTCATATGTATAAGCGATGATCCAGTTCTAGACTTGATTTTGGGTTTAATGAAGTTATAATTCAATTTCCTTAGTAAAGTGATTAATTTCTAGTTTTAGTTTTAATCTATATATGATTGTTAGTTATTGGATCTTTTCATTGTTGTGGCTTTATTAGTTTTTTGGAAGTCATGGATAAGGATTCCTTTTCTTGGATTAGTTGACACCTTGGGTTATTATTAAGGATTTGCAAGATCTCTTTGGATGATGTTTTGGCTCTTTGTGTGATGGTAAAATTTGATGAGATTGGTTGGATTTGATGAGGTTATGCTATGCATCAGATTAGTATCTTCATAAGGATTCCTTGGTTTGTTGAATCTCTTTGTTGAGATAGGATTTGATGATATTATGTTATGCATTAGATTGGTTTCCTAGAAGAATTCTATTGTTTTGATTGTTGCCTCCACCATTAGTCTAGTTTCCATGGTTGTATGTTTGTTGGTTGTTTGGATGATGGAGTTACACCAAGTTTGTGTGCCTAATTGGAGATGTGCTTCTTGGAGATGGTTTTGATGATCAACACCCACTATAGCATGCACCAATGTGGCTCTCACTGCAAGTCCCATCTTGCAGGAGAGGGTGATTCCATGGCTCATTGGACCTTTTGTTTTGATTTGTGCCTCCAAAATGTTAGAGGTGATGTTTTAGGTGATTCTTGTAGCATTGGTATGTTTAGGGAATGTTGGAAGTGATGTCCTAGATGATGCTTCATGTTCTAGTTGAGATTAATAATAAATACATGCACATGGCAATTTGATATTTGATTTGGATACATGTTGGTTTGGCTTTTGGCAAGTACTCATGACAAAATAATACACATTTTACACTGAGTGTAGTGCATGTTAACCTCCTTATTTGTGGTGATGGTTGGAGTAGGAAAACCTTTGTTTTGGCATTATATGTTGGATGGATGTTATGGTTGTATGCTGTATGTTTGTTAGATGTTTTGGATGGTTTGCTTATGTGCTTGTTAAGCTAACATGTTTTGTAGGTCAGCCATGCTCATCCTAATCCCCATGAGACCTTTCCATTCGACGATTGGAGATGTTGCCAAAGTTTCTTACTAAGTTTTATATTGATAATCCATTTTATTTTTAGGTTGATCAGTTTGGAAATGGGATGGATCTTTTGGAGGATTTACTATGATGAGATAAGCTAGTTGATATTATGTCTTAGTTTAGATTTTTGGATATTATGTGTTAGCATTTTCAGCATTTTATTAGACGTTAATTCTCTTTTCCAGTTTATGGATTTATGGATCATTTGTGGTTTAGTTAAATGATAATATATTATTCATATATATTATGGGATTTAGTTTTACATTTTGTGCTGTTCTATTTCTTTTCTAGGATTTTGTATATTTATGCAATTAATATTCATGTATTTCTTTCTTCCACTAATAGTTTTTTCTTCTATTGTCTTTGGGGTCATGGCCTTATGGTAGGTTCCTTTGTTCTTTTTGCTTTGTAGAATGCTCATTCATGTCCTTTTCCATGATTAATCATTTTGTTAGGGATTCTTCTTAACATAATGCTCTCTAACCTAAGGCATAGGAAAGAGGGTGTTACAAGTAAGATAACAAAATGCCAACAAATAGAAAAGCTAAAAAAACCCAAAAATACACTAACTTATTATATGACAAGGTTTCTCCTTTTTTAAAAATTTTTCTCTAGCCACCTCAAACCAACCATATTTGATATCTCCTCCTTCTAAGGTAGCAACTTGATGGTCCTAGGAGAGGATGACATTTGTCCATATAAATATCATTTAGATTATGATCTATAACACTAAACCATAGTTTTTTCACATGAATGCAAACCAATACTTAACATAAAAAATAAAATAATAGCAATAATATAGGTATATAATCATAACAGTAAAAAAATTTAATAATAAAAATAAAAATAAAAATAAAATTTTACCTCCATCACAAAAATCTAGATCCAAGGCCTCTCCAAAGATCTCTTGTGCTAAGGCCTCATTTTCTTTTTGTTTAGTTATCTCTACTACATCCTTACCTTTTGTTGCTTCTTCCTAGGTCCACTATTCTTTTGCTTCCTTTTCCTTCCTCGTTGCCTCTTCTTGTAATCTCCTTTCTTCTTCCTTTTAGGTCTTTCTTCCTTCCTCTTCCTTTAGTCTTTTTTACCTCCTTCTCTTTGCTTTAACTACAACTACAAAACCGTTGAAAAACCATGAAAATTACCAAGTTAAACCATAAGTAATATGAAAAACAAATTAATAGAAAATATAGAAAAAATTATTTTCTAACTTTCCCAATAGCTCTGCAACTCTAGACATCTCCACCTCTAATTCTACCTCCTCCAATTCAACTCTATCAATAGGAGATGCCCCAGGTTTCTTATAACTTAACACTTGTCCTACATGCCCCTCACAATCTTCATATCACAGACCAGATTTCCATTAGCTAATCTCTTCCTAGGATGGGCTACCTCCTCTCGCAAAGATGTCACTACCTACATAGGACCACCTAATGTCGAAGGAATCATAGCCATGATAGGAGTCACATACCTACATATAGGACAAGCAAAATCTTGCTCCCCAAGTACTTTCCCTTTCAATCAAGGTAGGTAAGCAACTCAACAAAGCACTGCAATAAGTCATAGTAAAAACAAAAGTTGATGGAGTTGTTAGAGCTCGTACCATCTGTCATTTTAATGCTAGTCAACTCGGTAGACTCTATCTTCTCCAAATAGTGGATCAAGTGATAGAAAGAATATTAAGACATGATATTATAGAACATGATAAGCCTCATCAAAGAAGCTACTTAGTGCTGTCTAATCTTGACTTAGAAGATTTTCTTAATGAATAAATGATATTTCTAAATCAAGTCTACATTTCCATAGTTAGCAATGGTATGAGAGGCATCATCATACTTAGCCCATTGGGAGATAGCCTCACAATTAAGATTCAAAAGCTTCTCATTCCCTTTATCTGCTAGCCTACCATCTAGTAAGTCAAGTCAATGTTGTAGTGCATCTCGCATCTAATACAAGATTATCTTTATTCTTTGAGTATGTAAAATAAAAAGTTGATGCTAGCTCAAATAACATTTCACCATGGAAATCACATTTGTGGATGAAAAGTTAGGAGACCTTAGCATGAATAATAGAATTAATCTTACCAATTCAAGATTAGGGAGATACTATGTTCTAGGGTCTCTCTTCAACCATGCATGATTGACATGGGTGTAGTGTACATTAGCTTGTTACTTTCATAGTGTGATATCATTCAACTAAATGTACACAACATCATGAGTCTTAATTTTATTTGCAAAAATAGATACATGGAAAAGTTAGTCTAGAACTTAGATAAAATCAAGCTGAGACAAAAAGACAAACTAGAAAAGACATTTAGAAAAATTGACATTAAAAACTTACCCTGCAACACCAAAATAATATGAAAGCCTTTTAGCCATTCCTTTGTCAAATCCAAATTGGGCCTCCCATGAAGCACATGCACCAAACCAGCCTATTGGATAGCACTGTATAACCTATGCTTTCTAGCCCTTGGTACCACATCTAGAAACTATGCATAGATAGCAAGATGCCAATTAATCTCAAGAGCCCTCTCATAGAGATTACTCTCTAAAATATACAAGTAGGTGTCAGCCTTGTTAGGATCCTCTAGCTTGCACATGCAAAAGAAACAAAAATAGCATTGGTAATAAGAGGACCATAAAAGAAAATAAAAGCTAAGTAAAATTGAAACCAACTTACTTAGACATCTTGATATGTATGCTTGTAGAACAAAATAGAGTTTGAAGCTTCTTGGTGTCCAACAAAAGAGTAAAGTCTACGCTAAACTGCATGTACGGTTGCTCCCTCCACAAAGAGTCTAGGTCCTTGTGCCAAAACTCCCTAGTGTGATTGCTATCATTAACAGAATTAATAGCATCATGGTCCACAAAGCCTAGTAGCCTAGCACATGATCTAGGATAGATCCACTCTAGGGCAAGTGACATAGTACAGACTTGTAGTAGGGCCAAATCAAACTTTAAAAGTGGGCTAGCCAAAACTCTAGAAAGCGACTAGCCCTTAAATGAGTTCACATTTGTACAAGGAAATGTGAACAATCATCTATTATAGGAAATTCCTTCACTCTCTTGGGCTTCTTCATAATTGTGAGGCCTACATTACAAATCAAAAAGGAGATGGAATTAATAATCAAGAGCTTAGCCATCACATCTTTCCTACAATAAAATTAACATAAACTGAGTGTTACTTTCTATTAGGTAAAAAAGCAAAAAACTATAAATATGTATAAAAAAGCTTTAAAATAATGCATGAAATATGCTTACACATGTACTTAGGCTAGCATGCATCTCTTTTTCCATGACTCTCTAATCATTGAATATCCCCTCACACTTACACATCAAGTTCCTTTGATTGAATTCTAACTTTTTCCTCCCACCCTCAATACTTAGAAACTTTTAGGTCTCTAGTATATCCTGACACATGGTTCAAAATGTTTTCTATATCTCAAATCACTTAACACTCAAGCAAAATTTTAATGCTTGATAATGTCCCAACACTTAGTAAAAAAAAAAAAAAAAATCCTTAGTAGGATTCTAGTTTTTTTAATTCCATCCTTGCATCTTGTTTTTGGCTTTGATTTCTAGAGGTAAGAAAGTTTGGTTTTTCCATCCTAATCTCAATAGTTAAAAAGTTTATCACTTTTAGATTTTAATTTTTTAGGGCTTAGAAAATTTTTGAGTTTTGATTTTACCTTAAAAACTTAGAAAATTTTTCTAATTCCTCTACCTTAGTTCCATCCCTTAGAAATTCTAACTTTTAGTTTCAATTTTGGTTTCATATTTTTTGCACTTAAATAATGTTTATCAAAGTGGTCTGACACTTAGCCTAATTTTGGCTACTTGCCCTTCCATTACATAGCCAACACTTAATCATTTTTAACAACTCCCTATTGATATCCCAACTCAACCATGCTAGTCAGCCACGCTAAGGCACTTCACTTAGCTATGCTAATTGGCTGTGTTGAGCCAAGTTGGTCAACCATAGCAACTAGCCATGTCAGATGATTGCACCAAGGCATGTCACTTAGCCACAAAAACTGGTTGTGTCAGTGGTGCACTACACATGAAACACTAGTTATGCCAATTGGTGGTCACTGATGGATCCTAACACAAATATATATATATATTTCTACTTCCCAAAAACATGGAGGTTGCACTAGCCAACAAGCCTTGAGTGCACTAGCTTATAGCATTTTGTTGGCGACCGTTTGGGATGCGACCGCCAATGAGTGTCCTCAAACAAGATTTAGGTGCCTACTGGTCTCTGGCAACACCAAGGCCCAGATACCTCCAAATAGACTTAGTAGTTAATGTGAGTATGTGTGTGTGCTGTTGCAGCATGCGGTTGTGAAAAATGAAATGATTGCATTATGTGTAAACTATAGATGACTTGCCTTAAAGAGATTCAGCCAACTTTTCCAAGTACTGTGAGTTGTTGAGACTTCCTATTTTGTTCAATTGCCTAGTCTACGCAGTCCTTATAATACCTACCTATAACAAATAAAATTTTGCAAAAACATTTGAGCACAACTCTGTGAATCTACTTCTAATTTTCCCCAGAGAAAGAGATAGTTCCACAAGAAAACTAGAAATAGAGCAAGATTCGATGGAAATAGATAGAAAAGAAAGTAGATTTGCGTGGACCTCAAATATTTGAACAAGGTAAAATNGAGATTCACTTTAAAGATAAAAAGAAGCTATTTTGGTCTCATCAAAATACCAAAGATTTTCTGAACCCTCTTGACTATTGAATCGTTCAACGGCATGACTACAAGCAAAGGCTCTCTTACAACGATCCCAATAGTGGTTCTTATACGTTGCACAATAATCAAATTCACTACTAAAATGCTCTTAAGGCTTTCAAACACAAGTGCTTCTAAGAAAAAATTTTAATAGAAATTTCTATCATGCAACAAGAACAATAAGAGCAATTTAAAAATCCCAAAATTACTCGCCAAGGATGATACTATCTAAACCACTAGCTAAACAATTTAAACAAAATAAAAATAAAACATAACTCACAGGACTATGACAAAGAGGCTGAAATCTTTTCTTTAGCAAGCCATCTTACAAGCAATCGTTCACAATTCTTCTTACAAGTCTTCCAAGAGCCAAAGTGTGTCTCCAAGTGAGAGCCCAAGTGCTAGCTAGTAGCCTTCCAAAAGTGTGATGTATCAAGTGTTTTCTCCCAAAAGTGTGATGTATGAGACCCCAATTGTCTTTTTTGCTCCTTGACCTTTGAAGCCTTTTTATAGGGTTCAAAGGTAGGTAGGTAAGCTACAAAATATCTTGGGTCACCATAGAGATAAAAAAGCTACAATGGACAAGTGTCCTATTCAAATGCCAAGTGTCTTCATTCAGTTGCCAATTGGTCACCATGGAGAGAAACAAGTTGTAGTTGACAAGTGGCCATTGCGGAGATAAAAAAGTTGTAGTTGACAAGTGGCAATTGTGGAGATAAAAAAGTTGTAGTTGACAAGTGGCCATTGTGGAGATAAAAAAGTTGTAGTTGACAAGTGGCCATTGTGGAGACAAAAAGGTTATAGTTGACAAGTGGCCTTGGTGGTGGTTATAACCACCATTTCAATTGACAAGTGTTCAATTCACATGGAACTTTGAACAATTGTTGCACAAATTCCCTTTTTAAATCATAAAATATTTACTTGGTACACAACCAAGGGCTGTCAAACTTACATCAGCAATTAAATAATTTATATCAAAACCAAAAATAAATGTTGTATGGTTTTTAAATAAAGAGAATATTAGAGCCACGTTAATGTACCAACAATTGGATAGACATATTTCTCAACTAAATTTAACAAGCCAGCCCAAATTGCTAATGTGTTTCCAGCTGATTCTGGCCCTATGATAGATCCTCAGACCAAAGCAATAACCTTGGATCCAAGTCGTAGAGATCGATCACACCCCAGACTGCATGCTTGTTATGAGCCAACACACCACTGCGTAGAAAAAAGGACAAAAACACAAAATAGTGAAACAAGAACTCTCTGCTAGAAACCCACAGATGATCCCAGCAACCTGTACGACACTGCACCACTCCAAACCCTGCCACCATCAAAGTTGGCGTTGTCGCGCTTCGAGGAGAAGCTTTCGCTGGATTTGCAAAACCTAGAACTGCCATTGCCCTCAGTGTACGCAGATGAGGCATCTCTGGATCGATCAAACCCTCGGTCACACCTGGAAACCCTACCATAGGAGGAGTCACTCTGATCAAAAGCCGAGTCCGCATCGTGATCGGTGTCGCCACGCTTGCGGTCCGGTGCGAAAGAGGAAGCGCGATAGGCAACAAAAGATGATTTTTTGTAAGGAGCACAGGTGTCAGCAGAGGCGGACGCAAACGCGGATGCAGACGCAGATGTAGAGTCTAGGCCTTTAAGCGACCAAATATTGGTGGCATCCCCGTCGCGTTTGCCGCTGTTGTTCCACTCCTTATCTGTGGCCTCGTTCTCCAAATCGTCGCCGTAAGACCTTGGCCTGCAATGGCTTCGTCGCTAGCAGCTTATTGCCATGTGGGAAGAATAATTAGAGAAATGGAGTTTGTGTAGCAAGTGTTTGACAGAATGTCTGGAGTAAATGATTTGAATTTGTATAATATCTTAGTCTGGAATTTGGTATGGGATTTGCCCGCAGCGCGAAGATTGGAGAGCATTTTATTTCTAGTCTACCATAGTGTGGGTTCATGTAATGGTCATTCATCCCATGTTTCCCAACTCGGTACTTTCACAAGGTGCATGAAATAGCCTTCACATAACCATGGCTGAATGAATCTCATATGAACTTAAAGGAGAAAATCTTCATTGTCCGATTCCAACTCATAATCACCATTTCAATCTACCATTGTTATATGACGTAGCATTCTGTGAATCCTCCTAGCNGCCATTGTTATATGACGTAGCATTCTGTGAATCCTCCTAGCTCTGATTTGGGTGTCCTATTTGATAGAATTATCTGCATCTTCATCCATGTCAATGAAAGATGCATTCTCAAAATACATGGCATATGCAGATATAATATAGTCCGTCAAATTTCTGAACTTGAACCCTTCCCATGAGTTCAATTTGCAATATGTTTCCAATGCATAATACTAGGTGAGGAAGTGTGAAAGCCTGCAACTTGTCCTCCTAAAGCATGACATATTCTGGTGACACATAAGTTCAAATGTATTCTTCCAATGATGATTTATTAGCTAGAGTCTTCCCTTCTTTTTCAGTTGTATTAGCTAAAGTCTCCTCTTCTTTTTGAAATGATGAAGCCCAATGCCCAAAGTGAAAACGAATTGTCATGGCTGAATATATTAGAGATCCCCTGTGAAAATAAGCTTTAAAGGACCATATTTGAACTTGATGTATGATTGACAAGTTTTTGTGCATCCTGTATGTCAATGTCTCAGGAGCCTTTATATCAATTGATCCTTTACTTGACCAATAAGAAGGCCTACCTTCATAATTCTGCCTTCGATCTAAAGTATGATTAATGCTTTCATCAAGGTAAATAATATAATTCCTTGTTTGCTATTGTACTATCTTCCAATCTCCAATAAAGGGATAATCTGGCACTTTAATTTTGTATCCCAAGTAGGTCTCAACATCATACGATGTTCCAATTTTGGATAAGATAGTCCTACTGTTCCATGAAATGGCCAAATGTGCCAACACATTTATAGTGTGCTAGTCGATTACACTAATTGGATAGGCCAATGACATGCTAGTTGTAGATGCCAACAGGTAGTAGGGGACCAATCCTCTTTAAAAAAAGGGAGGCCACCAATGCTATCATGCCATGCACTAGCAAGTCATGAACCAATAGGCTTGCACTGTTGTGCGTCATACTAGACACTCATTGTGTAGACTGACTAGGTGTTCCCTTCCATCCCTTCACACTACACAAAGCGAGCTGAAAATTAGCAAACAAATTTAAACTCTCAAGAACCTCAAAATTCATTTTTTATGCCTCAATGGAGCTAGAGGTAGTTAGCCTTGGCCACAACCAAAGTAAGACCAGATTTGCCCTTGCCAAGGGTAGATCTTCCTTAAATAGTGATGAGACATGAAATTGCTCATATTGCTGGCGGTCGCGTTAAGGCACCCACGTTATATCATGGGTCGTGATATCGCATACGCGATATCTCATTTGCCCGCGATATTGTGTATGCGATATCATAGTCAGCCGCAATTTCTATAAATAAGAGGCTACTCTCCCTCATTTGACATCCCAGTTTAGAAGTAACAAAGCTTTGGCAGTTTGATCCCTCCAAAGTTAGAATTTTTTCCCATGTTTGCCCGCAGTGTGGTGAATGTAATTATACGGTGTCTTTATTTGA